>CM042261.1:4800658-4908158 GCA_023566225.1 Romanogobio albipinnatus | reverse complement strand
ACACCAAGGCAGATAACTATACCAATAAAGATAAAGTTCCCAAAAAATAGTTCTAAATATAAAAGAATAGCAGAGTCCACACCGTAATTATAACGATAACGATAAGGGTTTTTTTTTTCTTCAGCTGATTAAAAACTGACAGACAGCCAATCAGAATTCATCCCTCTTTAAGAGCTCCAGCATTTAAAGTGACAGAGGACAAAACTGCTTATAGACCTCATCGACACGGCATCCTCAATAAACCTGTCTCTGGCGTGTTGCCTCCGATCTTTTGAATATTCCGATCTAAAAATGTATTCACTCTAATATGAATCGATCATCCGATCTAATATGACCTCTGACCTGTAAAGTTGGCAGAATAATAATCATTCTGCTGTTTGTTAATTGGCCAGAGGATAACTGGCACCCCGACTGAGCTTGGTTTCTCCCAAGGTTTATTTTTCTCCATTAGGTCACCTGATGGTGTTTTGGTTTCCTTGCCACTGTCGCCTCTGGCTTGGCTTGCTCAGTTGGGGACACAACATTTTTCACCTAAATATCCAAATAAATCTAATTAGTAAACTAAATTAACCATATAAACTAAATTACTGATATAATTACTGATCTAATGCCCAAATTGTCACTGTATGATAATTGAAATGAACTAAATGAGCCATTTTCTCCGGAGTGACTGTACGGCCGAATAAAATACTGTCGGAGACATACGTTGGAACTGACCGACGAATTGGGATCTATTTTCAGAGACCAATCTACTTCGAGTGTATAGAAATGAGCCAATAAACATTTGCATGCAGTTCACGCAGCCCCGCAGTGCGGGTATAAAACACAGAAGTGAACGACGCATACCGCTTTTACAACTGAGGAGCCGAGGTGAGACTCGGGCCTGCAGCTGAAGCACAGCACCTGGCGACGGGACGTACATTCGTAACCGAGACGTTCCCTTTCAGTCGGTCACGTTCGTCGTACGTCAGAACTGACCGACAAATTGGGATCCCTACAAAAACGCCAGGGTGCTGGCCCTTCCACCGCCCTGCTTAAGCTCACTGGGTGCTCCTAGTTGCTTTCTGCAAAACCCACTCAGCGTGCCTATTGGACAACGCTGGGAAAGCGTGCCCATCTCGGGAGATGGTACGCTGCGGAGCCACGTCCTCCAAAGGAGGAGAGGTGGAGAATACTCATACGGACTAACCTATCTGGGTAGTAACAACATATGTCAGTCTCTGGGGTGGTTCCAACCTGATTCCAGGGGGGAAAGAACACCGCCAGAAACGACTGAGTGGGCTCTGTCAAGGGAAAGACACGGGGCTAGCCGAGTAGGGTAGCAGGTACCGTGAAGAATACACATATGGGGTCGCCGTGAGGGAACCGCTACATATGGACAAAGCCTAACACACACGTTCCACAAGCATACGGGTGCAGGCCTGGCGTCAGATGGCCGCAACGTCTGACACAGAAGGGGTGACAGAAGAGCTCGACAGGGTTCACCATTTCTGGGGAACACAACTGGAGAAGATAAACGCACGTATCCGGCCATAGGCGGGAGTGGCGTAGCAAGCCGACACAGGAACGGGTACTTCGCGTCTACCGGCGTTGAAGGCGAGTACACGGGAAGAAATCGGCTCCACACGGAGGCTATAGAATCTAGCGAACATGTTAGGTGTCGTCCAGCCCGCAGCTCTACAGATGTCTGTCAGCAAGACGCCTTGAGCCAGCGCCCAGGAGGAAGCTACACTTCTTGTGGAGTGCACTCGCAACCCGAACGGGCAAGGCACATCTTGCAATTGGTACGCTAAGACGATAGCATCCACTATCCAGTGGGCTAACCTCTGCTTGGAGACAGCCTTTCCCTTCTGCTGGCCTCCGTAACAGATGAAGAGCTGCTCTGAGGTCCTAAAGCTTTGTGTCCGGTCAACGTAAACGCGAAGAGCGCGGACGGGACATAAAGCCAGGGCTGGGTCTGCCTCCTCTGAGGGCAGCGCTTGCAGGTTCACCACATGGTCCCGAAAGAGAGTGGTAGGAACCTTGGGCACGTATCCGGGCCGGGGTCTCAGGATGACGTGAGAGTTACCGGGCTCAAATTCTAGGCACGATTTGTTGACTGAAAGCATGCAGGTCCCCCACCCTCTTGATTGAGGCCAATGCAGTCAGGAGTACCGTCTTCATAGACAGGATTTTTAACTCAATGGACTGCAAAGGCTCAAAAGGAGGGCCCTGAAGTGCTCTGAGCACCAGAGGGTAGCAAGGTAGAACCAGGAGGATTTAGTCTCCTTGCACCTCTGAGAAACCTCACGATTAAGTCGTGCTTCCCTAAGGATTTACCTTCAACCACATCGTGATACGCCGCTATTGCTGCGACGTACACTTTCAGGGTGGAGGGAGACAGCCTTCGCTCCAAACCATCTTGTAGGAAAGACGGCACAACATTAATCGAACACTTCCGGGGGTTTTCGCGGCGAGAAGAACATCACTCAACGAACAGGTTCCACTTCAGAGCATAGAGGCGCCTCGTAGAGGGGGCTCTAGCAGAAGCGATGGTGTCTGCCACTGCTTGTGGCAGCCCACCTAGAACCTCCGCGTCCCGTCCAGGGACCAGACATGGAGTTTCCAGAGGTCTGGACGCGGGTGCCATAGAGTGCCCCCTCCCTGAGAAAGAAGGTCCTTCCTCAGGGGAATCGCCAGGGTGGGGCTGTCGCGAGGAGAGTGAGTTTGGCGAACCAGGTCCGGTTGGGCCAATAGGGCGCAACTAGCAAGACCTTTTAGGAAGAAAAATACCCCAGTTCCGACGTACTTTGAACGTGACCGACTGAAAAGGAACTGAGCCGTATTGGGTCAGATTGTTCGTACAGTATATGTGACTGGAAAAACGACCTAATGCAATGGCCAGAGGTGTCATTTTCTCATCAAAATGCATGCTGCTCCCCCAAATATCACACAACATGCCTACTTCATTAAATCACCCAGTCTTTTGATGAAGACATTTATTCAGCATTCCTGAATTTAATGGATTTAATGTATGTATTACATAGATTTAACGTTTTAAAATGATCATAAAACTTGTCTTGTGTTATGAAATGTTTTTCTGAATATGCCTTGTACATTGCAAAGGGCAGTGAGTTTGCTTATTTATTTGTTTGGGCTAGAACAGAAACATGAAATTTGCCAAGTCAAACGTTAATTTACCGCAGTGCTACGTTTAACAAACATTTGTCAAAAGCCTAAAATCCAGTTATATGATGAGCTGTTTGGCATCATTGACACGGGTTTAGATAAAGTTTAGATATCCATCAGTGTTCTGTTGTCTTGCATGCATGTAGCTTTATGTGTTTATTTATTTGTACAGTCATGCATGCACAAATTAGTTCAGTTTTTACATTTTACAAAGCAAATTTGGAGTTGACATGTCAGTGTCACAATACTATTCTCAAATTAATAATAAATAATATTAATAATAATTTGTTACATTTATATAGCGCTTTTCTAGGCACTCAAAACGCTTTACAATGGGGGAACCAATGTGCAGCACCACCTGGATGATGCGACGGCAGCCATATTGCGCCAGAACGCCCACCACACACCAGCTAATTGGTGGAGAGAAGAGAGAGGAGTGGTGATGAAGCCAATCGTATATATATGGGGATGATTAGGAGGTCATGATGGACAGGGGCCAATGGGCAAATTTGGCCAGGATGCCGGGGTTACACCCCTACTCTTTATCGAAGGACATACTGGGATTTTTAATGACCACAGAGAGTCAGACCTCGGTTTAACGTCTCATCCGAGGGACGGTGCGTGTTACAGTATAGTGTCCCCATCACAATACTGGGGTGTTAGGACCCACACAGACCACAAGGTGAGCGCCCCCTGCTGGCCTCACTAACACCTCTGACAATTTACTGACAATTACTTTAGCTTTTTTACATCAATTGTCTTCATCATGACAGTTTTGCATCATGCATTTTGACGAGAAAATGTCCTTCAAGTCCTGTACATGTAATGTGACTATATCAGCTTGTATTGAAGCACAAACATGAGCCAAGCTCTTCCCATACTGAAATGAAGACTTTTGAATGTTTTGTACATTAATAACCTCACACACTATGTGATAGCTTGCATGAAAACTGTTTTAACGACAAGTTGACTGCTTTTTGACACAGTTCAAATCCTGTGACAGATATATTGGCGTTTTTATTGGAGTTTTTGCTTTACAATAATACCAGTATGATGTAGTACATGTTTAATTGTAATGTATGTATTGCACAGGCCTTTGGAATTGAAAAGTAAAGATAAAGCATCTAACAAGGTCAAAGCGCATTCATTCAAATTTTTCCCCCACGGCCTAAACAGATATGACGTTTTTGTGGGTGTTCCCAGTAATGCTGACCAAGTCTATAATAAACAGAATGATACTGTCTGCTGGTGTGAACGGCCGCTAATATATTTTGTTATAGTTATCGTTCTCGGTGTGAATGAGCCTTTATTAGCCTGGATGCCAGCCGAATTTAGCCCCGCCCACAACATTTGAGGTTAGGAAATTCGGTCTGGACTTTATCCGTTGTGGAGCAAATATGCCCGAGCAGGAGCTGTTCGGATCAATCAAATTGTCAAATTGTTACTATTTCTCTCAGAAATGATGATCGTAAATGGTAAAATGGACTGCATTTATATAGCGCTTTCAACGGACCTATGGCCATCCAAAGTGCTTTACATCTTGCCTCACATTCACCCATTCATGCAAGGCACCATCCAGCTCGTCGGGAGCAGCTGGGGTTAGGTGTCTTGCTCATGGACACCTCAACATTTGGTCATGTGGAACCAGGGATTGAATCACCAACCTTCCGGTTTGTAGACAACCTACATGAACCACTGAGCCACTGCTGCCCATCATGTTGGTAAGTACTCTGTGTATCCTTAAATTCTTTATTACAACACCGGCAAAGATCGTTTACACTCATCTTCTAATTCTACTTCTTCCAACGTGCCTGCAGACAGGGTTGCCAAGTTTATACAACAAAACCCGCCCAATTGTTACTCAAAACTAGGCCAAAACAAGCCCAATAGCTTTCCGTGGGGGGGTTCTCCAGAAAAAAATGACGTATGGGGGGTAAAATTTGCATTCTTGGGTCTAAATATCACATAATTGGGGTCGCTTCAACCTGCGGGAAAACCACAGACTTGGACCACTGAGTGCAGTTGAGTTCTGTTGACATTTGACAACTCACTTTATGCGTCGCTCTGTTGCTCTGATTGGTTGTAGGTCTATCCAATTGAGGTCTTTACTGGTTCGGTTGAAACACGCTCCATAATCACAGCCCAACGGAGCAGATCAGACTCCTATTCTGACTAGAACTGAGTATGACAATGTCAGGCTAAGTCTTTATACTAATTACCAATGAAATAGAGAGGTGTATTGGACTTTAACAGCTTCCTAAACCTAGATTAAAGGAACGGTTCACCCACAAATAAACATTCTGCTGTAGTTTACTCATTTTAAACCCACATAACTTTCTTTCTTCTGCGGAACACAAAAGGTGAACTACTTTGCTTTTAGTCATTATTTTTGCCATTCACTTTCATTTCAATGAAAAAGATATTGAAAAAGGATATTCTTTAAAAAGTCGCCACTTCTGATCCAAGAGAAAGTCATTTCATTTTTGGCTGAACTGAGACTTTAAGATACTGTTAATCTGACGCACAAGTTGTTTTCATTTCATTTCATTCAGACAGAACCTAATATAATTACTATAAAACACGTCCTTTGTGTGCACTTTGTCTTCAAACACCTGATACAACCCATGAAAAAAATCTGCACCTTTGAAAGTAAGAGGTGATGCAGAGAGAGGCAAACCACTGCTGCGTTTCATCATTGTTCACCATCTCTGTTCATGAAAAGCTCTAAAATTACAGAGGGTGCACAAGGCCAGTCTCATGCAGGCAGAGCCGGAAAAAACACCGGCAAAGCTGTACACTGACTGCGTCTAACCTGGCTTAATGCATTATCCCTGCGGAAGACTCACTTTTAAAGAGCTGAATAAAGAGGATTAGGTGCTTTTTGTTTGGAGATATTTTTCTCCTGTGTAATAATTTGCCTCAAATTGAGGGACTGCCAGACACTTGAAAGTGAAAATGGCTTACTGAGAAATTGAAAGAAAAGAATTCACAGCTCAACAGTCCACTTATTTAGTCATAAATACTTCATCCTTTCAGATATATACAAGGATCCACGATATATTGCCCACCGCATATGCCTGTATATGTTGATTTTTAAAGTTATAAATAATGGATTATTTCCTTCAGCTGAGACACTTCAAATGCGCACTGTTTGAAATATGATTGGAATCACTTCAAACAAGGAAAATACAGTTAGTGCTACATGTCTGTCATATCGGCTACATGAAATTATAATAAGAACATAATTTTGTGTTTGGGACATGGATTTTAATGGAGAGACTTTTGTTTTTGTAATCAGGCTCTCAAAAATTATATAAAAATTTGGATCGAGATTTATCGGCCAATATATCGGTTATTGGCTTTCAATTTTAAAGAATTATCGGTTATCGATATTGGCCAAAATGTTCATATCGGTGCATCCCTAATATATAAAAATATATACATAAAATCCTTAATAGAAATATATACTAAAAATGACATAAAACACACACACACATACAATTACATAAAAGCTACATACAATTATTATGTGAACATTAAAATCGAGTGTTTGGGACATGGATTTTAATGAAGAGACTTGTTTTTGTAATCAGGCTCTCAAAAATTATATAAAAATTAGTATTAATCTGCAAATATATTGGTTATCGGCTTTCAAATATAATTGATTATCGATTATTGTATCGACCAATATTGTCATATCGGTGCATTCCTAATATATATATATATATATATATATATATATATATATGAATGAAGGATGAAAATATTTTATATGTTTTGAATATTTTAAATATGAGGGAAGAACAAAACACTAAACTGGGTTAAGGTATTTATCTGACACAATTAATTGGCAAAAAAAGGCAAACTACAGCTGCAGGTTTTATTTTACTATGCAAAAAAGTGCATAAAAAACAAAAAGCTCACATGAAAAAGCATACTATAACTACAAAATAATCAGTTATTAATATCTAATTGGTTCTCTCTTGTTTTTGCATGTGCTCATTATTTCTTTATATGACCCAATTTGGACATTTTCATTGCGTTATCACAAATAAAACAATTGACTCCAAGCACAACTTGCTTACAAAATCTTCAACATAATAATATTTGAATAAAGGGTGAAGATGTCAATTTTCCTAGAGATCATTTTGGCCAGTACTATATACAAAATAATTTTTCTTACGACGATAAGAGCTTGGTCTTACCAGATTCTCATACATTTCATTTTCAATTCAAATGTTTACATGCTTTTCTTCTTTTTATTTTTTGAGCGGTGATGAAATATATTACTCTTGTAAATACTTGCCAGCATTTAAAGAAATACAAGTCTAGAAATGCATCCAAATTACAGCGAAGCCAAGCCGTACGGTGCTCTGCAGTGGTCAAAAAGGATATAAACAGTGAATTGTGAAGTGATTTATTCTTGAAAACTCTGAGATGTGGATTTGGACAGCAATTAAATCACCACACGACCTTGGTGTTTATCTAAAACAGTAGGTCATTCGGCCAGGGATTTTTACGCGGGTGGTGGGAGACGGACGGCAATAAAATCACTGACTAGCCCCTGTAAATGACGACAATACCTTACGACCCCACGAGAAACAATTACCGTCCGAATAGGGCTTCAGCAAACTCCTTCACCCCTAACGGAGCGAGCTGGAAAATCAAACTTTTCCCGAACCCCGTGGGGAGGAGGGCCACAACATCATGGCCACCAACAAATCTCAGCAAAGACTGTTCTTGCTCCGGCTTTAACTTCTGGATATTCGGCAAACAAAATGGCGTCGCCCATTGTCCAAATATGTAATGGATTTTTTAAAATAAGGTAGATCTTTCATGGGTTTTCTACTACATATTTCAGTAAGAGACATCATTTATGTTATATTAAGCCATAAAAGTCTTAACACCATGCCTTTGAAAACTGGTGCGCTTTTCTGTCTCCATCAACTTGAACATCTTCCTGGCTCACGTGCACAAAAATCATTCAGTCTGGCGCGTTTTCAGTTCATGCCTATAAAAACCCCTAAGCGCGGGTTGAAAACACACGGAACTAGCTCCTCCTACTGGCTGTAGTCTCTAGCCTCTGGCCAAAAAAGCCTCCAATGATGCAAAATTACGATATTTGCGTCATCGGAGGCTTTTTCCATGCACGATCATTTGAATATACTACCGGGATTCTACTGATACAAAGCTTAATGCTAATCGCTGAAGTAACCCGTTAAAGATTATTTGACGTTGAATGCATTATTATAAGTCACATTTACAAAAAACTAAATTACATTATTTTCATTTTCAGTGGTGAAAACGTGACCTATCATCAGGTAGTGGTTGGCTATGCAACTAGCGCTAACATTACAGCAATGGAAGCTCAGCAAATAAACATATACCATTCTTTTCGAAGAACTGGGTGAGTAATTGTCGACCCGTTTTCTCTTTGCCCTCTGTAACCTCTCTTTTCGGTTTTGATGACCGGACTTCGTCGAACTCGAAGACATCTCTAATTTGACAGTTTACCATTTGATCTCACCCAGTGACTCTAGGCTACGTAGGACTGGATAGAACCATCCAGTAAATGGGGGGGGGGGGGGGGTAATTTTGCAGGAAATGCAGAAATAAGCTGTCATTTTTTTAGGGGCCAAGGTGCGGAGGCACCTACTGTAATCGTTAAATTTCTTATTACTCCGCCATGGGAGTCTATGGCATCCCATAGAACCTCTTGCGGGAAAGTTACGAAATTTGGCACACAGAGAGAGGACAGTTTGAACTCTCACCAGAGCAAATTGAGTCCCTCCAGCACCACCAACTGTCCAGATTTGCACTCACGTTTATGCCAATAACTTTTGAACCGTAAAGGTTAGAAAATTATTTTTTCCTCTGATTCTGTGGCTCAAGACGATTCGATTGAACCCTTTGGTTAAATTTTCTGTTGTGGCAATTATCCCGGCAAAAATCTTTTTCGAACCCCTCCTAGACAGTTTATCCGATTTTCACAAAAATTGAACCAAATCATCTTCAGATAATGGCGACAAAAATTAGCCAAAAATGCAATTCCAGTTGATTCATCATTTTTGAATAACACGCAAACAAATTGTACGTAGTGCTTGCAAAAATAGACATAAGACTGTATCTCCACAACGCTTTATCATATTCAAACCACTTGGTACATATTATAACAAGCATGATCTGAGGCAACAAGCAGCGTTTCGTCACAGCGCCATCTACCGGTCTGGAGAAACCAAATATTTGCTATTTTTGCTTATAACTTCTGATGGGTTTGTCCAAAAATCATAAATTTCATTAGATTCGGGGCGACATGTCGAGTTGAATAATATCCAACTTTACCATATCGGCCATTTTAACTTTTTTGCTAAAATACTGTATTTTGAGAACGCATGAAAGGATTGTTACGAAACTTGGTATGGGTCATCAGCACAATGCCCTGAAGGAGCCTGAGAAGTTTCGGACCAGCGCCACCTAGGGGTTAAATACCTTTTTAAAACGCTTATAACTTTGGGTGTGGTAAACTTATTTTCACAGAGTAACTTTTTTGTCTCCTGAATCCTTGTCCAACGATACCAAACATGCCAGGTTTCGCCTTATGGTTTGATTTAGCGCTTAAACAAAACATGAAATTGTTTTTTTTTGCTTAAATTTGTCTCTTTGGGCCCTATCTTGCACCCAGCGCAATTGACTTTGTACACCGACGCATGTGTCATTCCTATTTTGCACCCGCGCAAAGCGCGCTTTTCCCTCCACAGAAGCACGTCGCTAAACTAGTGAATGAACTTGCGCTCCCTGGGCGGTTCAGCGCAAAAAAGGAGGCGTGTTCCGGCGCAAACAATCCCTGGTGCTATTTTGCTGTTCCATTAAACAATTGCGCCACTGACCAGAAAAAACCTAGTCTAAAGTCAGTGGCGCGTTGCGCGTTGTTCATTATGCTATTTTAAGGGCGCATGCTTGACCATAATGTATAGCGTGCACAACGCGCATACACTTTGCTCATGTAATCTACACAGATGCAACAGTTATTTTTGCAAATCATAAATTGTTACACTAAAAAAATATTAACACATGAGATGACGGAAATCATTGTGGTGTGCCACGAAGATGTGAAAAAATAGGCATAAATCTAGCTTACAAATTATGCAGGCTAATTATTTATTTAACCGACGCTATTTAGTAGTTTCTCCCATCCCCATACAACACAACTTCTCTGTCTTTCACTGCTCTTACAAGAACATCACTCTCCTCGGCTGTGAACCGCTCCTGGCGTGCGCCTGGTAAATACGCCATAATAATAGCAATCCATAATGGAACTTGCGCACCTGCTTTTAAAGGGAATGTTGGATGACGCTCGGATTGGTTTATTCACGTTACGCCCAAACCACACCTATGAATAATGAAGCTACTTCAGACCAACCCATTTTAGATTTGCGCCGGGCGCAAGAGCCATTTATCCCGCCGGGAAAATAGCAACAGCGCCGAGACCCGCCCACAAAGTTACTTGCGCTTTGCGCTTTGACACTTGCGTTTCAGATCGTTAAAATAGGGCCCCAAATGTCTTTACTCATTTTTGCAGTTGATCTGCTGCTTGCTTCCTTGTTTGCTTCTGTTGTGCTTGGCCCCGATAATGGCTGCTTGCAGCTATATTTTTATTTGTTACTATTTGGTAGATTATACATTTATAATTTCTATTAAAGTAGTACTGTTACTAGTAGTACTAATACAACTGGTCTCTAGGGGCCCCAAAAGTGCGTGGGCCCTTAGAATCATCCTAACGTCCCCCCCTCTTAACGGCGCCCCTGACAATAGAGCTAACTTTTCTTTATAAATGATCCAAAGTCCAGAGCTGCCAAATGATTGAATCTATTTTTAGTTCTGCAAGAGAAGGATGACTCACACACAACTCTTTAAAAACAGCACAGCCAAGGTTCGGTACAAACGCCAGCTCATTTATCGCCCACCAACATATCTCTCACCAGTATCCAGCTAGGTTTTTCCCTTCCCTTTTGATAAGACCATGATTTAAATGATACATGTATGTGCATCATCGCATTTTTGAGCGTGTCATAATATTCTGAACAAACACAAGTTACATGGTCAGAGTGCTAAAGTGTGATTTACACACACACAAATGCTTTGAAAGTCCTACAGCTATGCCATATTTCAGCATTGTAGACTGAACAACATGGAAAAACACTCTTTTTAAGAATATGCAGAGCAGATAAATCAAACCATTTTGTTCTACGGAATACGCCAGAGCCATATTTAGCTCAATTGTTCATTGTTATAGAGGCTGCAACCTCTTTTTTTTATCCTATAAAACCCCCTTTCTTTACAGATTTATTCCAAAGTGACACAAATGATCTACCATCCTCCTCTTAGCTATTATCTGATGGGTGAAATTAAATGTCAAAGATGTGTCATGTCACAGTGAATCGCCATCACTCGTGACTCCAGAAGCATGACCTCGAGGCTCTGATCAAGATAACCAGGTGTCCACTCCCCTTAACACAACAGCTTCAAAGCAAACCCATCCATTTATCTGTTTCGCCATCACTAGACAGGAACGCTTTGTGGTTCGCTTTGAAAAGTGCTTTTCTTTCATTCTCAGTCTGACCTCCTGAACTCCTGTGATTCCTGCATCAATCGCAGAACTAAAAATACAAATATAAACAACATTGAGTTCATGGACAGCTCTGATAAATCTTGCCCTGAAGGGCTGGTTCATGTTCTCCCTAAACTCAACATGAAATCAAAATCCAACATATTTGCTTTCTTGACACATATTGTGCATGATACAACTATAAGACATGTTCTAAAAACTGATATAAAAAATGATATAAAAATACTGATACCAATAAGCGTTCTCAACTGTGTGGGCAATAACTCATAAATGACGGATATTAAAAGTTCATACTATTTTGTCTAAATAAAGACAAAATACAAAAACTAAAATCAATCAATAAAAGTGAATGTATGCAGTATAAACATATTAATATGCTAAAAATTAGACTATCATTATGACAGCAAAAATAAGGGAAATATGCATGCACAATTAAATATACAATATCAGTTGATTGCAGTGGTGTAAAGTAACAACTTACAAATACTTTTGTTACTGTGAGTAGTTTTTTCTCAGGAATTGTACTTTATTTTTAAAAACAGTGTACTTTTACTTTTACTTGAGTACATTTTAAGTGCTGTATCGGTACTTTTACTGTGCTACATTATGTTAATTTTTTTCCAGTCAATGTGATTGGCTAAGACGAATAATCAGTCCTGTGACTCCATGCGTCACGCGTGTGACTCCCGTGTCCCGTCAAATCAACCATGATAGCGACCAGCCAAGAGTGAGAGGCATGCGCGCTAGGGCTGTAATCTCCCAGTCGATTAGTCGATTATTAGTCGATACGTTCTGGCTCGACCAAAATTCTGATTGGTCAATTTTTTGCCGCGTTCATGTCATGACAGTACAGATCCACTTTTGCGGCACGACTGAAGCGTGGCGTTGTGACGCATCCCCTCATGTGTATGTTGATGGGCGTTCCTCAATTTACCGCTATGGGTGTGCGCAAGTCTCTCGGTGGTCCTTTGTTTTTCATTCCCCGCTGACTCAAACGCATGCCCATCAACATATGATTTTCTAACTATTTATTTGTATGATACAGCTGCAAATAAGTATTTGAACACCTGTCTATCAGCTAGAATTCTGACCCTCAAAGACCTGTTAATCTGCCTTTAAAATGTCCACCTCCACTCCATTTATTATCCTAAATTAGATGCACCTGTTTGAGGTTGTTAGCTGCATAAAGACACATGTCCACCCCATACAATCAGTAAGAATCCAACTACTAACATGGCCAAGACCAAAGAGCTGTCCAAAGACACTAGAGACAAAATTGTACACCTCCACAAGGCTGGAAAGGGCTACGGGGAAATTGCCAAGCAGCTTGGTTTAAAAAGGTCCACTGTTGGAGCAATCATTAGAAAATGGAAGAAGCTAAACATGACTGTCAATCTCCCTCGGACTGGGGCTCCATGCAAGATCTCACCTCGTGGGGTCTCAATGATCCTAAGAAAGGTGAGAAATCAGCCCAGAACTACACGGGAGGAGCTGGTCAATGACTTGAAAAGAGCTGGGACCACCGTTTCCAAGGTTACTGTTGGTAATACACTAAGACGTCATGGTTTGAAATCATGCATGGCACGGAAGGTTCCCCTGCTTAAACCCGCACATGTCAAGGCCCGTCTTAAGTTTGCCAATGACCATTTGGATGATCCAGAGGAGTCATGGGAGAAAGTCATGTGGTCAGATGAGACCAAAATAGAACTTTTTGGTCATAATTCCACTAAACGTGTTTGGAGGAAGAAGAATGATGAGCACCATCCCAAGAACACCATCCCTACTGTGAAGCATCATGCTTTGGGGGTGTTTTTCTGCACATGGGACAGGGCGACTGCACTGTATTAAGGAGAGGATGACCGGGGCCATGTATTGTGAGATTTTGGGGAACAACCTCCTTCCCTCAGTTAGAGCATTGCAGATGGGTCGAGGCTGGGTCTTCCAACATGACAATGACCCGAAGCACACAACCAAGATAACCAAGGAGTGGCTCTGTAAGAAGCATATCAAGGTTCTGGTGTGGCCTAGCCAGTCTCCAGACCTAAACCCAATAGAGAATCTTTGGAGGGAGCTCAAACTCCGTGTTTCTCAGTGACAGGCCAGAAACCTGACTGATCTAGAGAAGATCTGTGTGGAGGAGTGGGCCAAAATCCCTCCTGCAGTGCAAACCTGCTGAAAAACTACAGGAAACGTTTGACCTCTGTAATTGCAAACAAAGGCTACTGTACCAAATATTAACATTGATTTTCTCAGGTGTTCAAATACTTATTTGCAGCTGTATCATACAAATAAATAGTTAAAAAATCATACATTGTGATTTCTTGATTTTTTTTTTAGATTATGTCTCTCACAGTGGACATGCACCTACGATGACAATGTCAGACCCCTCTATGATTTCTAAGTGGGAGAACTTGCAAAATAGCAGGGTGTTCAAATACTTATTTTCCTCACTGTATATAGCAAATAACTTTCATAAATCAGATTTATATTTAAATCAGGTTTATTTTTTTAATTGCAAGCAAAAAATAATCAGTGGTGAAATTTTTTTTTTTTTACTTTTTTAATTAACCGCAAGAAAACCTCTACAGAATGGTTGCCGTATATGTTACCAGATTATCTCAAATATTACATGGCTGTATTTTTAGTGCTAGCAGTCAAAAATAAAACTTGGAGAAATATTCAAATACTGTTGGTGATCTCATGTTTTTTTGTTCTTACTTAGAATCATCCATAAAAGAGTAAGCTACATTTTTTATTTGCAGGGTATAAAGTGGAATAACATTCATAGCATACTACTCACTATTCTTTTTTACTTCTTTTTTACTAAGTACTTTTACTCTACTAGAACAACATTTGTTGACAAGTAACAGTACTTTTACTTGAGTATGTTTTTTTAGTACTCTTTCCACCACTGGTTGATACCAATGTGACAACAACAACAAAAAATAGATACCAAGTAAAAGTTCACATCATTTTCATATTGTGGGCAATAACTCATTCAAAACAGATATACCTATTAAAAGTTTATACTATTTTGTGTAAATAAAGAAAAAATACAATAAAAACTCAAATCAATTATCTAAAATCAATCATTAAAGGTGAATTTATGCAGTATATATATATATAATATATTATATATATTTATATATAAATTGAATTATTTTTGTATTAAAAAAAACATTTTAAATTAACTTTATGAGAGCAAAAACAGGGGAATATGCATGCACAGTAAAATATAATAAATACACATATTGTGCATGACACAACAAGGGGAAAAGTAGACATGCACTGATATAAAAAAAATACTGACACCAATAAGCATTCACAATTTTCATATTTGTGGGCAATAACTCATACATAACAGATTAAAAGTGCATAATATTTTGTCTAAATAAAGAAAAAAATACAACAATAAAATCTAAAATCAATAATTAAAAGTGAATTTATGCAGTATAAAGAAATTATATACATTTTGAGATTTGCTAAAAAATTTGATTCATTATTTGCGTATTTAAAAATAACAGCATAAATGACAGCAAAAACGGGGGAAATATTCATACACAATTAAATATACAATATCAGCTGATACCAATAAATAAATAAACAAACAAACAAACAAACAAACATTCACATATTGTGCATGATAGAACTGAAAAAAATAGACATGAACTGAAATAAAAATACTGATACCAATAAGAGTTCACAATTTTCATATTGTGGGCAATAACTCGTACATAACAGATATTAAAGGTTCATACTATTTTGTCTAAATAAAGAAAAAATTGCAACAATAAAAACTAACATAAATTCTCTAAAAATCAATAATTAAAAGTCAATGTACGCATTATAAAAATTGATATTAATTTGCTAAAAATTGTATTCATTAAATTGATTTTAAATTAACTACACAGTAAAAGATCCAACTTATGTTTTGTATGACAAATTCAGCTTTTAAAGTTTATTCAACTATTTAACATGAAAAAAGTTTGTACAACTAATTGACCCTAAGTTGAAAAGACTCAAAAATGTTCTGCAGCTGGTTGCCTTAAACTTTTAAGTTTTCTCAACTTTTTTTTTTACAGTGTAGATGACAGCGAAAATAGGGGAAATATGCATGCACCATTAAATTTACAATGTCAGATACCAAAAAGAAAAAACATATCTAGTATTAGCCATTAACCGATATAAAAACAAAATATTATGCTTACGGAAAAAGGTTTTTTTTGCTGATTTACTTGGAAATATGCTTGATTGCCAGATTACACGAGTTAAACTGGTTGCAAACATGCTCATAAGTCACATATACATAAATCACAATTCAGGTAATAACTTAAGATATTGACATTTCTATTGACGGCGCACATACATCATTGACAAAATGGGGTGCGGGGCTTTAGAGAAAACATCAGTGATGCAGTGATTGTCAGGAGGAAACTAGTTTGGAAGGACACACACAATCGTATGTTTTTAATTATGATACTGGGTCAGGTTCATTAATGATAGTTGCAGTGATGAGGGTCATGGAAGGCAGAACCCAATCTAAAGCTCTATTCTTTCAAGGCCAGGGCTCATATGCAGTTAGAAGACTCAAGGATGAATAAGATGTCATCGAACATCCTGAACATAATTGAAGACGATGTAACTAATTAAAAATGCCACTCACAGGACCTTCCGCTGATTAAATAATTACATTCAAAAAACGAGGGCCTGAAAATATTATTGATTATGCAATGTTCAAAGATGAACGTGAGCTTCAAATGAATTTTAATCATGTGTTTGCAATAGCAACCATGCAGAGACACTGACTGGGCACAGTTAAAAAGCAAACTATTTAAATAGCATTTTCTTGTATAATTCTTGTATAATTGATATAGTATTTAAGACCCAATATTATTGTAATTGAGAGATGACATGGGATATTTGTGAAAATCCACCCACTCCTCTTTTTTTAATCCCCATAAATCATAAGCAGTTTTATGGGGATTATCTCAGAATAAGCCATGTCACATATATTCTTAGGCGCCGCCCACGACTTCTGACAGACTCCGCCCTATTAACAAAGACCCCGCCCCTCAGTGAGTTGTACACAGTCCGCCATGTTTATCTCCTCGCCAGAGCATTCAAGAAATGTATTCTTATAAAAGCTACTAAAGTAATTCAGTCGAGAGCAGTGATTGATTTTCTGCCTTTCTTTTGTTGTTTGATTCATGTTAACAGCAGATATAAGAGTAGGTTCTGTATATTACACTGCTGTCACTTTAATACACTGATCTAATATACACATGTGATTTCTTTACTTCCTGTTTACGTTCACAAACATAACCCACTGTGTTTATGTGAACTGTGTGTGTTTTTGACATAACCTTGTGTGTATTTGACAGTTTAAGCGCAATAAGACGTGAAAGAGTTTAATACTCACGGGACACTCCGCCTGACATCAGCTTTCTGTGCGCACTTTCTGTTTCCTTCCACTTAAAGGGGGGGCTGTCTAATGCCATTTCATGCATTTTGACTTATTTAAACTGTTAAAGAGTTGATTCTCATGCTAAAACATGAGTTGGACATATGACGTATTTCTGTGCCAAATACACTCCTTCAGGATTCAAACAAGTTTCAGAAAGATTTTGTTTCGAGTTTGGCCCTGTATGACGTCAAAAAGGGCAAAATTCCTTGTATGTGCACTTCTCTTGGATGAGCACACACACACACACACACACACACCAACCAGCGCGAGAGCAAGAGCATCAACGAGCTTCGTTCGGGTTACGGGAGCCATCGGCGGCGCTGGCGTTGTGTTTTTAGACACGAGATCAACAAAGTCTCTAAAGAAGTGTGTGTGTGTGTGTGAGGGAAAGATCACCTTGTTCAGCTTCACAAATAACCCAGTGTTAAGGGAACAGTGGATGCAGTTTGTGTTTCCGGAGTTCTGCGAGTGTGTGTGTTTGTTCTTTGGACCAGGCCTGGGATTTTGAGTTGTGTTTTATTTACGTTTTGTTATGTGTGTGCGCGGCAGTCGTCCGCGAGGGGCCGCCGCTTTTACTTTCATTTTATGTTCATATAAGTTTTATTAAACTTGTTGAATGTTCGCCGGTTCCCGCCTCCTTCTTCCCATACGAACAAACTCTGTTACATTGGTGCCGAAACCCGGGAGGAAGGAGAGACATGCTGTCAAAGAGCCCTCGCTGCTGAGGGGGATCACGGTGCTGAGGAGTTCGGGCAGTGGTGCTGGAGCGGATGAAGATCGGTGGGACGGAGAGCTCGCTGCCGTGCCCCTGGGTCGAGGTGGGGTGGCTGCCGTCCTAGAGGCAGCGGAGGAGTCGCCGGTGTTCGCCGTGGGCCGGAGCCTGCGTCCATCCGCCATGTAGGGGAGGAGCAGGGAGCGCGCGGGACTCGCTGCCGGCTGCCCTCGACAGGAGGAGCCACCGCCGGCCACCAGGGGGCGGAGGAGGATTGAGCCGTCCACCGAGCGTCCAGTGCCATCGTATGGCACCACGAGGAAGAGCCTCTCGGCGGGCTGAGGACCGAGCGGCAGTGTGTCAGGGAACCGGACTCATTTTTTTTTTCTCCTCTCTTCACTCTCTCGTCCGGTCACTCTGGGGGTCTCCGTCTCCCGTTCTCTCGTCTCGCCGGAGAGATTGGGCTCCCCAGGGGGGAGTAGGCGTAGACGCGGGGTACTCCCCGGCCTACGAGGGGTGTTGGGAGTATGTGGCGAGGTGGACGAGTGAGAGACATGGGAGGAGCGAGCGAGATCGGTGTGCGTGATTGAGGATGAACGTCACCTGCGAGGCACACCGGTCTCGAGTCCTCTCATGAGGGAGCACGGAGGCATATAAGGACGAGCGACTCCAGTGAAGGACGAGAGAGGACCTGGAAATTTGCGTTGTGTTTTATTTACGTTTTGTTATGTGTGTGCGCGGCAGTCGTCCGCGAGGGGCTGTTCGCCGGTTCCCGCCTCCTTCTTCCCATACGAACAAACTCTGTTACAATGATAAAACTAAAGACTCTTGGGAGATATGAAGGATGCAATACTACTCCATAGATACTCAAGATTAACGGGATATTGGCAGAAACTGTGTGCGTTATGCCCAGGGGTGATTCTAGGATTTTCATTTTAGGGGGGCTCAGCCCCCAGTGAGGGTATGAAAAAAAGTTTAGGGTCCAATTCTCACTATTAATTAGTAGCTTATGAGTATGCATATTAGGATATTGGCTGTTTATTATTTCATTTCGGGGGCATGGCCACTCAAGAAAATTTTGATTTCTATTATGTGAAATTAAATATGTGCATTTTAAGATGTTCTGAACGCCAAAAAATGAGATAACAATAGCTTGAAAACCATGTCAGTGGGCAGATATGACTGATACAGTTTTTCCATTTTTGTCAGTGAAGACAGTAAACATATGTTTAACTGATATTTATATGTTTTATGAATCATTTTCGAAGGCTAATTGAATTTATGAAATTAATTCACAATATGCACACGTTCATTACTAATCTTATGCCCAATACAGGCTGAAAAAAGCTGAATTTTACAAATGGAATTATTAATTTACAATATGCACACATTCATTACTATTAATCTTATGCCTAATCTGAAGAAAACGGCTTTGTTTAATATTTCTTGTTTGTTAATTATATTATAAATGACATTATAGGCCTATTTCAAATCGAAATGGCAAAATTAGACAAAAGTTTATTAATTTGGCTGAATATTTTTTGTCATTTGTTTGACATTTGTGACTTAAAGAATCAGCTGTCAAATACGAAACGTTTAGTTTAGCTACATATTCCGCACTTGACGTCGAGTCCTGCTGCTAAAATTCATGCTCACTGCTCAGCCTCAGCAGCTTCTGTGTGAACAAAAAGCCTCTGATTTGATTGGTTTTCTCAAATATTTTGACATTGACGAGCGGTGACAGACCAATGGGGCTCAGATCAACGCACACACATCTGCTTCTGACGTGCGCTCTATTCGACGCCGCTGCGGATTGAAGAACACGCTGATTAATGCAGATTAAAAATCTGGACGAAGCTGAACCCTACTGCCAGTTTCATATGTTTGAAAGGTTAATCACACATTTTTTTAGGGGGGCTGGACAGAAGTTTAGGTGACGCCCATGGTTATGCCCCCTTTAAAAAATGTAATTTTCAACATGGAATAATAAGTGATCTGTGGGGTATTTTGAGCTGAAACTTCATTCACATTCTGGAGACACCTGAGACTTATATTACAGCTTGTAAAAAGGGGCATAGGTCCTCTTTAATTTCACAATACAATGGCCTCATGAGTTTCTCAAATAAAAACAAAGGCTATCTACACAAGGCAAACAATTAAACTCAAACAAGAGCAAATACATAGATTTGCTTATCCCCAGATTCAATTCCTCACTTCGTGATTTTACCAATGGGGTGACTACCATACAAATGAAAGCAGATGTCTCATTTAGCAGGCAAACACACCTTTGTTTATGCACAGACACAGTGGTTTGAATGGGATGGAGTGTAAATGAGATGCGTGATGAGAATTTGCACTGGAGTAGGTTTAAAACTGTAAGTGCAAAAGCAACATGACAACACGTTTCAAAGATCTGCAGGAAAATGCAAATAGAAAAGAGAGCTTTGGGGTTTTATATGTGAATGAATTAGAATCAAATCCAGTTATGGCATGCATGTCACGCCCTTTAACCACAGCACAAGAAAATACAGCAGAACAAAGACAAATGCTGTTTGTATAAATGTTATCCCGGCTGGTCTGTGAACTTCCCCTTGCCTTTGTCTTTATATTGAGCTCTCGTCTTTCAAAGTAATCAAATGCAAATTTATCTGACAAGTTTCATAGCGTATTTTTTCGAAATGTCAAACAAGGCAAAGATGAGCAAATTTCACGTGGGTGGGACTGTATTATTTACTTTAGCTTCCATCCAAACGACTGTAAATGATATTGTACGTGTTGTTGCCAAATTCAGATTATCTTTTTCACCATCACACAATTTTTCAGTGTGGTTACAAAGTTTAGACATTCGGTAAAATGAAGGGATGTCACCCCCCCAAAAAATAGATGTTTTTTAAAGAATACGGGTAATCAAACAGTTGACAGTTACCATTGACTTCCATATAGGGAAAAAATATTATGGAAGTCAAAAATACATCTGCTTTTGTGTTCAACAGAAGAAAGAAACTCTTTTGAAACAACTTGATGCTGAAAAAATACCCTTTAATGGTATCTAAAGTCTTATCTGGACATCTGTGTTTTAGACAGGGATGTAATTTCAGTATTTACAGATACTAGTCTGTGATTTTATTGCTGTACAAATGGTCTGTTTTTCATAATTGCCTGCTGATTTACCTTCTGTTTTCTGAGAAACACTAAAGTTGTAATTATAT
Organism: Romanogobio albipinnatus; assembly: GCA_023566225.1. Classification (NCBI taxonomy): domain Eukaryota; kingdom Metazoa; phylum Chordata; class Actinopteri; order Cypriniformes; family Gobionidae; genus Romanogobio; species Romanogobio albipinnatus. The sequence continues at coordinate 4,886,979 of CM042261.1, read as the reverse complement.
TCCATGCAAATCCACATCTCAGAGCTTGTATTGAGAAATTGTCCCAAAAGTGGTTTGAAAGTCTTTTATTTAGCCACTGATAAGTGCCATAGGGCTTGACACTTTAATGAGCAGTTGGGTATTTGGCACAAAGGATTTTAGTTTCAAACAACTGAAAACTGAAATAAAATACATACTGTACAAAGTTTTGTGAGTGACAACCACATTTATATGTAGTTGTGATACTCTAAAACATTGTTCCAGTGCAGAATACAGGAGACACGTATGAACATGATGGACGATGTAGCGATACAAATTTGGCACAACAAGGACTAAAACAATGGGACTACTCACTTAGGAGGATGACAACAGTTTACACTACTGTTCGTCTTATGCTCACCCAGTCTTAATTTGAACAAAAATGCAGTACAAATTGTAATTGTAAGTTTTCTAGTTGAATCTATTTCCACCCTCATCCGTCCCTCAGGTCATTTTGACCCTAAATTATGTACAGTTTTTTACAATCGCTATGACAATTTTTTCAATATTTTTAACAAATTTCCTAAGCACAACATCTGTCTGTATAGGCTATACAATTAACACATTTATAGTTGCTTTTACACAAAATGCATACGGTTAAAGGACAACTACGGTGAAAAATGAACCTAGGGGTAATTAACACATGGTTACCGAGTTGATCGTTCTCTGGGATGCGTTTTCATGAAAATCGAATGTAAAGAGTTTTATCTCTAAAAACAGATTATCTTATAATGCGAGTATATGGGGCACAGAATTAGTCAAATTAAATCGCTAGTTAATACCACTAACAAGGCTCAAAATAGCCTCACACTAACACGGTAGCATAATGAAGGTCCCTACATGCAAACCGAAGCATTGAGAACTTTGTAAGTGTACAGACAGTTTAATAAGAAGATACTTTATAAAGACAGTACATTACACATATACAGACAGGAGCCATCTTGGAAAACAGTCTCGACGAGTCGAGCCACGAACGCAGCGTACGATACTTACTAGCCACTTGATTCACTCCACCACACACGTCCCCAGAGCAAAACAAAAAGTTGTTAACTACCGTAAATTCCCGGATACTGAGATGTTATCCTGGACGAGCCCCCAATTTATGTTACGTCAACACTCTTTTGGTTCTGGTCTCTGGGGAGCAACTGAGGAGGAATAAACCGAGGATAAACAAGGTAGAGGTAACTATAAGTGGTTCGCTTTATTTACACAGACAGATCATTTATACCAAGGAAAACATAAACCAACCCATATTTACAACTATATACAAACAAGCAGAAAGAAATAAAAAGAAAAACAAGATATAGTAAATTGAACCAGACCACAGAGAGAAGGGAAACGAGGGTTGCTAAATAAACAAAACAACAAAAACCAAAACCCGTTACTAACAAATCCCCGCCCTCTACACTAACTGAAAACAAAACAACAACAAAAAGAAATCTTTAGAGTTCAACATGCCATAACTAAACTTCACTGACTAAAACAAAAACATACAAGGAGTTGCACCCGCTCCTTATCTAATGTGTTTAACAGAGCATGTTGTGGCTGTGATGATGCGAGGCTTCATTAGATTAGAATTACTGGCCACAGACGTGGAGAGACTCTTTCTTCCTGGGCATAAGCTGCACGTTACATAAACATTCGTACCTTTCACCTCAACGAGGGAAAAGTAGCGCTTATACTTCCAGTTTGCGAAAGCTACCTTTGAAGTTGTTGGACTTGCCATCGCTGACTGTGCATATGCGTGTGCGTCATAGGTGTGTGTGTGTGTGTGTGTGAACTCAACCTATCAACCTCAACCTTGTCTCCCACCCACCAATCATCATCAGTTATGTGTACCACACAACCCACCCCTCAACACGCATGGCTGGCGCACGCGCACACACACACACACACGTTGCAGGTCCGACTGACAGAGAGCCTGTTCGGATGAAAACCGCTTCAGTGAGCTCAATTATAGTAACGCCGCATTTTATTCTCGGCAACGCTAACGGCGTTGTAACGGGAGAAACAGTCATTTGTTTGATTACTCGTTACTGAAAAAAATAATTACGTTAGTAACTCCGTTTATCTATAACGCCGTTATTCCCAACACTGATTATTACTATAGTAAGTACATGTAGTATCGGAGTAAATCTTAGTGAACCCAAACTTTTGTAGGGTAGTGTAGCGTAACAAGGTAGTGTAACAAGAACAAGAGACAAAATGAGGTCATTCTTGGTACCATGCACTCTTCAACTGCTGATTCAAATGCAGGTCCAATAGAGAGGTGCTGTTGAGAAATTAAACTCAAGTACTTTCATTTCAATCTATGTATAATGGTTCTTTTCTCTTCAAAGAAAAAGCTCATTATCGTATGTTAACCAAACAGCAATGCTGTGCGTCTAATCAAGCCTCCTCTTAGCATCAGACGGAAGTGTCATGCGTGCCGGTAGAGGGACGCGCAATTGATTTACTGTCCTCTTTAGGTTTGAACTTTGCATCTTATCTGAGATGCCTGTGGCTCTAAGGTCATTCAATCCATGTTAATGCACGTGTACTTCCTAAAATCCCGACATTCTCACTTCAGCTAATCTCAGGCCTTTGGGAAATCTCATCATCGACTCAATAACACTGTTCATAGTCAGGCGGTAAATGACTCTGCTGATCTGATCAGCCACAACGTTGACTTTCTGGAAACACTGTCAATCAATTCCGGTCCCTGTTCAAATGGAAAATGTGCCTGACAGGTCTATTTAGTTATTTTGTGAAAACTAAAATGCCAAAGAAAATAAGCAAAAGACCAATTAACTCCCCCAAATGGTGCAATTCCATCAAAAAGAGGTGCGATAAGACATTCATATTTGCTAACTAGCATTTCTGACAATAATACATGTGTATGTGGGTCTCCCTATATTTAGTCCACAGTGGTGTTTCTTTCATCTGAAGCTTGTGTTAACCCATAAAAATGGATGATTATTCAGTGCTTTTCACATAAACATGATGATTTTCATCATAAATTTTGATTAAACTACACTGAATATCAAGGGCTCCGTATGTCTCTGATTGTCCCATTACATAATTTGTCCTCTTCATAGATTCCACAGAATGGATATGGCCTACACAGTAATCTTTATTACCAGCCTTTTACCCCTTTATTTGCCAGTGACAACACTGGACCTCAGCCATTGTGACAAATGAAAATTGATAGCCTGATAAATCGGGTAATAAAGACCATAAAAGTTATATTTAATTTCCATATGACCTAGTCAGTTTTTGTACCGTTTTTAATCCTTGTGGCCATTCAATATTTCACAACGTATGCACCGTAATGAAAGAAACAGGTGAAATTACTAAAAGTGGTGAGATTGCATGGTTGATGTAACATAATTAAGAAGCAAATCAGTCATCATGGTGAAATGTTTTTAAGTGTATGACAGCTTCTTAAAGGGGTCCTATAATGCCCCTTTTTACAAGATGTAAAATGAGTCTCTGATGTCCCCGGAGTGTGTAAGTGAAGTTATAGCTCAAAATACCCCACAGATCATTTTTTTATAGCATGTTAAAGGTCCCGTTCTTCGTGATCCCATTGTTCAAACTTTAGTTAGTGTGTAATGTTGCTGTTAGAGCATAAATAATACCTGTAAAATTATAAAGCTCAAAGTTCAATGCCAAGCGAGATATTTTATTTTACAGAAGTTCCCTTTCAAAGCCTACAGCGAACGGCTGGCTTGGACTACATCCTGGTACTTCCTTCATAAATGACGTCAGTAGAACAGACTAACCTCCGCCCACAAGAATACGCAAAAAAGGGGGCATGGTCTTGTTGCTGTCCCACGTGGAGAAGAGGAAGTGTCGCGTGGAGAAAAGGAAGTGGTCCGTTTGAGTGTGTTTGTCGCCATGTCGTCGAGACGCTGTTATTTTCATCCCGGAGTCAAATCACCTTTGTTTGGCTTTCCCAGGGACGCTGTAGAGATCATTGAGCGCATACATCTCCCGTTAAGAGGCGTGACCTTTCCATGCAAGTTACGTGCGCTAAGCTGCTGTCAAATCACAACACGGGAACCGCTGGCACAATCAGAACTCGTTACGTATTTCTGAAGGAGGGACTTCATAGAACAAGGAACTCATCAGACGTTTTTAGGACAGTGAAAACAGCGGTGTACAGATAAGTAAATTGTGTGAAAAATGCTGTTTTTTTACACGCGAAACATGAACACATGTTATATTGCACACTGTACACAATCAAAGCTTCAAAAAACACGAAGAACGGGACCTTTAAAATTGTCACTTTTTGAGGGTAAGCAAAAAAGCGCAGTTTTTGTGTGTGTCCCTTTAAATGCAAATGAGCTGCTGCTCCCCGCCCCCTTTCAGGAAGAGGGCGGAGCTTCAAGAGCTTGTACTAGCAGCTCTGATTACCTCACGCAGACACGCACTGAAAACATCAGAAACTGTTCAGCCTTTTATGTTGAATCGGGAGTCGGACAATGATGGAGAGACTCAAGAAGAAGTGACAACATGTAGAATGAGACAGGACGTTTCTAAGTGTTAGTTGATGAATTTATGAGTTAACTATCTTCAAGTCATTGATTAGCATATTCTGTCATGATAATTTTTATAAACCGCTGGTGTGGGAGCTGTTGTAAGATGCACAGTCAGAGAATATCTGCTGCATGAAGATAGATCAGTTATAGTTTCGTTTAATTACGGTTATAACTTATGTTGTCATCTTGCTTTATGACATACTATTGCATTTGTGTTCATACGGTATTGCAATAAATGTGAAAAGACGGATGTGACAGCTTGAGAAGAATCCAAAATGTGCTCGACTATAACAACTATTCCTCTTCTCTGGCCTTTGTTGCGTGTTCCAGAGGGCGGGGTTTATGTACATTTTTGGGGTTAGTGATGTCACTAACCTGTGAATAAGTGTCGTTGAAGTCCCTACCATCCGTTTGTTGTAGTCCCTAAAAAGTGATCGCTGTAAAAAAAAAACGCCCTTTGCATTGAACTTTAAGCGTCGTAACTTTGCAGATGTTGTTAATGCTCAAACAGCAACATAGCTAAAGATAAAAAAGTGAAATCATAAATCAACCACCCCTTTAAGAACTTGCTTACATGTTGCCAAGCAGCTTGTGAGGTAAAAAAAAAAAATTCTAAGCAATAGTAACTTGGTACACATGAACACACTGTACGTGCAACAGCACTGAAAAAAATTCTCCCACCTCCAACTAAATTAAAACACCTTTTTTTGCAGTAAACAAACAAGGTAAAAATCTAATCCTCATGAAGCTTCTTGCAGTCTTTCCAAACTTTTGGTTCAGCCGGGCTATTTTCTCCAGGCGTCACGTACATGTCTAGAGTCAAGTGCACTCGCAAACTAAGCGTCCTACATTTTCTTGGGTCTCCGTTTACTATTCCTTTACATGCAACATGCAATTTTCTCGGCCAGTGATGTCGGTAAATCGTGGGCCTGTGCAATTCAATAAAGAGCACTTAAAATGCTGAGTGGCTCATGAATTATTCAGGAAACATCAGCCTGCATGCCCACAGAGCCAAACCCACGTCTATGAAGCAGGGCCTGAATGTCCGTCGGAGCGCAGATGCTCGCTTTCCAAGATCTATATATCTCGGCACACAATAGCTGATGTGGCATGAAAAAGTTTCTGATCTCTGCACACTCCGGAGGACCCAAGTCATCCATTGGACCCGACATCCAGACGAGCTGCTCTTGCTGCTTAAACACAGTTATTGTGGAAAGTAGTCGCCATGAATAAATCAGCAGCACGGGGATCTTGCTGGCTCAGCTCACAGCACCAGTCTGACACCCAGTGACAGAGCTCAGACTTCGACTGGGAGCCGGGATGGAGTTCACAGAGAAGGAAAAGAGAAGATGACATAGATAAAGACGGGGATCTCTTAGTTCCCTCCTGCACGATTTTAAATCAGATTAGTTACATGATAGTAGGGGTGGGCGATATGACCAGGGCTTGATATTAACACCCGACAAATGCGTGTGTATTTCAGCAGAGGCGTGTAACGCAGTCACTCCCACTAGCCACCTTTGCCAGGTTGAATTTTATACGTAATATATACATTTTTCAATGGTAGTCGTTTAAAAAGGCATCTGAAATAATAAACAACGTGCAATTTAGTCTGGTACTGATACTGAAATATCTGAAACACTTCCAATACCAATTTTCCACAGAATAGACACACAATACCAGCTGCTCTTTCTCTCTCTCTCATCTCTCCGACAGCGAGTGACACACAAACCCACCTTCCCTCACTCACTCGCTTCATTTCCTCCGGATGAATATTGTTGCTGTTACAGGGCTTGAATTTCGCCATGGGATTGCGTGTAATTTTAATAATTCCCGAAGATTTATATGCGCGCACATAAAGCCCCCTTTCTGCACTAAATTGAGTTATTTTTCGCTGCTTATTGCGCTTAAACAGTCAAACACTCACTAAATAATGTCAAAATGCCGGTCTTGGTGAGTATTCACGTAAACGCAGTCAATTCTGTTTTAAACGTCTGTGAACGTAAACAGTTGAGAAAGAAAGCGCATGTGTAACAGTATAATGGATCCATGCGTCAGCTCTTAAAGTGACAGCAGCCTAATATTCCTGCTGCCACATTATGAGATAATATTAAAAATATCTATATGGAAGTTTTTCCCCATGGTATCGATGTCAAAATTGTGGCCAGTGAAAATGCTGAGGGGCTAGTAACTTTGGAAAACATCTAACCACAGCGACTGATGAGCAGAATAAGTAAATGTCAAGCCCTGGATATCACCAAAATCATATGAAATTGTATTTCACAATAACCATTAGTGTTGTAGTCAAGACCATCTAATCCGAGACCAAGTCGAGACCAAGACCAATGTGTGTTGAGACCAAGACAAGACCAAGACCAGACCAGCACTCCTTAAATACATAGAGATCCACATTACCACCTGAGAAATGACTTATAATATATATAATTAGAATAAGACACTATATAGAGCTGTTACCAATCAAATGCAATCATTAACAACAAAATTCATCTTTGCGCTACAGAGGTGATACAGAAGATGCATCTGAATGGGTCAATTACAAATGTTGAGGATAATGTTTAAAAAAAATACTGAATGTTTGTTAAAGCAATATCATGTTTGCAGTCATGCTCAAATTTGTGAACAGCTCTCTTACTCGTGATATTGGTTAATTATATCATGTTTTAAATCCAGATCTCATACAATAACTTTTTGCAACAATATCTTGAATTTTGTGAGCATTTGTGTTCATTTTTGGTGACATTTTTGACACAATCCCTCATTAATTTCTTAATCCACAAAATAAACAAATAAATTGATTGCATCCGAAGCAGTAAGTTTTACGCCCAATCACATAAATGATGTTGATAAATAAATCAAACAATGCACTGGAAATGTAGAAATATCCCAGCAGTTGTGGTCTTGAAAGAAAAAAGTCCTCTTAGTCTGAGAACAAGACAAGACCGAGTACAAATGTGGTCGAGACCAAGACAAAACCAAGACCATCAAAAAATGGGACCAAGACCGGTCTCGAGTACTACAACACTAATAACCATATATATGACAATATAGTTATTTTTGTTATTAACAATAAGAATAAAGAAGCAAATTACAAATAATCGGACATATACAATATATGAATTAAATTAAGTTTTTCAGGTACAATATATTTTGGGTATTAGAAATAGTACAGAAGTTGAATAATCAAATGTAAAAAATACTGCAAAGGCTTCACTTTATGAATTCAATATATTTTTCTTATTAAAGCTACTGAAGTTAATCAGTCAAGAGCAGTGAGTTATTTCCTCTTTTGTTTGATTAAATGATCAGCACTTAGAGCAGATGTTTTATTAGGCTGCTGTCATTTTAAAAGCGAATGCACGGATCCATTATACTGATACACATCTGGTTTACACCCAGCTGTTTACTTTCACTTGAGACATTACCATCTGTGTTTACATGAATACATGATGGGCATTTTGACATAGTCTCAGTGTTTACACAGAAATATGAATAAGTTGTGACGTTACTTGGTTCAGGAATGAGAATAAATGTCCTTGAGCAATTTATGCACATGCATGAACATGTATACATACATATTTATATGTGTGCTTTGTATTGTTTACACAATGGAAACGCTGCGCAGTCATCCATTACAAATACAGTGACATTCAACAGTAATTTTTGACTTTACGCTCAAGCGTTGTAAGTTCTCCCTGACCATGTAAATGGAACTTTTGGCCAGGCATCCTTCCAGAGACCTTAAAGGTAATATGCCCATGGGACAATCCATTCATGTAGTAAAACTACTGCTCTTTGATCTACCACTCTTGGATAGAGACATGACAATGCTTTATCTCCACTGCATGCCAAGGAGGCGATGTATCCATGGCAACAGGGAACACGTCAGATGATAAATTGTCTGGCCCTATGGTGGTGAGCGCTCTTTGACTACAGCAAAGTTAAACCAAGGTTTGTTTCCCTCAGGTTTGTTTACATATGTCTTGCTATTGAGGATATAGCAAAGTTTTCAAAGACACTGAAGAGGCTTTTTCACTTATTTACTTATTCAGGTCTTAGTGTACACAGTATATTAGTGTACTTACAAAACTATAGTTTACAACCTTGGCTTTAAATTCCACATTATTACATTTTGCAGTTAATTTTTATTTTTATTTTTTTACATATAATTCAATATTTAAGCAATATCACACGAGTAGCAGTGCGATATGGCGGTGATTCGGCTGTAGGTAATCACAGTGCTGATATACAGCTACATTACATTGTGTTTATACAACAGTTCGACAGCACAAGTGTGTAAATAAATAAGAAACAACAATGGAGTGTCTTTAAAAACACTCTTTTGATCAGAACTAATTCCTTCCGCCACGGACTCAAATCTCAAGTTGAAAGTTTAACAGTTGAGCCCAAGCCTCCGTTACTAATTCTAAAACGTCACTTAAGAACTAGTACGAAGGAACACTTCAATGAAGGAGTCACTTCATTGCAGATTCTTGTATTATGTAGAGTAGAGTAATATGAGAGAGAGATCGACTAAACGTGTGTATTACCTGCATCTGATATAGGGCTGGGCGATATGGCCAAAAAATCATATATCTGTATTTTTTGGTTGAATGGCGATACACGGTATATATATCCCGGTATTTTCTACGTTTTTCTATTTGGTGGAAAAAAAAATTCTGTATTTATTTTAATAATTTTATTTCACATTCCGCCCAATGATGTCCTAAAAAAATATTGATATTGAAGGCTATAAACAAATACAGAGAATGTAATGTAGGCTATGCCTATGCAATATATTATGTGCAAAAAGGGGGTTTACAATCTAAAAAATTAGTTTTTAAATTCACTAAACTAAAAATTAAAATAAAAACAAAAGCATATTAGCCTATATTTGATTACCCTATTATAATGGTCATTTTCATAAAAATATGTTAGGTTAAAAATTCCACATATGGCACATTTATTGTCCAACAACAAATATTTTAGAAATATGTATATTTAAGTTAGAATTATTGATTTCCTATCAAGCTCCCGCAGTTTCTCTTGAAGCCAATACGGAAGTGACTTAAACTGCCTTTCATGGACTGGCCACTAGGGACAGGCTCCAAGAAGGAGCAGAATCTCATTGAGCTCATGTTAAAATGTCCAACTTTACAGCAGAAAAAACATGTTTACAGTCTGGGACAGATTGTGCTTTTGGTCTATACGGCTAATGTTGCCCTTCATGACGACTGTGAGGGGGGTGAATTTTTTTTATAACTCATTCGTTTACATTATATAAAGCCTTAAAGTTCTGCATAATTAAGGGCGTGGCCACTTCGAGTGACAAGTGGATAGCCATTTATCTGCTGTCTGTTAGTCACGCGTCACTTCAGCTTTAAGTGTCACATTGTTTTAAACTATACATATTAACTATATCTTACCAGTTATTTTGAAGCCCTTTAATATAAACCACGTAATATAAACCACGTGACAAATTGTATCATGCACTTTCCCTGCATCAGCTCATTCTCCGCTATTTTTCAGATACGCTCGTATCAATCTACTGTATATCCATATAAACGGTATTGCCTCATTCCATATCGTTTAAAAAAAATATATATTGATATATTGTACAAACTCGATATACCGCCCAGCCCAAATCTGATACAGCATTCATTTTTCAGGACAATGTCCATTTTATACCCATGATATAAAATCAGTTTGAATGTCCGCTGAGGAAAGCGATATCTTTTTGTCCTTTTATTAGTTTACACATTACAGCGCTAAAACAACTTCCTTGTTCTGACTCACTCATAAAGTCTTTGCCGTCATCTAGTGGTATAATAATGTAACTTTCACTGAAGTCCATGTCACGATCACTAACGGACCCTTGCTCAATACCAAATACGGCATATTATTTATATAAATTAATATTTATTGAACAACAATATTTAAATGAACAACAATAGCCATTAAAAAAGAAAAGAGGAAATAAACACACACAAACAATTCAGTCAAACGTACAAAAGCAACGCTCTAGTACAGGATTTAAGTTAAATATAGTTATGATACTTAAATTCCCCCTTAACCCAAAGATTGCCCATTTGATATACCCCAAATTAATTATATTTTAATGTTTAAACACTATCTACATATGAGCCAACGGCAGATTCCTGAAGGTCTGGCCGAGATGAAGCTGTTCTCTGCGGGTAAACGGCCCGGAGCTCGCATCTGCGAATACGTCTAAACAAACTGTAAAATAGGTGCAATGTTTCTATACGAGCCACATATTTGAGGTCTAAATAACAACATTCTAACCTAAAAAAACTCTTAAAACTACATTTCACCTATAAGGACAACATTTGCATGGTTCATTTGACTTAATTTAGTTTCCTGATTTATTATAGGCTATTTATCATACATCATTCATACAACAACAGTAGTATTTGTAAAAAATACGGTGGATTTGCTTGACCGCCATGACAGTCGCTGCACACGGAGTGATACAAATGGTGAAACGACTTCAGTGCTGATACTGGGGGAAAATCTCACGCCTGGAAAAGGCTCTCAGCCAATCAGATTCAAGAACTAGAAAGAACTCTTGTATATGGAAGGGATAATGTACGCTTCGCATCAGGGTCCTGATCACTCTGTCTGGGTTTATTCTGTGATAACAACCATTTGGATGTGCATTATCTCGCTTATTACACGGCTACTTGTCTCAAGTAAATTAGTTGTCTTGTAAATTGTCTTGAGTTGAAAAATTGTATTACCTCTTCCGCAACGCTTCCGCAAAGAAAAACAGTTCCAAACTGCTTTGAGACTTTATCTATTGCTGAAAAGATTAGTTTTTACCATATATGTTGAAATTAATGCTGAATTCTTCCATTGTAACCCGTGGTGGTTAAGTGTTTTTCAGTCACAAGATGGCGCCAGACAGTTAAGTACACGTTAAGCATATAAGTAGTACCGGTTAAGATAACTCATAGTATCCGGATGAGCGGTGTGTTATTCACTTTGGCTGTTGTAATCTGCGAATAACATACCGCTGGAATGCGCGATTGACCAATCAGAATCAAGTATTCCACAGAGCAGTGTAATAAAATACAATATAAATGATAAAAAACATCATATTCACGTACAATGCATTTTTTTTTGTTTTGCATTTATGATGCATTTTACAAACTTGTGATCCTAAAGACTGATCTTCATACCAAGTGAACTTAAGTGACGGCCTTCCTTTGGCGGCTTTCCTGTAGCTCAAACAGTAGAGTGTGGCGCTAGCCTCTCCTTAATACTTAACTGTATTAAGGAGAGGAGGACCGGGGCCATGTATTGCGAGATTTTGGGGAACAACCTCCTTCCCTCAGTTAGAGCATTGAAGATGGGTCGAGGCTGGGTCTTCCAACATGACAATGACCCGAAGCCAGGATAACCAAGGAGTGGCTCTGTAAGAAGCATATCAAGGTTCTGGCGTGGCCTAGCCAGTCTCCAGACCTAAAACCCAATAGAGAATCTTTGGAGGGAGCTCAAACTCTGTGTTTCTCAGCGACAGGCCAGAAACCTGACTGATCTAGAGAAGATCTGTGTGGAGGAGTGGGCCAAAATCCCTCCTGCATTGTGTGCAAACCTGCTGAAAAACGCGTGCACCGTACCGAAAGCCCTGTACCGAAACGGTTTAATACGAATACGTGAACCGTTACACCCCTAATATATATATATAGCAACGCCAAGGTCATGGGTTCGATTCCCAGGGAAAGCAAGAACCTTCAAAATGTAAAATGTGTACCTTGAATGCAATGTAAGTCGCTTTGGATAAAAGCGTCTGCCAAATGCATAAATGTAAATGTAAGTGCACTTAATACCAGACGTAAACAGTCAAACTTGGTCAAATTCATAAGATTTGCTTAAGCTTTCCTCCTATCCAATTCATAATTCAGGACGCCTCTGGCTGAGGGGCTTAAATAAGGTTATTCTTTGAGAAATGTAAGACTCGGACATGACTAAAGGCTGCACCTCCCCTGATGTCAGATGAAGGATTAGCACGATGTATATTGACATGGGACTCCGACTTGTCGGGCATATTGATAAGTGTATGCAGGATTAAAGTAGTCTGCGTGTTCGACCACATCTGATGACTAACCTTGCTATTGTATATAATGCTTTAAAGAGGCCGTAACATTGATTTTCAGATGAAATTCACAGCAAAAGCAGCATCCTTTTTAGTCTTTGTAAAACTGGACAAAAGCGGACATGAGAGAACAAGAAAGCGAGAGATAGAAACGGAAGAGGCATTGTATGACTTGATCTTGTTTTCATGTTATGCCTCCCACTATGTCCTCTACTAAACTATAGTTTATGGAGGCACTGGAGCTGTTCATCACTGTCAATGATGAACACATTAAGAAACTCAGCAGGGATCACAAGCTCATTTCCATACATTTACAGACATTGACCTGAGCTAAGCTGACAGTGTGTGTGCTGAGCATCTTTCTTCAGCCATAAACACACACACACACTCTCTGTAAAGACTGCTAAAGAGCAGAGAATGAGGTGTTATTTTCGTTTTTTCGAGAAAAAAAAGCATTCGTTTTTGCATGACTAGGGTGGCCATATGTCCGGATTTTGGCCGGACAGTCCGGATTTATTTGGACGCAACAGCATAGCATCTAATGCTGTAAGATCTCGGGTCAAACAAATGATTGGCTGAAAGCGGTGTCAAATAAATATCTGATATATCATTGGTTAAAAACGTAAAACAAGCCTCCATGACGTGCTGGGTACGTCATATCATAACGTTAACACGCCGAAACGTCAGACCTCTTTTAATCCGGTGTCATGAGAAATCCTGTCCCCCTGTGAAATAGTGTCCGCTAAGGACCCAACGTGGTAGCTGTTTTAAATGCCTGATCAAAAGCTGTTATCGCAATGTTTCGTTGAATGGCTAATCGAGCTGCTGTAGCTTATTCTAGAAAGCTAAATGCTCTGTTCAAAACAAAAGCATTTAAAAAATGTGTTACAATCACAAAACACGTTACGTATCAAAACTATTAGTAGTTTTGTGTCGTCATCTTGTTTTATTTTTGTAAAAGCATCATATACATCTCTTAGAAAACTGACCATGATTAGACCATGAGGGTTAAAGTGAAAGAAAAGTGTATTTTAGCGCATTGACTTGTATCAGTTGGATAACCACAGTTACACATATAAAATAAAGTGTAATTAAATGACCTTTAAATAGTTTTTTATAAAACACACAAAAACATAATAAAAATGATTGTATTAAGTACAATTCATGGCTATTTAACACTATGTCTAGTGGAGGAGACCCAATTATTTTCTCTTTGTTCCCTATTTTTATCTTTTATTGAACATATAATTGTAATCAGGCTCTGAACAGATTACCCATTAAAAGTTCTTTCAGCCAATAGAATCGCTCTAGGGTCCTAAGCGGACACCATTTCACAGGGGGACAGGATTTCTCATGACACCGGAATGGACAAAAGAGCACGAATTTATATCAAAAAGCAGTAGAGACGCTTTTCATGGATTTGGCACTGTGTATCACACTCACAATGTATGTATGTATCAGAGTCAGAGTCAGAGTCAGAGTCAGCTTTATTGTCGATTCTTCACGTTCCAGACATACAAAGCAATCGAAATTACGTTTCCCTCCATCCCACGGTGAAGACAAGACATATAGTTTAAACTAGACGAGTTAAAAATAAATAAATAAATAAATAAATAAATACATGGAAAATACATGTATTTCTAGAAATACATGTATGCATGTATTTCCAGAAGTCCAGAAATGTTATGTTTTCAGGCACTGTGCACTTTGCAAGACAGGTTCCTCTCAGTGGTCAGTTGTTGAAACAGACATCACAATATCTTGAATAAATACAAATACTGTGAACAAACACTTTTGCCTCTTCTGTTACACATAGGTCTACATCGAGATATATCGTAGATCAAATTTGTCTGGCAATGAATAGAGTAGGCTATTGCAGAATCACTGTATCATGAGTCCTATGCAATTATTCTTGCTTCACTAAATGCCGCAAAGTGTCCTCGTTTTTGGTGTTATGGAAATGGCCACCCTATGCATGACTAAGACGAGACGGCATCAACGTCATTAAACAATAACTGTGACTATACCAACATGCAATATCATTGGTGGAAAAATTTCATTTTTGAGAGAAGTTTCTTGTTTTACCAGGTATATGATATGATAAATAGCCTATAATAAATCAGGAAACTAAATGAAGTCAAATTAACCATGCAAATGTTAACATTATCTTGATTTGTCCTTATAGGTGAAAGTGCAATAAATCCACTGAAATGTAAAAATACATTTCTATTTATTATAATTGATTATAATTTTGGGCAAAATAATTGAGATGATCAATTTTAACCATTATGCAGCAGAATGAAAAGTTTTCATTGACTAAAACTAGATTAAAATGCTCAGAAATTTAGTCGACTAAAAATTGACTAAACAAAACAGGTTTGACTAAATATGTACATGTGACAATAAATAAATAAATAAATAAATAAATAAATAAATAGCTGACAAAATTAACATGACGACATCAGAAGCATTATCACGGAAGGAGACAAAAATGAACATGTTTGTTTAATCAATTGTCAGATAAAGTTTACAAAATAGTCATGACTGTGAGATATATAGAACCATGGGGGCATTTTTTAAATTATGGATTATTAAATTAATCGATATGGACTAGTGTCTGCCATCATTACACAACAAAAAAATATTTAAATAACAAAATATATGAAAACACTCTTAAGTAATTTTTAACATCAATGTTTTGATTTATATAGTAAATGTAGGATGTTGTGTTGCAATTTTATGTTTTGTAAAGGAAACATTTTACGTAAAATATTTATTGTTCGACTGATTGATTGATTAATTAAAGTTTTATGAATTCATTATATTATCACATATTATTGATGGTTTATTTTAAATAAAAAATAAATAAAATACAAACAGAATTTGAAAAAAAATTATATATATATATATATATATATATATATATATATATATATATATATATATATATATATATATATATATATATATATATATATATATATATATATATATATATTATTAGCCGCGTTTCCATTACAAATTTGCGGAAACGTTTTTGTGAAATTACGTTTCCATTAACCGATGTTATGCGACTAAATCTTATTTTTTTCCTCTCGTGATAAGTAATTCCAAAAATTATGCCACGTATGTTGGTAGGTTTATGTATATCCCAGCCACCGCACTAGCCATTATTTTTAATGGAAGGAGACGTCGGCATGTTATCCAAGCATTAAAGGGGTGATGAATTGAGAAATCAACTTTACCTTGAGCCTTTGGTATATAAATGTGAATCGTGATATAAGAAGATCCTGAAGTTTCAGAGCTGAAAACGTCCTTGTTAGTCAAAGAAAAGCTTTTATTGACACCAGACCCAGAAAACGAGAGATCTCACAATATGTCGACCATTGACGTCATAGGACGCAGAAGCACCGCCTCAAGCCCCGCCCACCGACTCGTGGAGCTAAACGATACCGGTTCCAGCTCACGTGCGTAAGACATTGCGCGTTTGTTCACTTCATTTCACAGCGGAATCGATTGTAAAAAAGATACAGGTCGAGACTGGATTTGCAGACATATTGAGATTAAAACACAATGCTGTGCTTCTATATTGGATCCGACAGGAACGGTGCAACACACTTATGTGAGTAAAACATGTTCCCTTTCAGACGGTCACGTTCGACATACGTCGGACGTCACCGACGAATTGGGATCACTTCAGGGAGCCCCTATCAGCTTCGAGATATAGAGAACAGGCCAGAGCTCCGTCCCGCACCGCGGGTATAAACAGGAAGCGAGAGCGAATGCACGCTGTCATTCACTTCGGAGCCGAACGGCGTTGATGAAGCAAGACTGCTTTTCTAAAAGAGAGCCTATCTACAAGAGAGATGCTCCAGAGAACGAGAAGGACGCTTTGTGTTGGCGAGAAGGCACAACCAGCGTGATCGCGTGCTCACCGCTGCATCAGCATAACAAACTGCTGTTCTCACAGCAACTGTCGGTTTGGTCAAGTCAAGTCAAGTCAACTTTATTTATATAGCGCTTTTAACAATGTAGATTGTTTCAAAGCAGCTTTACAGTGTTAAACAGCAAAATAATGCAGCCTAATTTTATTCAGCTGTATAGCCATTTGATGTCATCAGTTCATTTCAATTTCCATACGGTGACAGTGTGGGCTTTAGATCAATAATTAGATCAGTAATTTAGTTTACATGGTTAAAATAGTTTATTAATTAGATTTATTTCGATGTTTAGTTGAAAAATATAGTGTCCCCAACTGAGCACGCCAAGCCAGAGGGAACAGTGGCAAGGAAACCAAAACCCCATCAGGTGACCTAATGGAGAAAAATAAACCTTGGGAGAAACCAGGCTCAGTCGGGGTGCCAGTTCTCCTCTGGCCAATTTACAAACAACGTATTATTATTATTATTCTGGCTGCTTTACAGGTCAGAGGTCATAATAGATCGGAATATTCAAAGGACCGGAGGCAACACGCTGGAGACGGGTTTATTGAGGATGATGTTGATTAAATAATGATTAAAGTGCAATATTCGAATGATCGGAGGCAACACGCTGGAGACGGGTTTATTGCGGATGACATATCGATTTAAGTATTATTTAATGTTAATATTCGAACAATCGGAGTCATCACACTGGTGACGGGTTTATTTAGATGCCGTGTCGATGAGGCAGTTGCAGGGGGAGGATAATTGACACGGTCTCTGCAGACACTTCGGGGTCCTGTGTTGGTCTTCTCTGGTCCACCATCTGATTAGGATACGGCCCAGATCTGGCTGACTGCAGTAAACCTCGGGATAAAACAGAGAGAATATCATTAGCGTAGATGCCATTCTTCTGATGATGTAACGAGTACATCAGGTGTTATGGGAAGTGTTCCCGGTTCCGGCTGACCTAGTTAATGCAGCCTAACAATCAATTAATTGATAAAGTGTTTTATGTGTATGCCACAGTAAAGAGATGTGTTTTTAGTCTAGATTTAAACTGACAGAGTGTGTCTGCTTCCCGAACAGTGCTAGGAAGACTGTTCCAGAGTTTAGGAGCTAAATAGGAAAAGGATCGACCGCCTGCAGTTGATTTGGATATTCTCGGTATTAACAACTGGCCAGAATTTAGAGATCGCAGTAGACGTGATGGAGTATAATATGTTAAGAGCTCGCTCAAGTATTGGGGAGCTAAACCATTTAGTGCTTTGTAAGTAATAAGCAAGATTTTAAAATGTATGCGATGTTTAATAGGTAGCCAGTGCAATGTTGACAGAACTGGGCTAATATGGTCATACTTCCTGGTTCTAGTAAGTACTCGAGCTGCTGCGTTTTGGACCAGCTGGAGTTTATTTATTAAGCGAGCAGGGCAACCACCCAATAGAGCATTACAATAATCTAGCCTTGAGGTCATGAACGCATGAACTAACTGTTCAGCATTTTGCATTGAGAGCATGTGCCGTAATTTTGATATATTTTTAAGATGGTAGAAAGCAGTTTTACAGATGCTAGAAACGTGGCTTTCAAACGAAAGATTGGTATCAAAGAGCACACCCAGGTTCCTCACTGACGACGAAGACTTGACAGAGCAGCCATCAAGTGTTAGACAGTATTCTAGGTTACTACTTGTGGAGCTTTTTTGTCCAATAATTAAAAATTCAGTTTTTTCTGAATTGAGTTGCAGGAAATTACCAGTCATCCAATGTTTTATGGCGGCTATGCATTCCGTTAATCTTGTGAATTGGTAAATTTCTTCAGGGCGTGAAGAAATATAGAGCTGAGTATCGTCAGCATAACAATGAAAACTAATGCCATGCTTCCTAATAATATCTCCCAGTGGTAGCATGTACAGGGTGAAGAGTAGCGGTTCTAGCACTGAGCCTTGTGGTACTCCATACTGAACTTGCGATCGGTGTGACATCTCTTCATTTACTGCTACAAACTGATAACGGTCGCATAGGTATGATTTAAACCATGATAAAGCAATTCCACTAATACCTACATAATTTTTGAGTCTATTCAAAAGAATGTTGTGGTCGATGGTATCAAATGCAGCGCTAAGATCGAGTAACACTAATAGAGAGATACAGCCACGATCAGATGATAAGAGTAAATCATTTGTAACTCTGATGAGAGCAGTCTCAGTACTATGATACGGTCTAAATCCTGACTGGAAATCCTCACAGATACCATTTCTTTCTAAAAAGGAACATAATTGTGAAGACACTGCCTTTTCAAGTATTTTTGACAGAAAGGGTAGATTTGAGATTGGTCTATAATTGACTAATTCTGTAGGATCAAGTTGCGGTTTTTTAATAAGTGGTTTAATAATAGCCAACTTAAAAGTTTTCGGTACATATCCTAATGACAAAGATGAATTAATGATATTAAGAAGAGGATCTATGACCTCTGGTAGCATCTCTTTTAATAGCCTAGTCGGTACAGGGTCAAGCATACATGTTGTTGATTTTGATGATTTAACGAGTTTAGCCAATTCTTCTTCTCCTATAGCAGTGAATGATTGTAATTTTTCCTCAGTGACACTACAATGCTCTGTCTGATGTGATACTGTAGTAGACGGCTGCATGGTTAAAATTTTCTTCCTAATATTATCAATTTTACATGTGAAGAAGTTCATAAAGTCATTACTGCTGTGCTGTTTACAATCATCAGAAGTTGAAGCTTTATTTTTGGTTAATTTAGCCACTGTATCGAATAAATACCTTGGGTTGTGTTTGTTTTCTTCCAAGAGAGTTGAGAAATAAGCGGATCTAGCAGTTTTTACGGCCTTTCTGTATGCGATCATGTGCTCTTTCCACGAATTTCGAAAGACCTCTAGTTTTGTTTTCTTCCAGCTGCGCTCCATTTTTCTGGCTGCTGTTTTAAGGGCCCGGGTGTGCTCGTTGTACCACGGCGTTGGACTATTTTCTTTAATCTTCTTTAAGCGCAGAGGAGCAACTGTGTCTAAAGTACTGGAAAAGAGAGAGTCAATAGTTTCTGTTGCAACATCGAGTTCTTCTATGCTATCTGGGTTGCTGAGGAGATGATACTGATGAGGAAGAGTATTTAAAAAGCAATCTTTAGTAGCGGCAGTGATTGTCCTGCCATTTTTGAAACGAGGGGGCGGCTTTGCAACTTTAGCTAAATTAAGTATACAAGATACTAAGTAATGATCTGAGATGTCATCGCTCTGCTGCAGAATTTCAACGGTATCAACATTAATTCCATGTGACAATATTAGGTCTAAAGTATGATTATGGCGATGAGTGGGTCCTGACACGTGTTGCCTAACTCCAATAGAGTTTAGTGTATCTTTAAATGCTAATCCTAATACGTCTTTTTCGTTGTCTACATGGATATTAAAATCACCAACAATTAGTACTTTATCTACGGCCAGTACTAATTCTGATAGAAAGTCAGCAAATTCTTTGATAAAGTCTGTATTATGCCCTGGTGGCCTGTATACAGTAGCTAACACCAATGTTGAACGGGTTTTGTCATGTACACTACATAACGTTACATAAAGCACCAAAACTTCGAAGGAATTATATTTGAAACTAGACTTCTGAGTAATACTGAAGATATTATTATAAATTACAGCAACCCCTCCCCCTTTACCTTTCAGACGCGGCTCATGTTTATAACAATAATCTTGGGGGGTGGACTCATTTAAGGTAATGTAGTCGTCAGGTTTTAGCCAGGTTTCTGTCAAACACAGCACATCAAGATTATTATCTTTAATAATATCATTAACAATAAGCGCTTTTGGGGAAAGGGATCTAATATTCAGCAACCCAAGCTTTATCAATTGTTCATCTGTATTATTTCTTTTGTTTATTTGTTGGACATCAATTAAATTTTTACTGTTGAATGGTTTTGATGTTTTTTTGTATTTACTAATTCGGGGAACAGACACAGTCTCTATATGATAATATCTGGGTGAAAGAGTCTCTATGTGCTGGGATTTATCTGACTCCGGTGACGTGAGACAGCTAGCAGACTGTCGGTTTAGCCAGTTTGTCTGCTTCCTGACCTGGGCCCTAGTGAGTCAAGGTTTAGCTCTAAGACTATGTGCCAAATTACTAGAGAGAAGAGCGGCACCACCCCATGAGGGATGGATGCCATCCTTCTTCAACAGGTCAGGTCTGCCCCAAAAACTTTTCCAATTGTCTATGAACCCTATGTTATTTTGCAGACACCACTTAGACAACCAGCCATTGAGTGATGATAGCCTGCTAACTATCTCATCACTCCTTCTAACGGGGAGCGGACCAGAACAATAAACAGCCTCTGACATCGTACTAGCGAGTTCACACACCTCTTTAATGTTAATTTTGGTGATCTCCGACTGGCGAAGTCGAACATCATTAGTGCCGACGTGAATAATAATCTTAGAGAATTTACGATTAGCTTTAGCCAGCACTTTTAAATTTGCTTTGATGTCAGGCGCTCTGGCTCCCGGTAAACAAGTGACTATGGTGGCTGGTATCTTCACATTCCGTGTAATAGAATCGCCAATGACTAGGGCACTTTCAACAGGATACTCAGTGGGTGCTTCACTGAGAGGGGAGAACCTGTTTGATGTTCTAACCGGAACGGAAAAGCGGTTTTTTGGTCTGCGACTATGCTGCCTCACTGTCACCCAGTTGCCCTGCTGCGAGGGCCCTGCAGCCGGAACCGAAGAATGTACAGAGTTCACTAAGCTATTCACATCCAAATCAGTGTCTAAAGCTGTTACATCCTCACTACTCTCAGATAAAGTATGGATGCGTGTTTCTAATTCTGAAATCTTCTCCGTCAGCCTAACTATCTCCTTACATTTATCACATGTGAAGCCCTGTTCGCCAGCGGAGAAGCCTACATTAAACATGCAGCATGAAGTGCAAGTGATAATGACAGGAGAAGACATGACTTACCGTATTTGTTGATTAATCCAATTTACCACTTACCACAATCGTATGCTGGACACTATTTACTAATCCAACTAATGAACTCAGAGAGCAGGAGACCCGGGTGCAGAGATGACAAGCTAACAGGCTAGCGAAATGCTAACGTGTGATGGTGATTTAGATTAAAAGCTAGCGATGTCAAATTTAACGTGATAGGCAATTTTTAAACAATTTATGGTGATGAGTAAGTTATATTTAGCAGTAGAATAAAGAGGAAATATCAAGATAAAGATTCAAACGTGAGCAAGGCTGTACAGAGCTACAACAGGCACACAGGAGGCACACAGGAGACAGGAGCAATCGATCAGGCAGGCAGGATCAGGCAGGAGCAATCAACTGGCAATCCAAGTCGTTTGGTGAGGGCGTTTGTTTCAGTGAGTGCAGACACAGGACTGCACTTACCTCCTGTGTGCTGTCGCGGTCTTCCCCTGGGTGCTTCAGCACTGTTGAAAGAGTGTTTCCTCACAAAAGAGCAACACGGGTGTGACACTGCGTCTTTTTCAAGACGTCATTCCACTCGTGCGTTTCTGGATGCGGATGTTTCCTGTCCTGACGGCCACGATCCCTCTCGCATAAACATGTTGAGACTGTGTTTGTGGGTGATCCATGTTCTCTCAGGGGAACGGGATCACGTCGACGCGCTGTTCATCTCGCCTTCCGCGTGAGGGTTTGAGTGTTCAGTGCGCCGTGTGCCGTCTAGCTACAACTCAGCGCGCGTCACTCGCCGCCTCCGATGCGCGGTCGAGACTATGATACCTCAAACGGGGTTGAGTCCCTTCGCTTATACCCCGATCTAGTCTCTTTTCTGGTGCACCAAAAAAGGGGCTACTTTGGCTGATAAGCCTGGGTGACCTGGGTGACCTGAGGATTACAGTGAGGCTTCCCTGCCGTGTACACCTCCGTGGGGCCCCCCACTCCTCTATCGCATCGCAAGCATGTTGAGACTGTGTTTGTGGGTGGTCGGCGTTGGCCACGTCGGCGCGTTGTTCGTCTTGCCTTTTTCATAAGGGCTTGAGTGTTCAGCGCGCCGTCTGCCGTCTCACGACCACGCTCACTATCTCACATGTCTGCTGGTAGCTTACAGATGGGATTGCTGGTCCTTAAAAGAAGGGGACCTAGCGTTTCATTTGGGGCTCTAACAGAGGACAGATGTCAATCGCTGCATCGGAGAGAGGGCTGTTATGTGTTGAAAATGAAGATGATGCTGAGATTCCCACTATAATAGCATAATAGCTGCGGGTACGTCTGTGGTGCCATTGATCCCCCTTGCACGGTCTCTGGGAGCCTGGCTAGCGCTTCCCAGCCCGTCTCGGTGGCTCCTCCGTACCATCAGACTCGGCTATGCGATTCACTTCGCCCGGCGTCCCCCCAAGTTCAGGGGCATTCACTTCACGACAGTAGTGAAGGAGGGTGCCCCCTTGCTCCGGGCGGAAATCGCAGTCCTACTGGTGAAGGATGCGGTAGAGTCGGTCCCTCCAGCTGATATGAGGTCCGGGTTCTACAGCCCGTACTTCATTGTACCCAAGAAAGGCGGCGGGTTACGGCCGATCTTGGATCTGCGGTTCTTGAACCGGTACCTTCACAGGCTGCTGTTCAGAATGCTAACGCAGAAACGCATCTTCAGGTGCATCCGTCCCCAAGATTGGTTTGCAGCGATCGACCTGAAGGACGCGTACTTTCATGTCTCGATTCTCCCTCGACACAGGCCATTTCTGCGCTTCACATTCGGGGGATGGGCATATCAGTACCATGTCTTACCCTTCCGCCTGTCCCTGTCGCCCAGTGTCTTTGCGAAGGTCGCGGAGGCGGCCATTGCTCCCATGAGAGAGCGTGGTGTTCGCATTCTCAACTATCTCCACGACTGGCTGATCCTTGCCCAGTCGCGGGAGCAGTTGTGCGAAAACAGGGACATGGTGCTCAGTCACCTCAGCCAGTTGGGGCTTCGGGTCAACTACACTCTAACTAACTGTGGCGTTTTCCAAAGGGATCCCAATTCGTCGGTGACTTCCGATGTACGTCGAACGTGACTGACTGAAAGGGAACGTCTCGGTTACGTATGGTAACCCTCGTTCCCTGAAGGAGGGAACGGAGACATACGTCCCGTCGCCACAGTTGCTGTACCATCACTGCATGGCCGAGTTACTAAGTTCGGCCCATCAGTGATAAACAGCGTGCATTCGCTCTCGCTTCCTGTTTATACCAACGGCGCGGGGTGGAGCGCGAGATGCACGACAATGGCACATTGGCCTGTTCTCTATATCTTGAAGCTGATAGGGGCTACCTGAAGTGATCCCAATTCGTTGGTGACGTCCGACTTACGTCTCCGTTCCCTCCTTCAGGGAACGAGGGTTACCATACGTAACCGAGACATTTTTTATATGTGTTAGTATTGCATTGTTACAGATCGTTTGATATCTATTGATTACATACCTTAGCACGCGGTCACAGGCTGGAGAAGCTGTTATTGGTTCATTCGTGATAAGACTCTGAATTGTAATCCTAGTTCGCAAAGCTCCTCGTCTCGGGGCTATGTGTTTATCAGACGGGCTATCATCGGCTGTAGTGAAATAACATTCCTTTCTAGTGCGCGCGCGTGTGTGTGTGTACGGTTCGCGGTTATATTCACTGATCGGGCGAGCCAGGTAATACAGAAATATAGGGGTGTAACGGATCGCAGTTGATCCGTGATCCATACGGATCACGACCAACGGTTCGGCGGGAACGTGACCCGCGGATTTATTGCGCATTTGTTTTAACTTGTGGATTAATCTGAATTGTTTAGCGATCGCAGACTAGAAGATTTTCTGCCGATATTGCTTTTTAAGTGATCTTGTTCCTTTAAACTTGATGCTGAGTTTCAGAGAAACACATGTGTTCACGTGAACAGGGCATGTTAATCAGTCAACAGTGGCTAGCGGAGAAGTAGAAGAACTTGAAAGGCCTCCCGCATCATTCAAATCGCATGTATGGGAGCATTTTGGCTTCCCCGTAAAATATAATGACGACGGAAGAAGGGTGGTGGACAAAACTGTAACAGTAAGCGGTATGAAAGTGGCACATACATCGAGCATGGCACCTGCTGACGTCCGTTTCACACATACTCCGTTTGCAGTGCGTATTTTTTCCGTACCCATGTTAACGGATACAGCTTTCACACTGCACGCGGCTTCGGTCCGTACAGCTGTGCTGCGATCATTTCCGCACAGAGTCTATTTTTTGATGTGTTGGCGCTGAATTAAAGTGACAGCGCATCCGCATTAAGACAAACATGTATCGATGCGAAAATCTAGTAATTCCACCATAGATGCATAATGTAAAGTCTACTCTTTTTCAAAGTCAACACATGGCTTTTTGCCTCGAGTAAAGCAAGGAAAACGGCCTTTAAGTAAACAAGGAGAAATAATGGAGAGCACCTGTCCTTTCTTGGAGGTGGAAAAACAAAGTTCTTTATGACCTGCAGGATTTCTTGTAAAAAGATTTAAAAACGAAAGAAAAGACGAGAGTCGGTTTTTGTCTTTCGTAAGTTTTAATTTAAAATATTTGTTATTTTAACATAGTCTATAGCCTGTTTTGCAACTTGCATGAGCAACGTAATATATACTTCTAAAGTAGGTACTAGGCTTTATAAATATAAAGTAATGAATTCAATAAAACGTTGTTTAAGTGTAGTGTGTTTAAACATGATATCTATAAAATAGTGTATAGGCCTACAATGAGAATTGCAATGCTGACAAGTGTGAGAGGTCTACTCTCTCCCCTGAGAATGTTGACATCCTAATCTTAAAAATAAATAAATAAATGAATAAAAAAAAATTGGCATTATAAGCTCAGGCCCATTTTCACATCTCAGGTTGTTTTTTACGTTACACTTTAACAACGGAGTGAAATTTGATTTATTCAGATGGTTATTTATTTATTTTATTTTTGTTAAAACCATATAGGTTATTTTTGTTAACACCAAAAGTTTTCATGTAATAAATGGAAGGCAAATAAAAATGGTCTCCTCCCCCTTTTATTCTGATCCGAAAAATTATCTGATCCGTGACTCATGATCCGTAGAGTAATCTGAACCGTGAGTTTTGTGATCCGTTACACCACTACAGAAATAACATTCCAATCAATCGCGGGTGGATGAGAGATTAATCACTGTGTTTGTTTGATAAAGACATTTTGCGAGCCCTGGCTGTGGGCTGGGCGATTCATTCCGGTTGCCGTTTGCCACACGCTGACACTGACAGGGGAGCAGAAGCTCATTTAATATGCAAATCTTATCCAATCCTTGGCGTGGACGTTTACTTCCAAGTCTTCAGTGCGGCACGCCCATCAAAACCGAGCGTTTTTCAGAGAGCCTCAAAACCAAGGCAGAAAATAGCCTAATTACTGTAATGCTATTGTCTTTTATGAGTTTAATAAAGAACTCCTTCTCGTCTTCTGTCCAAACACACAGCATCATCTGTAAAGAATGATCGACTTGCACGCCAGGTGAACCTTTCCATTGCATTTTTGCGTAATTTTTTTCAAATAGCCTAAAATAAACTACTCATGCGAGTGTAAAAACTTTTTCACAATATGGGGATTTTTGCAAAATTGAGGCGTTTCCATTGGGCGTATTTGAAGTGTAATGGAAACGCGGCTAGTGTTAAAATGTTAATACATTTCTAAATAAGATTTCATAGGGCCCTGGAGGTAAAGTCACACTGCATGTGTGAGATATAAAGTCACAATTATGAACTGACTTACAGGGCCACAAATATCACTAAATTGATCTGGACTTCAGTTACAGCAAATCAATATGATAATTATCAAACTGGCCTTTGATTTTAACAACTGTAGATCCCTAACACAGTAAACACTCCTCTCAACAAGATTAATAACCATCTCTGGACACCACAAACACATATAAAACACTCTGAAAAAGACAGGGTTACATCTACGTTGATGATGTTCATAAATATGGCCATCTCAGCTGTTCAGCAATCTCATTTCAATACTGACATAATGTGCATTAATCCTGTTTACCCTAGGAGATTTTAGTGGCACATCAATAACTCATCATTTCTAGTTGGCCTTAATATCACCTCAACAAAGCCTCCATCCATTCAACAGTCCTCCATCTAAAAGCCAGGCAAACCAATTTTCTAGCAGCTGAAATTCTTGTTTTGGCAATGGATCTGCTCAACATCCAGGAAAAACTAAATAAAAATAGTGATGCCACCTCCAGTACTAACTCAAGAGCATCATTACAGTGTGTCAGCAGTTCAGCTGTTGTTTTCAGTGTAGCTTCCAGTAACAAGCAGTGGTTCCCAAACTGGGATATGTGAGGTGACTGAGGTACCGTAAACCAAATGCAGAGCTATGCTGTTCATTTAATTCTACCTAACTTAAAATAACATTAAAACGTGGGAAAAAGTGGTGTTTTAGCACTTACCAGCATGAAGAATAAATATAGACACAGACTCTGCATACACTCTGGGTTTTTGTTAGCCCATGTTTGGGTCAAATATTGATAAACCCAACTTAAATTTTAAACCCAGCGGTTGTGTTTGTCCATATATGACCCAAACATGGGTTGAAACAACCCAGCATTTTTTAGAGTGAGAAATCGATTTAAGACACAAACGCTCTTGGATAGAAAAATACACCCCGTATGAGTTCTTGTTTTTAATGTTGACATTATTCATGAACCCGGCTGGGCATCGAAGCAGAGTGCAGCCATTTCTACACGGACCTGCTCGCCAGCAAGACGGCAGTCGACCCGCCCGACATACAGCACGACGCCATACCAGCCATCCTGTCAGTGTTGACCAGTGAGGTCAGGCACGTGATCCAGAATATCCAGAAAGACCGGGCGCCAGGGCTGGACGGAATCGAGGGCGGACCCAGGCTCTAGGCTGCATTGGCCAGCCGTTTCATCCGCTATATGGCGCAGAGACAAACACAGGATCAATGGAAGACTGCGAAAAGCTGAGCAATTATCAGCCCATCTAGCTCCTGCCTACAAGGTCTTCACCAAGGTGCTGCACAACCGTCTAGTCAGGCAGTTGGATGAACAACAGCCACCCAAAAAGGCAGGCTTCCGGTCTGACCACATCCACGTGCTGAACCAACTGCTCGAACGCTGCCGGGAGTAAAAGACCCCCTTGGTGCTGGCCTTCGTAGACTACAAGAATGCCTTTGACAGCGTGGAGATCAATGTTGTGCTGCTCGCTCTCCAACAATAGGGCGTCGCCGACGAATATGTGGCCCTTTTGCAGGAGCTGAACAATGGATGTGCCACTAACATCACCCTGTTCGACTGGCCACTGCATATTCCTGTCGCCAGAGGCGTTAGGCAGGGTGACCCCATCTCGCCCCAATCTGTTCACGGTGCGTCTGGAGCACGTCTTTCGACAGCTCGACTGGCAAAACAAGGGTATCAGTGTTAACGGCCAGTGGCTCAGCCACCTGCACTTCGCCGACGACAGCGGTCGGCCTAAAGATGAACCTGGCCAAGACAAAGTGGATGCGCAACCCCCAGGCCACCAACAACAACATCCTCAATGGACAGAAGGAGCTCGAGCAGGTCAACAGCTACATCTACATCTACCTCGGTCAGGAGCTGACTGCTGGGCACAAGAACAACCAGGAGCTGGCATGCCGACAGAGAGCTGCCTGGGTCAGCTATGCGTCCATAGCAGAGGTGGTCACTAGTGATGAGCGGGACGTCTCTTAACCCGCGGTCGGGTTAAGAAATTTTCACTTATTTGCGGGGCGGGTCATTAAAAGCAAAATAAAAAAATCAATGTATGTTGCTTGCAATTCCCTATAGCCTATATTAAATATTTGGTAGTATCTATTTTCATATTTTATTAGGTTCTTTGATAAGGTTACAATACGAAAGCCGTAGCAGCGCAACTTGCGTGATGTCCCCAAGCCTTTGGCATCACGCGACATGAAAGCTGCGCGCCGAGCAGCTCCCACCACCGGCAGCCACGACAACAAAAACGGAGAGATAAAAGTGAAGATGGAAGACGAGGTGCGGGAGAATCCCGGCCACAAGCGCATCAAGCGAGCGCACCTTCAGCTGCTGGCCGGGTGCTGGAATCTAGCCGAAATAGATTAAACCCCGGTACAGTGGACGCCATTCATTTTTTGCACAGCGAATGTAACAAAAGTTTAGTGGTTATGTAGCGTAGGCTGTAAACTGCCTATACAAATCTGAAATAAAAAATAGTTACTATTAAGCCTATTAGATACAAACTTTGGTGAAAATTAAAGTTTGAAAATGTTTATCATTATCTTGTTATTAATATGACCTGATTTATGGTTCATATTCATAATAATCGTATGGTGTTGCCAGTTTACAGGGCGATGTTTCCAAGCACTTTCAGAAATAAAGGCTGTTTTCATTTACATTCCAATGGCTAATATGTCTATTTAATGGCCGGGTGCAGGGTGGGGCGGGACGGGGCGGGTTCTAAAATTGATACACTGGTGCGGTGCGGGCTGGGGCGGGCCAAATAATTTCATAAAAGCGGGACCTAGTGGCATCACTAGTGGTCACCAATACGGCCGACGCCCCTCTGCGTGCCCACCTGTTCAACAGCACCGTCCTGGTCGCGGAAGATGGTCTGCGTCAAGAGGACGGACCACATCAGCAACGAGCTACTGAGGAAGACGAGCAAAGTCAAGGACGCCGTCAACCAGGTCAAGAAGCGCTGGGCCGTAGATGTGGCCAGGATGTCAGATGGGCGATGGACGTGGGACGTGACCGAATGGCTGCCTCTGGACATCAAAAGGCCGCTCGGCCACCCTGGCGGGACTCGCTCAGACAAGACATCGGCAGAGACTGGATGGATCTGGCTAGGGACCGAAAATCCTGGCCAAGTTGTTGTGGCCTGCGTCGAAAGACTGAAATACAGGCCGATTGAAAGATTATTTATGAATGAATTGACTCATTAAGACCCATGGACTCACTGTCGCCACCTATCGGCGCTTTAAGTTTAATATTTAAAAGTATCACTTTGTTTTTATCATCATTTCATATTTCTCTACTGAACATTTTTTATTTAAAATATCTCATAACGTTATTTATGCGTTGTAATTGCATTCGTGCCATCTCTGAGCAGCATTAAACAGTTTAAATGCATCTGGATGCAGATTCATAACCATTTAATTTAATGTTTTGCTTTATTTATTATATTAATGGCATTTAAAGAATTTGACATAAAACATGCCACATTTAATAGGTTTTGAAAAATTCACCTGAATATTAATATAAGGGGGCAAATATCGTCCCTAAATGAAAGAAAGCGTGAGGGGATACACAGACAGATGTTAAACGCCTCTCTACAAAAAGTTTGGGAGACACAAATTTAGTGTGTCTGTATTTACTAAATCCTCACTCGGCTGGTTCGTGTCACCAAGGCCAGACAATTGGAAAGCAGAGAAGCGGAAAAATATGGATGGGACTAGGCCATATGCATAAATAACATAAAAAAAGTATAATTGCAAGTCTTATTAAATGCAACCTGATATACATTTGTGGTGCGGCCAGAGACATGTCCGCTCAAATAATAACTGAAGTGTAAACTACTGAGAACCATGCACAGCTAGAAAGCCACCAGGGAATGAAACCTACCACATATCATGGACAATTCTTAAGAAAACACAAACCGAGAGACTTTGAACTTGCATCTCTGACTGTGCCCTGCACCCTCAGATCCATCAATAGACTTCGTATCGGTCACTACAGTAACCCTCAACAGCGGGAAACAAAGGTGTAAGGTTGTAACGAAGCCTTCATTTCACATGGCAGGTGGGCGGAGGCTCGACAAGTAAATTACTTTCATTTATTCCCCTTTTAATTTGCTGCAACTTCAAGCCGATTTAATTAGTGCTCCAGGGTCTGATCATGTGATCGCACCGTCCAGCACACTTGCTGCTGACTCCGGGCTCCCACTGAGATCCCAAGCTCTAATTCATAGTTTCCGTCAGGTCCAACTTTGCTCTCTGATCTCATCCAGGGGAGTCATATTCTCTCAGTGTGTGTGCCTCAGACACGTCAAACACAAAGCACATGCTGAGAAGATGTGCGAGTTTGCAGGTATAGACTGAACATGTGTAACAACATGTGTAAGATGGCTTGCTGAGGGGTGAGAAAGAAAGGTAAAAGCTACTAACACTGGATTGATTCCTCCTTGGAATTTCCAGAATTTCCAAGAAGGGAATTAGGTGCGTTCTAGTCACAAAATGAAGGCCGCATTTATACTGTAGGTCTTGATGGCCAATTCTAATTTGTTGACCATATTCGATATTTTTGGCAACCAGCTTACATCTTCTTTTAAAAGTGACCAATATCCAATATCTGCATTTGCACTATACATTTGGCGAAGCAACGGTAGACGTACTGACCAGTAAACAGCTTTAAAACAGCGCGATTTGCAATGGAAGTAGATGAAATTATTAAAGCCTGACCAATTTATCGGTCTGCCGATTGTATTAGCCGATATGAGCCAGTCGCAGATATATCGGCATCGGCGTATATGCCGCAGATATGAACACGTCCCCACGTGTCTCACAGCTTGGGCTGTAACGATTTGACGATTAATTGAACATTTTACCTCGATTACAATTAATGAACGATTATTTTGCTTTTGCTTTTTTTTTTTTTGCTTTCCTTTTTTTGCCCTCATAGTTCACTGATGAGGTTTGTACTGTAAATATGTTCTGCTATTAAAGATGGGATATTTTTTTCTAATGAAAAAGTGCATTTCTTTGTGATTTTAAAATACTTGAAGGAAACTGCTCACTTTTCAGCAGATATTGTCTATGGGGTAGATTTCTGTTTGTTGTACAAAAGATAAATTAGCACAGTAGGCCTACATTTAATTTATTTGAATGCATTAATGAGAGAGTGATTGTGTGTGTGAATTAGACATACCGTCTCTATTAATTATGAAGCTGTGGTTTGTACTTACTTCAAATCTATGCTATAACAGTTGAGTTTATAAGCTACTTTAGTGATAATTTGACAATGAGTTTCTGCGCTCCTCTCTGCGCACGATCTTCATGTGATGTGCGAGCTTCTGTCTGAGTGTTTGTGTGTCACAATATATCAGGCATTAGTTCAACATAATACACATCTGATGGACTAAAATCGCTTCAATGTTCAAACTGGCAGGCCTTAAAACACATACAAATGACAAAGCTTTGTGAGGACGCAGGTGAACGTGATCTGGCGCACGTTGTCAGAGACACGACGCGGCTCTCTGTGTCACAGAAAAAAGCTCATGAGCACTGAACGGAGAAGTTTTCCTTAACGTTGTTCTTGAATGGGGCACAATCGCTTTAATGTTCAAACTGGCAAGCCTTTAAACTCATGTAATTGACAAACTTCATGAGGACGCAAGTGAAAGCGATCTGGCTTCGGGGCTTGCGTGCACCGTCTCTGTGTGTGTATCAGCGCATATAAGAACGGCGATTAACTTGCGTGTATAAACTGTGTAAAACATGCAATTACCATAGCCTGCAAACTGCACTTGATGTGACTGATGGGGCGGAGTCACGTGACTAAAACCGAAATAACCGACATGGGAAAATTTCTAAATTTCGGTTTCAATTAGCTTTCGATTTATCGTCCAGCCCTACTCACAGCGCGCAAATATTCACACAAAATAAGTCAAATGCCATTTCGCGTATCATCGTAAACATAGTCGGTCTTAAAGGGTTAGTTCACCCAAAAATGAAAATTATGTCATTAATTACTCACCCTCATGTCGTTCGACAGCCGTAAGACATTCGTTCATCTTCGGAACACAAATGAAGATATTTTTGTTGAAAGCTGATGGCTGAGAAAGGCCGAAGCGACGACAATAGTTTTTGTGCAAAAACAAAAAATCTAAATAACGACTTTATTCTACAAGTTCTTGTCTTCCTTGTTGGCCTCTGCCGTGAACTCACGAAGCACCACGACGCATGCGCGAGAATATGACGCAGAACTGGCGTTCGGGAATCCATGAAATGCACACTTTAGTCCCATTTTGAGCACTACGCGAAGGGAGCACGATCAATGTAGAATTCAATAGCTTAGATACGGCGCGTCTTCCTCTGCTCGTTGTAAACAAATCTCCTTGCTTCTGGGTTACGTGTCCGAACACCGGTTCTGCGTCATATTCTCGCGCATGCGTCGTGGTGCTTCGTGAGTTCACGGCAGAGGCCAACAAGGAAGACAAGAACTTGTAGAATAAATTTCGCACAAAAACTATTGTCGTCGCTTCGTAAAATGATTGTAGAGCCACTGTAGTGAGATGGACTTTGTAACAACGTTTTTAGTTCCTTTTATGGGTCTTGTGAGTGTAAATGTACTGAATGTCAATGGAGGCCTATCTCAGTCATCAGTTTTCAACAAAAATATATTAATTTGTGTTCCAAAGATGAACGAATGTCTTACGGGTGTCGAATGACATGAGGGTGAGTAATTAATGACATAATTTTCATTTTTGGGTGAACTAACCCTTTAAGTGAACATAAACATGAAATTTGCCAGTCTGTTACGAACTGCTCTGAGACAGAAGGGTTGAGAATCCAAATGCAGCTTTATTTGAGGGCAATCCAGAGGCGTAATCCAAAGTACAGGCAAGGGTCATACACAGGCAGGCAGTCCAAACAAAGAAACAAACAAACAAACAAAACAAGCAGGGACCAGAGGCAAGAGAGTAATCCAGGGAACAGGGCAAGATATCCAAAAACAAGAAACAAGAAAATCAGGAGAGTGCTCAGAAATGCAATGTAACATTGAACAAGACTTCGCCGTGAGTGAATGAATGACCATGGTATAAATAGACAGATACTAACAGGATGGTGAGACACAGGTGAATGCAATCAGTGAATGAGGTACAGGTGAATGTGATCAGTGATAAGTGATGATGAGTCCGGGCAGTGAGTTATGGGAAATGTAGTTTGTGAATGATCATAGTCTTATGTGTGGAGTGCCCTCTGGTGGATCTCAAGGGCACTCCAGCTGGTGATCGTTACACAGTCACCGCCAGCGTTTTTGGTGATTTTCACAGGTTTCATGGCCCACAGAATATCTGAACATGCAATATATCAAAAGAAAGAACAGACCCTCTGCTTTATTCTAGCTTCATGCATTCTTTTTAATCAAGTGTCACTTTCATTAAAAAAGCAACATTTTGTGCAAGAAGCTGAGAAAAGAAAGTTTTTGTCAAAGACTACTTACAAATGGGATTCAGAACGATGATCAAAAGAGTAGATGGAGTCCATCAACACCCCTAATGCTTGCACAGTCCTATAGCTCGCCCTGGGTGCTTATATGAGATAGTTTGCTAGGTTGTATTTATGTACAATGCATTTATATTACGTATATACTGTATTATATATACACAATACCAGTCAAAAGTTTGGACACACCAATGGGAAACCACTTTTGACTGGTACTGTACTATAATATACATGGCTGAATATCGGCCGATATCCGGTTGTTAATTCTGACGTCACGCGGCAGAGTTTCCGGGTTCAAACGCTCTCTCATATACCACAAGAAAAACAACAAACGGTGCTAATATACACACACAATGTGGTGTTATACTACAAAAAATATTATAATCATAACCTTTATCTCCATACCAAAATTCCAGATGGCTAGACATTCATCTTTTATAAAATCATTAAAATATTAATGTGTTTGACGCTGTGAGCACAGAGACTGTTGTGTAGACTGTACGCATTTAAAATGTTTAACTTTTTAAAATGTCTGATGTTTAATATGAATAAACAGCGCTCATAAACAGCCATCAATGGAATCCTCAAGTGAAACGAGTTGAGGCTTGGACCCAGAAACGGCGTTCCTTACGTCACGACTTAAAGGTCCCGTTCTTCGTGATCCCATTGTTCAAACTTTAGTTAGTGTGTAATGTTGCTGTTAGAGCATAAATGATACCTGTAAAATTATAAAGCTCAAAGTTCAATGCCAAGCGAGATATTTTATTTAACAGAAGTTCCCTTTTAAAGCCTACAGCGAACGCCCGGCTTGGACTACATCCTGGTACTTCCTTCATAAATAACGTCAGTAGAACAGTAGAACAGACTAACCTCCGCCCACAAGAATACGCGAAAAAAGGGGGCGTGGTCTTGTTGCTGTCCCACGTGGAGAAGAGGAAGTGTTGCGTGGAGAAAAGGAATTGTTGCGTTTGAGTGTGTTTGTCGTCATGTCGTCGAGACGCTGTTATTTTCATCCCGGAGTCAAATCACCTTTGTTTGGCTTTCCCAGGGACGCTGTAGAGATCATTGAGCGCATATATCTCCCGTTAAGAGGCGTGACCTTTCCGTGCAAGTTACGTGCGCTAAGCTGCGGTCAAATCACAACACGGGAACCGCTGGCACAATCAGAACTCGTTACCTATTTCTGAAGGAGGGACTTCATAGAACAAGGAACTCATCAGCCGTTTTTAGGACAGTGAGAACAGCGGTGTACAGATAAGTAAATTGTGTGAAAAATACTGTGTTTTTCTACACGCGAAACATGAACACATGTTATATTGCACACTGTAAACACAATCAAAGCTTCAAAAAAACACGAAGAACGGGACCTTTAACAAGCGGATATCGATATCAGATCAGTATCGGCCCACAAAAACCCATATCGGTCGGGCTCTAGAAATGATAAGCTTTTGCTTTCCACACCATGTGTAAAGGCCAGCAAAACATTGGGTTGAGCTTTCGTCTTCCATTGCGGCATTGAAAAGAGTCATGTGATCGTGGTTGGTGTCCACCTGAATTGATGTCATTCGCCAACATCGTTTTTTTTAATGACGTATGGCCATCCGCGGCTCGTCTATATGGGCAGGTGGGACAAAATATTATCAGCATTCTGCAACAAATATTGTTCTGATTTTTTAGACTATTTTAAGTCGTGAAGTGAGCAGGATATATCAAAATGAAGAGCATGGATTCGACAGGCATGTGGGGCAGCCGGTCTATGAAAGCTTTAGCATAAGTTCTGCCGGGAAGACTTAATTATCACGTCAACTTTTTTTATCTATCCAATCACATTCTAATACTTGGGTATAAAAGATCGGTACTTACTCATGTCTGAGTTCGCAGATGCTGACACTCCAATTCAACGCCATCCTCCCCACCACCTCCAAGTCAAATCCTTCCCTACATCCTCCCCACCACCTCCAAGTCAAATCCTTCCCTACATCCACCCCACCACCACCAGGATGGTCCATACCTCCATACCTCACGATCTCTGGTGAATCTCTGGCTCAATCTCTGGTGAATACCTCAGCTGCGCCTCTGCCTTCGTCTTCAGGCAGGATATGCAGAGTCCGGACCCTCAGATTGCGAGCAACGGACCAAAGTATTTTATTGCTTGCTGGGTTGTTAATAAATGGATAATTGATATTGAATAAATGGATAATAAAATGCAGATAATTGAATAATCTCCCGAGTCTTTCTGGTAGAACTGTGGTTCAGATAACATACTATTTTGAGTGTCTATTTATTAAACCAATCTGCTTCGTTGTATGAACTTCATTGTATAAATGTTAAGCCGACCAGGTAACTTTTTAAGTTTAACAACAATAATTTTTCACAGTGCATGACAACGTCATCCGTGTACGTCACTTTGGCCAGAGTGGAAGAGATGTGATTACATGCCGGTTTATTGCGATTGAAATTGCCATGTGCCTTATTTTTTACTATGATTATGGTTAATACAAGTTTGAGATTAATCACATACATTTTTTATAGAAGTATTGTGCTTACATGAGGAAAAGTTTAATCGCAATAGTGTTGCGATTAAACTTTTCCTCATGTAAGCACAATACTTCGATAAAAAAATTATGTATATTATAATTTATTAATAACACTATGAGGGTGCAGTCAATGTTTTACATGCACACTGACTGTCACTGCTGTTACTCCAACCTCTTTCTTTTACTCATTGCAGAAGTTACATGAGTGTTTCTCTCAGCTGGAGACTGTGTGTTGGCATGTTGACTCTCAACTCGCGTTGGGCTGTCAGGGCTGCTGCTAATGCTTCAGCATATCTGAATAAACCACGGATATGTGGTTCAGGGTTATGGAAATATATTTTGGATTTAGCCCTGATTTTAACCCAAGGATTTCAATGTCCTTGGTCAAAATATTAAATCATTCAGTTTATGACTGCTAAATTTCACTCTTCAGATAAATTATGAAAATTAAAAAAAAAACTCATCCAAGGTTGTAATCATAAGGGTTTTTGAATAAATCAATATCAACTAATCTTTTTGTATTATTATTATTATGCACAGATATAAAAATTAAGGGCTGATACTAAAAAGCCAATAATTATTTTCATAGTATGGCTGATATACAAATGTAACACTATTTTGTCTAAAAAAATAGGTTAAAAGCTAAAATCAGTGGTATTAGATGAATTTAGGCATCACTAAATTATAATGTACAGCATGAAAAATTGATGTTAATTTTTAGATTTGATTTAACAGTATTATTAAATGATTAGTGTTAGTAAATATCAACTTTAACCCTCTGGTGTTGTTGGTCATTTTATACCGGAAAAAATAGTTCATCTGAAAGGTGCAATTGTGGACTTGATTTGAAAAAGCTCAATGGTTGTTAAAAAATAGTCGCACTTGTGTTGTTTGCAGTCAAAAATGACCACCATGGGAAATTAATGGGAAATAGGTAAAAATACAGAGAATAAATCAGCAAAAAATAAAAAGTGCACAGCAATGAAGGGATGGCACTCCAAAACATTGAGAGTACAAAACAAACACACACACACACACACAATACACTATTATACACACACAAATGGTCCAAACTGGTGTGGCTGCAACTATATGGCAAAATTGAGCCAGAAGACTCAATTAAAAGGTTGAAAGCTCTAATAAAGCATTCCTGTTCAATTTTGTTTCATTTTGATGTTATGTGTATCAAAATATCTCCGTGTTCAGGTTTGACTTTAGTAAAGTTAAAGCTACACTGTGTGATATTTCCCCCCATCTAGCGGTGAAAAGGTATATGACCATCCATTAAATATTAGTTTCTGTTCCTCCCAATTCTGATTTCGTTTTAACTCCTACGGTGGCCGATTTAGTCCAAAATTAACATGGCTTCCAGTTCAATCCAGCATTCCCCCTCTTCACATTCGACACGGTGCCATCGAGTGTTAAAACGCGAAAGGCGAAGCTTGAATTTACGGGTATGTCCCTCTTTGGCTAATGTACTTTCAAGATTGAGGGGTAACATGGCGACCCCCATTCGAACCCCTTACCCGTATGTATTTTCAATGGCATATTATAAACTTACGAGAATACTTTATTACTTGAAAGAAGTAAATATACATTAATGAGCACATATATTTTTTAAAGAACTAAGTGTTTTTAGCTAAGAATAAACTAAAAAAGTTACACAGTGTAGCTTTAAAGCAAAAACTATATTTTTTTTTATGAAAAAAAACAAAACAATTAAGAACATAATTAACATGCCTTTATAATCTGAAAAAGTAAAATATCTATAGCAAAAGAAACAGCAATGTTTCAACAACACAAATATAAAACATATTTGTAAATGGACCCGTGTGCAGGCATTTTTTTGTGTTTTATATGCATAAGATAAGATACAACATAAGAACAAAGTGCAAACAATGCCAGCGCAAGGCTGTGAAGGGAAGGATGTCGCGCTCGACGGAACACGGCTATAGGAATAGTTTTACCTCATATCTTCTTTTTATAATTCTTGGAAGCCGAAATCGAAAATAAAATTTGATTAATATCACAGCACATCACAGCGATACTACTCTCACCTATGGTCATGAGCTTTGGGTCATGACCGAAAGGACAAGATCCCGGATACAGGCGGCCGAAATGAGCTTTCTCCGCAGGGTGGCTGGGCGCTCCCTTAGAGATAGGGTGAGAAGCTCAGTCACTCGGGAGGAACTCGGAGTAGAGCCACTGCTCCTCCACATCGAGAGGGGACAGCTGAGGTGGCTCGGGCATCTGTTCCGGGTGCCTCCTGAACGCCTTCCCGGGAAGGTGTTTCGGGCATGTCCAACCGGGAGGAGGCCCCGGGGAAGACCAAGGACACACTGGAGGGACTATGTCTCCCGGCTGGCCTGGGAACGCCTCGGTGTCCCCCCGGAAGAGCTAGAGGAAGTGTCTAGGGAGAGGGAAGTCTGGGCATCTCTGCTTAGACTGCTGCCCCCGCGACCCGGCCCTGGATAAAGCGGAAGAAGATGGATGGATGGATCACAGCACATCCCTAAAGTTTAAGCAGACTAAACGTTTGTTTAGTTCTCTTGGCCATCCTCACTCATTAAGCTGACTGTGGTGTGGTGTGTGCTGTAGCTCCACATGAGGGAGAGAGATCGCTCGCTTTCTCTCTCTTCTGGATTGCGAATAGAAAAAATGCATCACGGAAAAATCGTTTAATATTATCTCATATAGAAACGGCTGGCAAAGATAGAATTTGCCAAGATATAACATCTATCAATTATAAATAGTAAGTGTATTTTCTTAATTTCTCCAGTACCAACAGCAGGCAAATTTACTGATCGCACATGTGCGACTGGATGTAAAATTCTAATTTGGTCACAGTCTGGAGCCATGTGCTCAGCTCCACAACAATTTGTCCTGCTCTGCTTCATACTACAGTAACGTTAATAATCACATCCATCAACATGATTTCTGCCCAAGTCCTATCCCGGTTCTTTTCCACCGGCTGTGAGGTGAAGACCACATGTCCCAAGATTCTGTGCTCAAACTTGGCGTCATCAAACTACACCTTTGTTTTGAATAGGCGACCGCTAGTGGACGGAAAAGTTACATAGTGCAGCTTTAATTTAAAAAAACCCTCTAATTTCAGCCAATATGGTATAATATGTTGTGCATCCTTAAATATGTTTTGGTCTCCATATTTCATTTTGCTTATGCTGCTCTTTTTACAAGCACTGAAAAGTGAAAATCGAATAAACCAAAAAGACAGAAATCCGCAATAAGCCAGCTCTAAAAACCATTTGCATCTCAATGAGTGAAAGTGATTCAAAGTGGCTGTGAACTGTACAGCAAGATCTGTTTTTGTGTCTAAACTGTGCTGACACATACAGATGAGCTGATTTACTGTCACCGATCACACATTTTGACCGCTCAACTTCTACCAGGTGATCATCCAGATTTCAGGGTGGCCAACAATATCATCCTGTAACATAATAGCATTTAAAGGGGTGGTAAAACACATTCTTTCAAAGGCTTGATTGTGTTTGTGGGGTGCACTGTAACACGTGTTCATGCTTCGTTTTTAAAAAATTGCATTATTTTTCATATATTTGACCTTTATTCTACACTGCTCTGTCCCTCCTTGTAAAAACGGTCTGATGGTTTCCGGGTTGTATGAAGCCAGTCCCTCAAAAATACGCAATGGGATCAGATTGGTTAGCTGGCCCAGTGTGTTGTGATTTGTCGTTTGTCGGAAACGTCACGCCCCTTCCCTTCACCGGTAGACTGTGCTTTGGGTAGTATTAGAAACAATGGCGTCAATAAAACCATACCAATTTGAGCCCGAATCAGACCCAGACAATTTTAGTGAAGATGATCGAGCAGAACCTGACTGCGGATCTATAGTGATCGCTACTGAATGGCACTGTTACTTTGGTATTTTTAGAACGATTTGCCAAATATCTGTCGCAAGAACGAACACTAAACATTGGCTTTACTATAGTAGCCAAATCAAACACAGAACCATGTTTAGCATGCAGATAAACAATACATAAAAGCTCTAATCAAAGAATAATTTACATTAATGCCAAGTTCGCTTTTGAGATTTTAAAAAGTTTGTAACGTTAGGTGTTTGTCGAATAACGTTAAGTATGAATGAGCATTTAACAAACTGGTTTGCAGAGCCAAACAGCATTGTCATCTGTGTACTTCCTTGCTGCAACATACAATAAACAATACAAACTATTACAGGACAACACATCGACGAAAAATAAATCATACTTACAGGTTGTGGCCCGTAAACAGCTTCTGTTTTTAAATCCATCTTTCAGGACAAGCCGTTGTGCGAATCCTGCATTGAACTCGTGAAGATTGTGGAAGCTTTCCTCCGTGAAATGTGCAGCGGGAGCCGCGCGCGCCTGTCTCACACTGGCGGTGTTTGTCTCACGCAGCTGAACCGCGGCTCGTGTATTGCAAATACAGACGAATATTGTCCATTATGTCACTGTGGCGGAGGGGGCGTGGTTTTGCGAGGTCTGTAGCGGGAGAGAGAGAGCGGAGCCGAGCGGTCTGTAAGTAGGTCAAGTGCAGATGAATAACACCTGTCTCTGATTGCTGTAATTGGCGTGGAGAGACTTCTTATAAGCTGCAGCGGAGAGAGAGATGAGAGAGAGACCCGGGCCTGGGACTGCAAGCACCTGCCTGCCACTGCGAGAGTGTTGAGAAAGATATTGAGAGCAACGTTGCCTGTTGTAGTTGAAAGTTTTGAGTTTACACGCCCTTGTGCGTTGTACTGTTTTTAGGATCGTGA
This sequence comes from Romanogobio albipinnatus, assembly GCA_023566225.1. Taxonomy (NCBI): domain Eukaryota; kingdom Metazoa; phylum Chordata; class Actinopteri; order Cypriniformes; family Gobionidae; genus Romanogobio; species Romanogobio albipinnatus. Next base: position 4,845,842 of record CM042261.1, on the reverse strand, counting down.
GATCAATAAAGAGTGCAGTCCCAGTTACGCCGACCCCGTCTTCTTCCTTCCCTCACCTACACAAACCAAACACTACAGTCACATTTTCCGGTCTTCTCCTCCGACCCCTGTCTGTCTCGTGCTTTGATTTATGATGGGCAGCATATATCTGCTGCAAATGCGACCTGTTCCCCTCTGTCTCTTACACACATGAATATGACGTTGTATATTAAACGCACTGCCACGCACCCCCGTCCCTAGGAAGGCTGAACAAAGTGGACCTGCAATCCGGATGAAAATAAAAGCGTTTCGTCTGCATTGGCAACAACACTCCAGCCTACTAACTAGCCTACCACAACAACTATTCCCCGCGGCGATACAAAATGGCCTCGCCCCCCCTTATTTCATATTCTCGGAGGAGGGGTTTATGTAAATATTGGGGCTGGTGATGTCAGAGACCCTGGAGGAATGTCTGTAGTCCCTAGCGGCCGTTTGCTGTAGTCCTAAGAAATTGATTTCTTTAAAAGCAAATATCTCCCTTTGCTTTAAACTTTGAACGTTGTAACTTTGCAGATGTTGTTTATGCTCAAACAGCAACATTACACACTAGCTAAAGTCAGAAAAGTGAAATCGTGGTTTACCACCCCTTTAAGTAACAGCAACTACAGGCAAACAGCAGCAGACAGGCTCGGAGTCTGATATAAATTACATCTTTAACCTGCCGTTTGATTTAATCTTGCACTATTGATCTTATGAGATGCATTACAGAATTTTACACATTCAATCTCTGGTGAATGCAAGCAGATATTACACTAGTGAGAGATGAGGAGAAAACACAATGAGGGAGAAAGCAGTCAACTTTCATCCTGCGTCCTCATAAATTGCATGTAAGAAACTAGATTTCTATCCACAGTTTGATACTCTCTCTGCGTAATTTGTAGACGTCAGTAAGACTCTAGGGTGGATTTGGAAAGCATGCAGAGAACAGAATTTCATTTTTAAAACTTTGTGTGCATTGCCTATTGAACACGCCAGTAATAAATCATCAAATAATGGAGCAGAACACTGCAGCAGGCATATAACCAGATGTAAAAACACATTTACATCTGTCATCAGAAACTTTGGAGACAATTATGTCAAGATATGGGACAAGAACACTGTTTATGAAGATACTGATATTCGGAAGAAATATAACAATAACAACAATATTTCTCTGTGTTGCAATAGGCAGCCTGCTTAAATTAGTTTATGACGAAGTGCTGAGGAAATTCTTCACCCAACAGGTCTGTATCAAGCACTGTTTTGTTCAATGTGTGAGACTCATGTCCTATATAAGAGAACATATGCACTCATGCACAAACTGTTTCTTCCATTTTAACAACTCTAGTCCCCTCACATCATCCTCGTTTAGGATTTGACCGTGGCAGAAGCGGACAGCTGAGTGAGTTTGCTTAAAGTCAGCAAAATGCCACAAAAATATACAACAACAAGCTGCAAAAGCAGCCAGAAATGTTTCTGACTAGAGACAAATTAAGTCAATTCAGTGCAAATTTAATATGGCTCATCATTCTCATGTTTTGAGCATAATGTAAACTTACTCATGCCAGAGGGACCCACGGTCTAACTCCACACACGTATTTAAAGAGCCAAGACCCAGATAAGGAGAATAATTAGCTTTGGCAGAGACAGGAACTTCCTTTTAGCAAGTCAAATTACACAGTTGCCCCCACCCCCAACCGTTTATTTGTTGTGAAAATCCAATTCCTCGCTAATTTTGGGCCTACTTGACTTTCATGAGCACATTCTTATAAATGTTTAAAAAAGCGTCTGAATTTGATACACAGGATTCTAGATGAAAGACAAAATTAAACAGTCTCAGCGGGACAAATGACTAAGCCTAAACAAACCAATTCATAACATATGTGCATGAACCAATGAATCTTAAAAGATTCTGGTCAGTCATATTTGATTTAATTCATGATAAATTGCACCCTTTTTATGTAAGTCTCTAAAGAAAAACAAAAAAGCTATTACATTACAATTTGTTTAGTAGAAAACAATATTAACAAGTTCATTTGCATACATGCATATATATTTACACATGCACACACATATTGCCAGTTCAAATGTTCAATCCCTCCATGGCCACAGGTGTATAAATCAAGCACTAGGCGTGCAGACGCTTCTACAAACATTTGTGAAAGAATGGGCCGCTCTCAGGAGCTCAGTGAACTCAAGTGTGGGGCCGTAATCGGTGTGACAGTCCATTCGTAAAATTTCCTCACTACTAAATTTTCCACGCTCAATTGTTAGTGGTGTTATAACAAAGTGGAAGCAATTGGGAACAACAGCAACTCAGCAACTTCGGTAACACGAAGTGTTAGGAAACATAAAAATCACAGAGCGGGGTCAGCGCATGCTGAGGGTCACAGAAGTAACCAACTTTCTGCAGAGTCAAGAGCTCCAGACCTCCAAACTTCTGTGGCCTTCAGATGAGCTCAAGAACAGTGTGCAGAGCTTCATGGAATGAGTTTCCATGGCCGAGCAGCTCATCCAAGCCTTACATCACCAGGTGCAATGCAAAGCGTGGGATGCAGTGGGGTAAAGCACGCCACCACTGGACTCTAGAGCACATTCTCTGTCTGGCAATCCAATGGATGAGTCTGGATTTGGCGGTTGCCAGGAGAACGGGCCTTGCCTGATTGCATTGTGCCAAGTGTAAAGTTTGGTGGAGGGGGGATTATGGGGTGGGGTTGTTTTTCAGGGCCCCTTAGTTCCAGTGAAAGGAACTCTTAATGCTTCGGCATACCAAGACATTTTGGACAATTTCACGCTCCCAACTTTGTGGGAACAGTTTGGAGACGGCCCCTTCCTGTCCCAGCAGTGCACAAAGCGTCGCTCCATAAAGACATGGATGAGCGAGTTTGGTGCGGAGGAACTTGACTGGCCTGCACAGAGTCCTGACCTCAACCCAACAGCTTTGGGATGAATTAGAGCAGAGACTGTGATCCAGGCCTTCTCGTCCAACATCAGTGCCTCACCTCACAAATGCGTTTCTAGAAGAATGGTCAAAAATTCCCATAAACACACTCCTAAACCTTGTGGAAAGCCTTCCCAGAAGAGTTGAAGCTGTTATCGCTGCAGTGCAGTGAATTATCAACATGAAATCAAAATTGATCATTCTTGTTTTTTTTAATGGAATATTGGATTTATTGTAAATGATTTATCCATGCAAATCATTATTTTTCATGTGCCTTGTAATCTTTAATCAAAATAACTTACCCTCCCTCTTGTAGCTACATCTCTTCTCTTCTCTGATGAGGAGAGCGGGGCAACCTGTCACTCACATGAGATCCACCAATTGCAAAACACAACCGTCCAAACAAATTCCCCAAGCCCCGCCCTTAAGATTATGGCCATTTCATGCCAACTTTAATGCGAAAGCCTTTGATCCACTAACCTGCCTTGTACACAGTGGAAAACAAATCTCACAACGCCGGACTCAAATCAGCGTAGAGATCTACTTGTGCAATGACATTAGCAGTCAGGCTGGCGCATGAGGTGACTGAAGAAGGGACAAACAGAAGCTTGCATTAAGCATTTAATTAAACTCCAGCCTGGTGACATCTTGCATTAGTCAGGCTGTCGAGATGCCACCCAGATAAATGAGCTGTGGATTTTTGAAACTTTGTTCATGATAACTTCTCATTAATACTCTGTGTAATTAATGCTGGCATTCAGCGCACGGGAGCCACTAATTACACCACTGCCTCGTTACGCACACCTGATGAAAAATGTGCAGCTGAAACGCTCTCAAAACGGCAGAGAAGCATGGGTTTGGCAGAAGATCACGCGCAATTAATTATCTCTCTTAGCACCAAAGGAAGACGACACAGACACATTTTAGGAACAGGGTAAAGATGTTCTATTACATCTTTACAGAGTTAAAGAGTTGCATTACAAACACGCCGATGCCTTTGCCTTGTTGAATAATCTTGTGCTACATCAAGCATATAAAAGACGGTTCTTAGTGGAATTAATATTTCAACGCTTACAACAAAGTCATTCTGGTTCTGCTTGATTCTTCTTGTATCTCTAGTGTAAATGCAACTATTGCTGATGGAAAAATCTGTGGAAATCTGGATATTTCCATTGGTGAATATATTATAATTATAAAATTATATATATATAAATATCTTTTTTTCATAAGTTTGTGTTTACATAATATATGTGTGTGTGTATAATTAGTATAAATGCACACGCACACGTGCATGTATATATTTTAGAAAAATAACATTTATATATCATATAAATTATATTAATATACAGTTTATACATGTAAATATTTCATGAACATATACATGAAGGTATACATACATGCATGTAAATATAGCCAATTTAAGAAAATGTGTTACATTCAAATTGCCATCCCGGTTTGGAGTGACTATGGCAGGAGTTATTCACCAAATATTAAAATTGCGCAGCCTTCATAATTAATTCGTATTTTGACTGAAAATATTTTTGTACAAAGGGGGAGTTTTGCCCCAGAGGTGGGGTAAAACGGCCCCCAAGGTGGGGTAAAATGCCCCCTTTCTTACCAACCAGTTTTCTTCATAGATCAACAGCAAAATGAGCAGACTATAGTTTTTAATCTCTCAAAGGAAAAGGCAAGTAATGTATCAACATGTATATAAATTCATATTTATTTGAGGAATGTCCAAAATATCCAAATTTTTACATTTATATATAAGCCATGCAAACAAATATGTTGTAATAAACAAACAAGCAAATAAATAAACAAACAAACAAACAAATAAATAAACATTAATTCATTAGCCATTCACAGCCATTTTAACATTTATATTTATATAACTAAGCCATGCAAACAAATATGTTGTAATAATTAATAAATAAATAAATAAATTCGTTAGCCATTCACTGTTCATCCATGCACATTTTGCAGATGAATTCCCCTCGAAGCTCATTGGAACAATCTACATGAGCCCACTTTTGGTCACTTTTTCTCTTAAATGTCCGCATCTACATGGAGAGAAAAAATATATATATGAGGTTGAGATTTCTACACTAGGCCTTTATGGGGTTGATAATTTGTTCACCACTATCACTAAGACAAACAGAAAACAATAAATAAATATTAAACTTATACATTTGTATATTTATGTAGTGAAATATATTCAATAAATGCATTAAAAGCCACTATGTTTTATCATTGGGTCACCTAACCACCTTCCATCAGTGAGCTAACTGTGCTATCAAGCTAGCATAATGCTCACTTGAGGTTATTCTTTTTTATTTTGTTCAAATATTTTGATTTTACCACCTAGTTATACTGCATTAAGTGTAAAACAAAGGATTTGATAGACAGAAATATGTTATTATAATAATTATGATAGAGAGAAACTATGCCCTTTGGGGGGCGTTTTACCCCACAAGCTATGACTTTTTAAAAAAATGTTTAATTTTTAAAATATAATTATATTCCTTATAAATAACATTTCCTCTCAAACTACAGACTTCACTATTCATCTATCATACATCACTGTGATATCCTGCAGACCAATATTCTCTTAAACACTTGTTTACTAATATCTGAAAATTATAGCACTTACCATGTAATCCTCTTCTCTTCAAATACGTTGCTGGTGTCAGCTTCCCCAAGGAGATTTGTTTATCCCCGTTGTCAACGAAGTGCATAGCAACAGTGAAAATGTATCTTGACTCCCTCTAGTGGTTATTTTGGGAAAAACAGGTGGGGGGCGTTTTCCCCCACTCTACCCTATATATATATATATATAGCGATGGCACAAGTACCGGTGCTTCCGTGTTCATCTAAGCGCAGGGCTCCAGACTGTAGCCGAATATATACTAGTGTCTGTTGATATTAAACTGCAAAATACTATTTAAATATTACTCCTCCATGTTCTGCATCTCTGTGAATGACGGGGCGCTCTCAAGTCTCACGCATTGGGTGTGAGACACACGCATTTCAACCCGTTCACACGCCACACCTTGTATTTCTCACGCAGAGAAATTTCCAGGATAATGCCCACCAAGTTGCGCTGCTATTAAGAGGAATCAAGTGAGTTCCACATAGAGTTCAGAAGGCCCTGCCACGCACCAACAGCCGATCAGAAAATAGCATTGCTGTATCCAGGTAAGATTTAGATATTCCCGCAACAACAACGTTTACATTCTGCCACCTACTGGTGATTTAGTTTAATGTTTTCTTTCCAACATTTCTTATTTGTATATTCAAACATATTTAAAACAATATCATAACATTTTTCAGTGCAAATGATTTAATTTGATTGGCAACAGCCCTAGAGTGTCTTATTCTAATTTAATTTATAGATCAAATTTAAGAATATAAAATGAAAGCTGAAGCATAGCCTATATTTAATAAGATTATGGGAAAATGCCCTTTATAAAAGGTAAAAATATCAAAGATATGTACATTCTGAAATTATATATATATATATATATTCCAAATTATTATGGATTATTAATTTGCCTCTTACCTGACATCTTTGAAATAGAGAAATGCAAGAATTAATAATATGCGCGCACACACACACACACAGAGAGAGAGAGAGAGAGAGAGAGAGAGAGAGAGAGAGAGAAATGTTGAATTAAATGAAAAAAAAAAATTCAGATCAGAACCTCGTCCCCACCCAATCCCCTGCTGCCGTTGCCAAAATCTCACTCTGAAAACTGTCATATCATGAACACAGACACTCAAAGGTCACGGCAACCCATCAAAATAAAAGTTTGGTTTAAAAAATTGAAATTGACAGAATATATCAGGCTACTGTTGTGGCCTACAGTAGATTTAGCTATATGTAATAATAATATGTCTCTACTAATAATAATAATTATGCCTAGATGGTTGATCATTTTTCACTTGATCTTTTTTATAAACAATGTTTACTTTTAAGCAGCATACAGCCTTTAAATGTTTGTGTTATTTACTTATACTGATTATCATAAATAATAAACTTAATACATTTAATATATATTTTTAAAATAGTAAAAAAAAAAAAAACATTTGGCTGTGGTACCGAAATTGGTACAGAGTGCTGTACCATTTTTATGGTATTGGTACCATACACACATGCAGTTATATATTTAAGAATTTAGTTTTATATTTATATACAAAATATATATAATATAAATGATACAAATATATATATAGTATATACATGCAAATATTTCTTACATATATACTTGAATGAGTGTGTATTTATTTATACATAATAATTATACACAGTACACACATATATTATGTAAACACTAGTGTTGTAGTCAAGACCACCTAAACTGAGACCAAGACCAGACCAGACCAGACCAGACCAAGACCAGACCAGCACTCCTTAAATTCATCTAAAAGTTCCATATCTACTGTCTGAGAAATGACTTATATTTAATAAATAAATACAATTAGAATAGTAAGACACTATAACGCGTCTACCAATTGCTTTGTAAATCACATTACAAAGAAGTTATTGATTGCATTTTGAGCTGTAAGTTTTACATCAAATCACATTAATGATGTTAAATCAGACAACGCACCGGCAATTTAGTGATATTCCAGCAGATGTGGTCTTGAGATAACATCCCGAGAGATAAAAGACAGAGGAGAAATGCAGTCGAGACCGAGACAAGACCACTAGTACTCGAGTACTACAACACTAGTAAACACAAACCTTTATTTTGGATGTGATTAATCGATTTGACAGCACTATGTATATACAGAATTAGCCTAACGTCTTTCATATGCAAGAAAAAACAGACATTGTAAAATAATAAATCAAACTGGATCATTATTATCAAATCCTCATGAATCTAATTGGAGTTGAATCAAGAGCCTGTGAATCAGAATCTATTCAGGAAATAGGAAATATACATTGTCCTTATCCTGCAAACACATATTCGCCGTTCAAACCAGTTCAACCCGATCTCTGTGCAGCATCTGCAGGGATGTTAGCTGGATGGTTTGATTTTATTATCTTTATAATAAGTTGGATGGGGCGAATTTTAACAAGCTGTATCCGCAATCAAGCTGGACCGCTGTCTTCTTTCAGCCCACCTGATTTTAATTGTGTGACAGCCCAGTTACACATTACAGGGAGCAATTACAGCAAAGGGTGTCGTTCTGCTACAGGAAATTAACTCCTTATTTACGTGCAGACCCACGACTGTAAATGTGTCGCTTAATGGCTTAATTACATGATAAATTGGCATTTGCTGCCAAAATAAAAGGTTTGGTTTCAATGTGAAATCATAATTGAAAGGATGAAAAATAGCACTGGAAATTTGAGTCAACACTAGTAGATAAATGTCGGGGACAGTGTCTCCTTTTACAACCGAACCCCGGCATTGTCAGTGCACTATTTATTAGCTCAGCTCACAAATGTCAAATCTATATACTGTGCAGTGTCACGAGCGCTTACTAGTCGTTTTTCACTGGTGCGATCATGGCCTCTGGAATCCCAGATAAACGGGTCATCATCTCATCCGGGGCCGGCTCCTTCATCTCTGAGGTCAAAGAGCTTATTACCTCTCGGAGAGCTTTATAAATAACTGTACTCGAAAAGAAGCAAATAAATAAAAAGAAAGAAAAATACTGCTGAAGAATGAGTGGACCTCTCCCTCCAAAAAGTATCAATTGCTTTTTCTACTCGTGACCTTCCACAAAATGATTGCAGTCAAAGTGATATACACTGTAAAAATGTTTTGTAGGGTAGCAAAAAATATACAGTATTTCATGCTAGATTATGACGTCAGGAGGCCCTGAGCACGAACACCATTGCACTGAAAGTCAGCAGCTTACTGCATGCAACAAACGCCATTCACACTAACAGCAGATTTAGGGCCCTATCATACACCCGGAGCAATGCCACGCCAGGGTTTTGAGGCGCTAGTTTCATCCTGACGCAGTTATCGTTTTCACGTCCTGCAGCACAAATCCACTGGCGCAATCTGTTCACCCATGGGCGTCTGGTCTGAAAACCAGTTGTGTTCCGGCGCATTGTTGGCGTGTTGCTATTTTGAGGAACTGAGAATGACTGCGCCATTGACCAACACAAACCTGCTCTAAAGTCAATAGCGCTGTGTTTTTTTATCTGCATTAGTATTAGGGGTGTGCACAACGAGCGTACACAATTATTTTTAAAGTCGGCATGAAACGGAAGTTGAGATCGTCTTTTTCTCCTTATTGTGACGTACACTCACCTAAAGGATTATTAGGAACACCATACTAATACTGTGTTTGACCCCCTTCGCCTTCAGAACTGCCTTAATTCTATGTGGCACTGACTCAACAAGGAGCTGAAAGCATTCTTTAGAAATGTCGGCCCATATTGATAGGATAGCATCTTGCAGTTGATGGAGATTTGTGGGATGCACATCCAGGGCACGAAGCTCCCGTTCCACCACATCCCAAAGATGCTCTATTGGGTTGAGATCTGGTGACTGTGGGGGCCATTTTAGTCCAGTGAACTCATTGTCATGTTCAAGAAACCAATTTGAAATGATTCGAGCTTTGTGACATGGGGCATTATCCTGCTGGAAGTAGCCATCAGAGGATGGGGACATGGTGGTCATAAAGGGATGGACATGGTCAGAAACAATGCTCAGGTAGGCCGTGGCATTTAAACGATGCCCAATTGGCACTAAGGGGCCTAAAGTGTGCCAAGAAAACATCCCCCACACCATTACACCACCACCACCAGCCAACTTTCTGAAATGGAAATAAGGAACGGGTGGGGGGTGTGGGGATGGGGGTCGGGTGGAGTTGACATATTTGATACAAACTAATTGATACATTTAGATAAATAGATTTCATACATTATAGCATATTATAATACAATATTTCCCGCTGTTGTCACTTGTCGTCATCGTTGTTACGACACGTGACTCACAATAACTGAAATGACCAATTAAAAGTGTATTCTCTCCAATGATGTTCCAACATGTTAAGAACACTTCGCTGATCATAGACAAACGGGGAGAAATTAGTTGGCCTATCTACCGCACATTGCAAAAAATGACTGTGATTTTAAAGGGGCTATATGCAACTTTTTCCCCAAAATAAACGTAACTATAGCCTTTTTATTTTACCATTTATGACTCAAACATCTCCTGATGAGCATACTGACACCTTGTCCGCTCACAGTGGGTGCACCTATAAGCCTGTATACTATTTTTCATATTTTCTGACGGGTCGTCTTTTCCCGCGCTGTCTGCGGATGTGACGTCAAGCGCGTTCATGTTAAACGTTTCAGATCACTCTGCCTGCCACCACCGCTAGTCAGAAAGTAGCCTACACTCGCAAGCAGTGCAATGGATTTAACGAATACACAGAAGAGACCCAGGACAACTCGGACACCAACAGTAACTCCACAGAAGACTAAAAAAGTTAAACCCCTGACAAGTGGCCAAAAAAGGTCGAAGATTGAGAGAGACCGGCGCATTGCAAGGACTAGAGTGAACATCGGCTTCGCATTTGACTTCGCATGCATATATATATATATATATATATATATATATATATATATATATATATATAAACAAAAATAAATATGAATAGTGCATCAGTAATGTAAAGTCTTTTTGGGTGTCTAGAAAAGCGCTATATAAAACTGATGGATTATTTATTATATAGCCATGTATATCTTAACAAAAAATAAGAGGTAAATGAAGATGTAAAGTGTGATGCATTTTATTTCACATAAGACATGTAGTCAATAAATATTGCTAAATAGTATTATGTATATGTGTCTTTCATACTTGGTGATAGTAAGCTACTTGTGTATAATAAGTGGTCAAGGACAGTGCTCAGTCGTCAAGGACAGTGCTCAGATTTGTGTTTTTAATATTCTACGAAAGTTTCGGTCTGTGCGCCCTTCATCAGCGTGTATGCCAATGGCGAAATGGGTTTATTTATTTATTTAATGTATTAATTTTTTGTGTAGTTTGTCAGCTACACGTTTGACGTTTTGATAAGAGAACACTTATCTCAAACATTATATGTATTTGACTGTTCTTACCTCTGTAAACATAATGTTGACCTCCTTGCAGCAGCTGACTTGTGAAGTGTACACGTACGAGCGCGCGCTGCGAGAGCGAGCAGAAATGAAGATCAGTTCTGTTTTTTGGCCACAGGTGTCAGTCGCGAGTTTAAATTTCAGAAAAACGCATATAGCCCCTTTAACGGTAAAAAACTGAAAATGTCTGTCATGGATTTGCACTGAATTGATTCTACGGAACGGTTGGCAACCCAGTAGTTCTCCCCGCCACCATGTTTAAAGTTTATAAAAATAAAAAAATATATAAAAATAAATGTTTAAAGTTTATGTCACGCCCATCTCCGGAATTTGGGTATCAAAATTATTTCCGAACTTCCCATTGGTAAACACGACATCAGAGGGTAATTTTTTTTTCCTTTTTACCGACATTCGATAATTAGCACGTGGAGGCAGCATCAATAAGGAACTTTTCAACTTTATGAAGAAAAGATGGCTATTTATTTACCGATTATTCGAACATCATACTCATTTTTCTGTCTTCTATAGTAGGCAAGGGAAGTAGGCCTACGCATAATATTTCGGATGCATCTTATAATGACTTTCCGACGCCCTTGTCAAAACTCGTTTTCTGTCACACCTGTAGTGTTCTTGTAGAAACGATGTAGTCTTAAATTAGCACTGTCCACATTAACATTGTTGTATCATTAAAGACACGCACAGGAGACCGAACAAACTGAACACAACACACTGTGTTATTTACGTTCATCAAACTGCCAGTGCACACCTACCACAAGAGCATACGCTACAAACACACGCAACCATATAAACAGCAACACAAACTAATTAAAATAAAAGAGTAGGTGTTGCCTCACCTGATGAGTTTGCTTCCGTCCAAGAAGAGTTCCACAACACCTTTAAAGATAAGTTCTCTCACCAGCTGGCATCGTATATCCATGAAAGTAAACAAGTTTATTTTCCTTTAATAGATCCGCTTTGCTGGCTTGCTTTGTCCAATCATGTTCTCTGAGTGCTGAGCAAAAAAAAAAAAAAAAAGTGCAATCAAAATCAACCATATGACAAAGACACTGCTCTGTTGCTGGCATAAACTATATTTATAAATATGTATATCTTATTAAATGTGCATTGATTGCTCAGCGCCCACTGCTGTTTTTTACTCACATGTCTTGATAATCTTTATTTAAAACAACTTCCCCTCTCTCTGCCTGCACACCCGGAGGCTGCATTTTCAGGACCGCAGTTCTAGGACCCTAGCAATGATTTCATTGTTTAATTGATTCAGTTTAATTGATATATTATCCTAACTAACGCCTAGCCCTAAACCTACCCATTAGTAACCCTGTTGAAATATTAAAATTAATTTAAGTAATTGAGCTTAAAATGGCCGTGCCTGCTGTTTTGTTAAAAATAAGGTGGGAAAAGTTTGAATCAGGTCTCCTCTGTTGGAGTAGCTACAGTTGGCTAGATGGCGCTGTCACAAAAAAAAAACTAGGGTCCTAGAAATGGTCCTTTTTTTGTTTCTTTTTTTTTTCTTGACAAACAGCAACATACAAAGATATACATAATAAAGGCTAGATGTCTCGTCCGCGCTGCTGCCCAATAGAGGTCGACGTCCGCACCTGGCGGCCATCTTGTCACAGTCAGCTCGCTCACTCGTAACATTGTGTTTTAATGGTGCATGAACTTTTTAAATAACCATATCTTGCTCAATTTTCTACCGATTTTCCAACTGTTTGGTTTGTTATAAACGTCCGAGATGTAGTTATGACACTGCATACTTATGAATAATTATTCATAATTTGTTCAAGCATCCAGAATTATAGCCACATTAATAACGTTCATAAGAAACCAAACCATTTGTAAATGCGTCAAGATTTCAGCGAGATAAGAGTATTTGTGTTTGTGCAGATCACTCACCTTACATCAGGAGCCCGCCAGAAAGCTTGTCTGTGACAAGATGGCCGCCGGTGATGACGTTAGAGACTCCGCCATAAGACATATAGGGTGCGTCTCAATCAGCTCCCTAGTTCAGTGGTCAGGGCACTGATCAGGGAGTCATCCCATTGACTTATGTCCTGATCAGTGCCCTAACTACTGAACTAGGGAGCTGATTGAGACACACCCCCTAGCCTTTATTATGTATATGGGAATGATATACATACACATACATATATACACATGTTGTCAAATTACAAAAAGGTATTAACTAAGCAGAAAACAATCATAGAAATGGTCCTACGGTATTGCAGGCAGATAATATTGTGCTCTCTCTTGTAGTGATATCTTTTCCTTGATGAAGTATTTACTGGCGTGAGGGCGGGGCAACCTGTCACTCAAATAAGATCCACCAATGGCAAACCACAACCATTCAATCAATTCCCCATAGACAAATGTAAAAAATGTTCTTGTTCCAGAAAATGTTTCACTTGGATATACTGTACTTCACAATAGGGAAGAAAAGACTATTGCAACTTCCGCTTAATGCTGACTTTAACAGTTAGAAAGGGTACAATTTGTTTGTTTTTTACAGAGTGTAGAATCTAAGTGTACATTGAATTGGAAGCTCAACAGTCCTCTTCTGTCTACTGTGCCAAACTCCAGCCTAGCAGTCTGACGCCTGTCACTCAGTGTCTGTGAGTTCAGGGCGAGTCGGGTCACTCATAAATCATTAATGTGTCTGCCTGAACATCTTCAGATGTCTCCGTCTCTGGGGACCATGCGGTCACTGGTGATTTGTGACATTAGAGCAATGAATGCGTATCCTCAGATTCTCCTTCCTCTGTATCACAAGACAACCGTCAGACCTGAGCTGGACCGATTCTCATCGCAAATGAGGTGCTAATTAAATAACATACGCAGGGAAGAAGAAGAAAGGCACCCAGTGACCCGCCGTCACAGGGTTATCGAATGGTTAATTGCACACTTTGATAAGCCTGTATCAAAAACAGAGAATAAACTCAAGAAATTAAGATAAGTGCTATTTTTAAAGTGTTTATGCTGTTATCGGTGGTGTATAATTATTTTAGTAAAAAACAGTGCAGATAAAAAAATAAATGATCAGCAGATTCATTCTTACTGTTTTCCCCATTCACTGCAGTATTATTTATGCAACTCATTTTTTAAGAAATTGGTTAATACGAAATGATTGGTTTGTGCGAGAAACTGAACAGTATTTATATCATTTTTTACCTCTAATACACCACTATGTCCAACAGCATTGAGCGCGCGATCACTTTAGGTAAGTGAGGTCAATGTACACGATATGGTGTAGCGATACACGCCGCTTGCCTGAACTACGTCATATCGTGTACATTGACCTCACTCACCAGAAGTGATCGCGCGCTCAATACTGTTGGACATAGTGGTGTATTAGAGGTAAAAAATGATATAAATAGTGTTCGGTTTCTCGCACAAACCGATCATTTCGTGTCTTAAAACATCAATGTGTCGTCATAAGCCGCAGGGTTTAATATGGATTTGTCTGTACATGTTTTTTTAATGGTTTTTTTTTTTACTCTCATAGATTTTGCTACCATTCACATGCATTATACGACTGACAGACATTAAACATCTTCATGTGTGTTCTACTGAAGAAACAAAGTCACCTATATCTTGGATGCCCTGGGCGTAAGCAGATAAACATCAAATTTTCATTTTTGGGTGAACTATCCCTTTAAGTCTTGTCAACTGAAATATTCAAGCATTTAAACTCAATTTGTTACAAATGACCAAAGCGAATGCCCAGAACTCCGCATCTCAGATATCGCTCGAATACAGAATTAAGTTCTCTTTCACGTCTTGCACTTGACCAGGCATATTCAAACAAAATTATGTCAAAAGGCCCGTCTTGGCAAGTATCCTCGTAAACGTAGTTGGTTATGTCTTAAAGGATTAGTTCACCCAAAAATGAAAATTATGTCATTAATTACTCACCCTCATGTCGTTCGACACCCATAAGACCTCCATTCATCTTCGGAACACAAATGAAGATATTTTTGTTGAAAGCTGATGGCTGAGAAAGGCCTCAGATAGGCCTCCATTGGCATTCAGTACATTCACACTCCCAAGACCCATAAAAGGCACTAAAAATGTTGTTGCAAAGTCCATCTCACTACAGTGGCTCTACAATAATTTTACGAAGCGACGACAATAGTTTTTTTGCGCAAAAAAAAATCAAAATAACGACTTTATTCCACAAGTTCTTGTCTTCCGTGTAGGCCTCGGACGTGAACTCACGAAGCACCACGACGCATGCGCGAGAATATGACGCAGATCCGGCGTTCGGACACATGACCCAGAAGCGAGGAGGAGATTTGTTTACAAGCAGAGGAAGACATGCCGGATTTAAGCTGTTGAATTCTACATTGATCGTGCTTTAGGTCTCGGCGTAGTGCTCAAAATGGGACTAAAGTGTGCATTTCATGGATTCCCGAACGCCCGATCTGCGTCATATTCTTGCACATGCATCATGGTGCTTCGTGAGTTCACGGCAGAGGCCAAACGGAAAACAAGGACGTGTTGAATAAAGTCGTTATTTTGATTTTTTTTTCACACAAAAACTATTGTCGTCGCTTCGTAAAATTATTGTAGAGCCACTGTAGTGAGATGGACTTTGTAACAACGTTTTTAGTGCCTTTTATGGGTCTTGGGAGTGTGAATGTACTGAATGCCTATGGAGGGCTTGCTGAGGCCTTTCTCAGCCATCAGCTTTCAACTAAAATATCTTCATTTGTGTTCCGAAGATGAACGGAGGTTTTGCGGGTGTCAAACGACATGAGGGTAATTAATGACATAAATTAATTAATGATTATAACACAAGCTCACCAAAATCAGTCAGAATTTGGCGTAAACAGAATGAGAACATGGATCCATCATGCCTTGTTACCACTGTGCAGGCTGGTGGTGGTGGTGTAATGGTGTGGGGGATGTTTTCTTGGCACACTTTAGGCCCCTTAGTGCCAATTGGGCATCGTTTAAATGCCACAGCCTACCTGAGCATTGTTTCTGACCATGTCCATCCCTTTATGACCACCATGTCCCCATCCTCTGATGGCTACTTCCAGCAGGATAATGCACCATGTCACAAAGCTCCAATCATTTCAAATTGGTTTCTTGAACATGACAATGAGTTCACTGTACTAAAATGGCCCCCACAGTCACCAGATCTCAACCCAATAGAGCATCTTTGGGATGTGGTGGAACGGGAGCTTCGTGCCTTGGATGTGCATCCCACAAATCTCCATCAACTGCAAGATGCTATCCTATCAATATGGGCCAACATTTCTAAAGAATGCTTTCAGCACCTTGTTGAATCAATGCCACGTAGAATTAAGGTCAAACACAGTATTAGTATGGTGTTACTAATAATCCTTTAGGTGAGTGTATATAAATAATGATGTACACACATAAATCCTTCATAAATACTACAATATTCCATGAAAAATAAGAATAGTCCATTTTTATTTCAAGGCAACTTTAAAAATGAGGGTTTCATCCTCATCTGCTTTTAGAAAGTTAGCATTTTAGAAAGTCCTTCCTTGCCACAGTCACCTTTAGCTTGTTAACTGGGGTTGCCAAGCCGCTTTGGAACAATATGCATTGTTAAAAGCACAATGCAAATAAATGGAATTGACCAAATGTAATTCAAATGAGGGTGTGTTAGGTCAAGGCAACAGCTCTGGCCAAGTTTGTAATGACAATCTCACAATTTATTTTCACAAAACTAATTCTGGTTCAGTCCACGGTGTCTCCGCCATCTCTCCAGACCTGCCCGGTGATGAATACGGCCTGAGTGAAATTAGCTGGAATGAGTACAGCTGGGGAAAAAAAGAAAATCTGAAGGGCACTGAACAAGGTGCATTGTGTATCAATGAGCAATAGCGCTTTAGAACTCCTGCGCAGCCGGACACAGGTCAGTCGAGTAGCCGTGCTTCACCAAGATAAACGCCTGTGCTCAGCGTACATAATCATCCCGTTATGATAAAGCACATTGTGTACAATTGTCCATTGTGATTTAAATTATAAAAATAGGAATATCTTCACCTGCACTTAAGGAGGCAAAACACAAAGGGATCTCAAAGTTATTTCTTCTTATCGGTGAACGGGACAATGTCCTCGCCGTCCTGCTAATTGATAAGGATGTACGGACTGAGTTATGAACAGTGCAGAAAGCAAAAATAACGAGAAGAACGACATTAGTTTCTGTTTCGATGTTGTATATGACAAGATTCATTTCTTAATTGGTGTTTTGAATGGGATAATTGCCCACAACCAGAACTTACAGCAGTTTTAGTGTCAGAATGTGCCGCATGGCTAATGACCAGTCTTCAACATTTGCGTGTGGAAAGAAAAATTCCGTCGAAGAAGAACAATTCAGCCTGAAGTTAACTTTGAAATTGGTAGTATATATGTATACACACACACATATATATATATATATATATATATATATATATATATATATATATATATATATATATATATATATATATATATACAGTGAGGAAAATACGTATTTGAACACCCTGCTATTTTGCAAGTTCTCCTACTTGGAAATCATGGAGGGGTCTGAAATTGTCATCGTAGGTGCATGTCCACTGTGAGAGACATAATCAAAAAAAAAAATCCAGAAATCACAATATACGATTTTTTAACTATTTATTTGTATGATACAGCTGCAAATAAGTATTTGAACACCTGTCTATCAGCTATAATTCTGACCCTCAAAGACCTGTTAGTCTGCCTTTAAAATGTCCACCTCCACTCCATTTATTATCCTAAATTAGATGCACCTGTTTGAGGTCGTTAGCTGCATAAAGACACCTGTCCACCCCATACAATCAGTAAGAATCCAACTACTAACATGGCCAAGACCAAAGAGCTGTCCAAAGACACTAGAGACAAAATTGTACACCTCCACAAGGCTGGAAAGGGCTACGGGGAAATTGCCAAGCAGCTTGGTGAAAAAAGCTCCACTGTTGGAGCAATCATTAGAAAATGGAAGAAGCTAAACATGACTGTCAATCTCCCTCGGACTGGGGCTCCATGCAAGATCTCACCTCGTGGGGTCTCAATGATCCTAAGAAAGGTGAGAAATCAGCCCAGAACTACACGGGAGGAGCTGGTTAATGACCTGAAAAGAGCTGGGACCACCGTTTCCAAGGTTACTGTTGGTAATACACTAAGACATAATGGTTTGAAATCATGCATGGCACGGAAGGTTCCCCTGCTTAAACCAGCACATGTCAAGGCCCGTCTTAAGTTTGCCTTATTGCCTTAAGACAACTATCCCTACTGTGAAGCATGGGGGTGGTAGCATCATGCTTTGGGGGTGTTTTTCTGCACATGGGACAGGGCGACTGGACTGTATTAAGGAGAGGATGACCGGGGCCATGTATTGCGAGATTTTGGGGAACAACCTCCTTCCCTCAGTTAGAGCATTGAAGATGGGTCGAGGCTGGGTCTTCCAACATGACAATGACCCAAAGCACACAGCCAGGATAACCAAGGAGTGGCTCTGTAAGAAGCATATCAAGATTCTGGCGTGGCCTAGCCAGTCTCCAGACCTAAACCCAATAGAGAATCTTTGGAGGGAGCTCAAACTCCGTGTTTCTCAGCGACAGGCCAGAAACCTGACTGATCTAGAGAAGATCTGTGTGGAGGAGTGGGCCAAAATCCCTCCTGCAGTGCAAACCTGCTGAAAAACTACAGGAAACCTTTGACCTCTGTAATTGCAAACAAAGGCTACTGTACCAAATATTAACATAGATTTTCTCAGGTGTTAAAAAATACTTATTTGCAGCTGTATCATACAAATAAATAGTTAAAAAATCTTACATTGTGATTTCTGGATTTTTTTGTTTAGATTATGTCTCTCACAGTGGACATGCACCTACGATGACAATTTCAGACCCTCCATGATTTCTAAGTGGGAGAACTTGCAAAATAGCAGGGTGTTCAAATACTTATTTTCCTCACTGTATATCCAATCCAGCCCTTATCTCCACCTCAGATGACATAAGAAGTGGCATACAAAGACATTCGTCCATATTCACTTCACTTCACTTCACTTCAATTCACACACACGCACGCACGCACGCACGCACGCACGCACGCACGCACGCACGCACGCACGCACGCAAGCACGCACGCACGCACGCACGCACACACACACACACACACACACACACACACACACACACACACACACACACACACACACACACACACACACACTACTGTTCAGAAGTTTTTATGTTTTTGAAGTCTCTTCTGCTCACCAAGGCTGCATTTATTTAATAAACAATTACAGTAAAAATACAGTAAAATTGTGAAATATTATTTACATTAAAAATAACTGTTTTCAATGTGAATATATAGTAAAATGTAATTTATTCCTGTGATCAAAGCTGAATTTTATCATCATTACTCCAGTCTTCAGTGTCACATGATCCTTCAGAAATCATTTTAATATGCTAATTTGGTGCTCAAGAAACTTTTATGATTATTACCAATATTTTGTTCTTTTGAGCTTTCTGTTCGTCAAGTGGTCACATTTGATTAATTTAACGTGTCTTTGCTCAATAAAAGCATATGAAAAAAAATCTTATGGACCCCAAACTTTTGAACATTAGTATACATAGATTTCTATATATCCAAACCAGCCCTTATCTCCACCCCAGATGACCTGAGAAGTGGCATATAGGATGAAGATGTTTGATATTCAAGGACTTCCTCCATCTTCGACAGAATATTGTTTACATGCAAAGCGACCTCTTTGGCTGATAGATAATCAAACTGCTCACCAAGGGCACGGCGCTGATGAAAACTAAGCAAGGGAGGGAAAAACATCACTGGCATCAAGGCTTCATGTCATGTCAGTGGTAAAGCAGCATATAGAGGAAGTTTGTAGGTAGTAGCCAATCAGCAGCGAGAATGTGCGTACGAAAAGTAACAACTGGGGTTGATTTAATCACATAATTGGGAACACAAATCTGTTTGTCTATCCATTGATTTGTCCAAAAGTGTTATCTACACTGAGATAGACATGCCCGAGGTGCAGTCTGAGACTCTGAGTACTTGACCACACATGCAGGACTATAGAGATGAGATGCGTGATACCGTGCTGTGATATTCTCACTTTCAGATCATGTCATCTGTCCACTGGCCTCAAGCAGCTGAACTTAGTCAGCTAACATTGGCCACTGCAAACCCACGTCAATAAAACGTTCAAGTTGTGCTATAAGGACACAGTGTTTTTCAGAAATGGAACTAGTTTCGCAGAACATAAAAAGGAACAACAAAGAACAAACTTTTTTCTGCATTTCTGTCATCTGATGGAGTTTGTGTTTCTTGCCACTGTGACCTCTGGCTTGCTTAGTTGGGGACACTTAACATTCAGCATAACTGATCTGACTGCACTGACACTATATGATGAGAACTGAACTGAGGTGGATGATGACCACTGGAAGGGACTCATTTAATAAATGATGATATTTACAGCGGAACTGAATCAACACTGAACTGACTTCAGCTGAACAATGGCGCTATTTTCTTTTTTAGCTGCTGTACAGCAGAAATTAAATGTGTCATTGAATCATTATTATCCTGTTATCACTGTGGAGCTGCTCTGAAACAATCTATATTGTATAAAGCACTATATAAATAAAGGTGACTTGGCTTGCTGAGTCATATAATTCTCAAAAATTTCTAGAGAAATTCTGGAATAAATTCTGCAATAAATTCTGACACTTCTCTATCAGAACCAGTATTAACTTCTTGAGCAGTTTGAGCTCCAGTAGCTCGTCTGTTTGATCGGACCACACGGGCCAGCCTTCGCTCCCCACGTGCATCAATGAGCCTCAGCCGCCCATGACCCTGTCGCCGGTTCTCCACTGTTCCTTCCTTGGAGCACTTTTGATAGAGACTGACCACTGCAGACCAGGAACACCCCACAAGAGCTGCAGTTTTGGAGATGCTCTGACCCAGTCGTCTAGCCATCACAATCTGGCCCTTTTCAAACTCGCTCAAATCCTTACGCTGGCCCATTTTTCCTGCTTCTAACACATCAACTTTGAGGACAAAATGTTCACTTGCTGCCTAATGTATCCCACCCACTAACAGGAGATGAAGATATAATCAGTGTTATTCACTTCACCTGTCAGTGGTCGTAATGTTGTGCCTGATCGGTGTATACACACACACACACACAAGAATATATATATATTAGGGGTGGCACGGTTCACAAAACCCACGGTTCGGTTCGTATCACGGTTTTAGGGTCACGGTTTTCGGTTCTGTACGGTTCTTGTTGTTGTTTTTTCTTTTAATTGTTAACACTCCAGAAATTTACTTATCCACAATTTAGGATACAGTATTAAAAAATTGTTATATCATGTAGAAGTGGTTCCTTAATGGCTGTCTCCTGCTTGCACTGTCTACAGCAGGGGTCTCCAAACTCGGTCCTGGAGGGCCGCTGTCCTGCAGAGTTGATGAGCCAGTTGATCCGGGAGGCAAAGGAGACCAGAGGAGACCTGGCCGTGCTCTGGCTGGATCTTACCAACGCCTATGGGTCCATTCCCCACAAGCTGGTCAATGAAGCACTGACAAGACATCATGTGCCAGAGACGATCCGCAACCTCATTCTGGACTACTACAACAGTTTCAGATTGAGAGTTTCATCAGGAACGGTAACATCTGCCTGGCAACGGCTAGAGAAGGGCATCATTACCGGCTGCACAATCTCGGTACCACTCTTCGCTCTAGCCATGAACATGATCGTCAAATCAGCAGAGGTGGAGTGTAGGGGTCCCATGTCTAGATCTGGTACTCGGCAGCCACCCTTAAGAGCCTTTATGGATGACCTAACCGTGACAGCAGCTTCAGTTCCGGGGTGTAGATGGCTTCTCCAGGGGCTCCAACGTCTCATCCTATGGGCAAGGATGAGTTTTAAGCCAGACAAATCTAGGTCCCTGGTTCTAAAGAAAGGCAAAGTGGCCGACCGGTTCCGCTTTACCTTGGAGGGGTCACAAATTCCATCAGTAACAGAGAGACCGGTCAAGAGCTTGGGGAAGATCTTTGACAGCTCCTTGAAGGACACAAACGCTCTCCAACAAACCAGGATCGACGTGACGAACTGGCTCACTGCAGTCGACAAGTCAGGGCTTCCAGGAAAGTACAAAACATGGATGTACCAGCATGGAATCCTACCGAGGCTTCTCTGGCCCCTTCTCGTATACGAGGTACCCACGACAACGGTAGAAGCAATGGAGAGAACCATTAGTCAGTTCCTCAGGAGGTGGTTAGGGCTCCCACGGTCCCTAAGTAACAACGCCCTCTACAGTCATTCCGCCAAACTTCAGCTTCCCTTCAGCAGCTTATCCGAGGAGTTCAAGGTCACACGTGCCCGGGAGGTCTTGATGTACAGAGATTCCTCGGATGCCAAAGTCTCCTCAGCTGGAATCTGCGTTAAGACTGGAAGGAAGTGGCAGGCACAGGAAGCGGTGGACAGAGCGGAGGCAAGGCTGAGGCATGGTGTCCTGGTGGGTAACGTGGCGGTGGGACGTGCAGGCTTGGGCAGTTTTCCCAAGCCACGCTACGATAAAGCAAGAGGGAGGGAGAAACGTCAGTTGGTGCAGGACGAGGTGCGGGCAGAGGTGGAGGAAGACCGCCTGACCAAGATGGTTGGTATGCAGCAGCAAGGCACCTGGACTCGGTGGGAGAACGCAGAGCAGCGCAAGATCTCCTGGGCAGAGTTGTGGAGCTCTGAACCACTGTGCATCAAGTTCCTCGTCAGTTCGGTGTACGACCTTCTACCTAGCCCATCCAACCTGCACCGCTGGGGCTTGGTAGACTCTCCAGCATGCCAATTGTGCCAGAGGAGTGGCACACTGGAGCATATCCTCAGCTGCTGTCCAAAGGCTCTGGGGGATGGGCGGTATCGCTGGCGCCATGATCAGGTCCTTAGGGCTCTGGCAGATACAATCACTGCAGCGATACAGAACAGTAAGTGTCAGTATCCCTCCAAGCATACCATCTCCTTTGTCAGAGCTGGGGAGAAGGCACAACAGCAGCTAAGTTCACCAGGTGGGCTCCTCTCCAATGCAAGAGACTGGCACCTCCAAGTGGATCTGGGAAGACAGCTTAAGTTCCCGAAGCACATCACGACCACTTCACTCCGCCCAGACGTGGTGATAACATCAGAGTCGACCAAGCAGGTGGTCATAGTGGAACTTACTGTCCCCTGGGAAGACAGATTGGAGGAGGCAAACGAGCGCAAGAGAGCCAAGTATGCAGAGCTGGTGGAGGAGTGCAGGAGCAGCGGCTGGAAAGTACGCAGTGAGCCAGTGGAGGTCGGTTGTAGGGGCTTTGCTGGACAGTCGTTGCTCCGAACACTCAAAATCCTTGGAGTTAAAGGTCAACTGTGTAGACGAGCCATAAAGAACATCTCAGAGGCTGCTGAACAAGCCTCACGATGGCTGTGGATCCGGAGGGGGGATCCGTGGCGTAGCATGCCACTTGGACACAGGCCGGGGACTGATCACCCCCGGCAGGGTCGCCCGGGCGAGGGTGTCTGTTGATTAAAGACCCGAAACACCTGTTGACCCCGGGATCATCACTGATGACGTGTCCAAGTAGCACCAGACGGTGTATGGTAGAACACTCCAGAAATTTACTTATCCACAATTTAGGATACAGTATTAAAAAATTGTTATATCATGTAGAAGTGGTTCCTTAATGGCTGTCTCCTGCTTGCACTGTCTACAGCAGGGGTCTCCAAACTCGGTCCTGGAGGGCCGCTGTCCTGCAGAGTTTAGCTCCAACCCCAATTAAACACACCTGAAACAGCTAATCAGTGTCTAACTAGGGCCTTGTAAGACACTGATTAGCTGGTTTAGGTGTGTTTAATTGGGGTTGGAGCAAAACTCTGCAGGACAGCGGCCCTCCAGGACCGAGTTTGGAGACCCCTGGTCTACAGAGTCTGAGACATTGGCATAACATTTTTATGTTATAGGGACAGAGGGGAACAGGTCGCATTTGCAGCAGATATATGCTGCCCATAATAAATCAAAGCACGAGACAGACAGGGGTCGGACGAGAACACCGGAAAATGTGACAGAATGGACAATATTCATCTGTATTTGCAATACACGAGATGAGACAAACACTGCCAGTGTGTGAATGCACAACCGGCGCGCGCGCGGCTCCCGCTCTCCATACGCACTGCTTGCACGTGCGTTGTGAAGCCGGCGTCTATACGACGCTGGCGCATCCTCCAACTCCTTCCTTATCTCTCCCACTTGCCATTTCTACACTGCAAAAAATGCTTTTCTTACTTAGTATTTTTGTCTTGTTTTCTAAAAAATCTTATATTAAGAAGCATTTACTAGACAAGCAAAAGTTTTTGTCTTGTTTTGGGGGGAAATAACTCAAAATTGAGTTTAATAATCTGCCAATGGGGTCAGCAAAATAACCTTGTTTTCTGTTTTTCTGATTATTTTGCTTTTAAATACTAAGTAAGAAAAGCATTTTTGCAGTGTACACGTGACGTGACCTGCAGAATTCCACTTTTACTGTCTTTTATTTCTTTTACTGTATATGTCCACACACACCTCTTATTTAGCGTGAAAAGGACACCCACTGTCTGAGGTAACATATGGGCACGAGGCTACATTGCGCATGTGTCAAACCGTGCGACGCATCCAGCTCCGAACCGAGACAAGCGAACCGAACGGTTCGGATGTTTTTTTTATGTACCGTGCCACCCCTAATATATATACACTCACCTAAAGGATTATTAGGAACAGCATACTAATACTGTGTTTGACCCCCTTTCACCTTCAGAACTGCCTTAATTCTACGTGGCATTGATTCAACAAGGTGCTGAAAGCATTCTTTAGAAATGTTGGCCCATCTTGATAGGATAGCATCTTGCAGTTGATGGAGATTTGTGGGATGCACATCCAGGGCACGAAGCTCCCGTTCCACCACATCCCAAAGATGCTCTATTGGGTTGAGATCTGGTGACTGTGGGGGCCATTTTAGTCCAGTGAACTCATTGTCATGTTCAAGAAACCAATTTGAAATGATTCGAGCTTTGTGACATGGTGCATTACCCTGCTGGAAGTACATGGTGGTCATAAAGGGATGGACATGGTCAGAAACAATGCTCAGGTAGGCTGTGGTATTTAAACAATGCCCAATCGGCACTAAGGGGCCTAAAGTGTGCCAAGAAAACATCCCCCACACCATTACACCACCACCACCAGCCTGCACAGTGGTAACAAGGCATGATGGATCCATGTTCTCATTCTGTTTACGCCAAATTCTGACTCTACCATCTGAATGTCTCAACAGAAATCCAGACTCATCAGACCAGGCAACATTTTTCCAGTCTTCAACTGTCCAATTTTGGTGAGCTCATGCAAATTGTAGCCTCTTTTTCCTATTTGTAGTGGAGATGGGTGGTACCCGGTGGGGTCTTCTGCTGTTGTAGCCCATCTGCCTCAAGGTTGTGTGTGTTGTGGCTTCACAAATGCTTTGCTGCATACCTCGGTTGTAATGAGTGGTTATTTCAGTCAAAGTTGCTCTTCTATCAGCTTGAATCAGTCGGCCCATTCTCCTCTGACCTCCAGCATCAACAAGGCATTTTCGCCCACAGGACTGCCGCATACTGGATGTGTTTCCCTTTTCACACCATTCTTTGTAAACCCTAGAAATGGTTGTGCGTGAAAATCCCAGTAAAATAATATAAATATAAAAGTGAAATACTCAGACCGGCCCGTCTGGCACCAACAACCATGCCACGCTCAAAATTGCTTAAATCACCTTTCTTTCCCATTCTGACATTCAGTTTGGAGTTCAGGAGATTGTCTTGACCAGGACCACACCCCTAAATGCATTGAATCAACTGCCATGTGATTGGTTGATTAGATAATTGCATTAATGAGAAATTGAACAGGAGTTCCTAATAATCCTTTAGGTGAGTGTATATATATACATACTGGCAGCATAGCTGCTGACCCCTGTCCACTGCCCAAAGCACCAACAGTGGCACGTGAGCATCAGAACTGGACCACGGAGCAATGGAAGAAGGTGGCCTGGTGTCACGACGCACTGTAGAAAAAGACAGAAGATCCAATAGCGAGTGCAAAGTAACGTTTATTGACAATACTCAGAACCACATATAGCCCACGGGCTGAAGAAGGCAGAATGAACTCAGTGAACGTAAGCAGCGGGCAGACACCGCTCAGGTGCAGAAGATCTCAGTGTCTGTGAGCGCGGCCAGGCTTAGTGCAGGTAAACTCAGAGTCTGTAAACGCGGCCAGGCTAGTGCAGGTGCAGGTAAACTCAGAGTCTGTAAACGCGGCCAGGCTTGTGAAGCAGGGACCACAATGGGCAGAACGGGTCAGGACCGAACCAGAACGTCCACGGCAAATACCCGTCCTGGAAGACGGGAAAGAAGGAACAGAGGAACACCCCGGAACAGCGTCTGTAACAAACTGACAAACAGGACACGCAAACACACACATTAAATAGAGCGCTAACGAGGAACCGCAGCTGCTGATAATAATCAGCACTCAACTCAATCAAGCCTCAAACACACGAGGGCGAGTCAGTGAACCCATGAACCGTGACACCTGGTCTGATGATCACGTGTTCTTCTACATCACGTGGATGGCCGGGTGTGTGTGCGTGGCTTACCTGGGGAACACATGGCACCAGGTGTATTATGGGAAGAAGGCAAGCCGGTGGAGGCAGTGATGCTTTGGGCGATGTTCTACCGGGAAACCTTGGGTCCTCCATCCATGTGGATGTTACTTTGACACCTACCACCTACCTAAGCATTGTTGCAGACCATGTACAGCCTTTCATGGAAACGGTATTCCCTGGTGGCTGTGGCTCTTTCAGCAGATAATGTGCCGCCACAAAGCAAAAATGCTTCAGGAATGGTTTGATGAGCACAGCAATGAGTTTGAGGTGTTGACTTGGCCTCCAAATTCCCCAGATCTCAATCCAATCGAGCATCTGTGGGATGTGCTGCCCCACTTCACAACTTACAGGACTTAAAGGATCTGCTGCTAACATCTTGGTGCCAGATACCACAGCACACCTTCAGGGGTCTAGTGGAGTCCATGCCTCGATGGGTCAGGGCTGTTTTGGCAGCAAAAGGGGGACCAACACAATATTAGGAGAGGTCATACATTATTATGCCTGATCGGAGAAAGTAATTTTTTATTTTAATAAAAGTTGCATAAATTATATATATATATATATATATATATATATATATATATATATATATATATATATATATATATATATATATATATATATATATATATATATATATATATATATATATATATATATATATATATATATATATATATATATATATATATATATTCAAAATGTCTTTGCAGGCTTCTTCTTCAGCAGAGCTTTACGTTTGATAAAGTATCAAACTCCAAGAGTCCAGATGCCAGACAAGCTCTCCGGCATCAAAGCTTTCCTGCAGACGAAGCTCCTCCATGGAGTGTCACTCAGCCGGTATCCCACAGTGAGCTGAACTGACCAGCTTCATGTCCAGATGAGTCCTATGAGAGCTGCCTTCAGAGAGTCACGACGACATCCACCGGCCGAGCACACCGAGGTCAGGACCTTTCCTCCAGGTTTGGACGGCCTTTGACTTTGAAGGTGAGAAAAGAGTTAGTGGTACAAAAATAAGAAAGAGCAGAAGGGAAAATGGAGGACATGAACACTTCCATTTGCAGCTGTGACTGGAAGAGAAGCTTTGTGGAGAGGTTATGGCAGCTGTGGATCGCATTCATCCTCACTTTCATCTCACAAGAGTGTTTTCAAATGGAATCAACTTGCACTCAAAAAGCAAAATCAAAAGGAGAGAAGTCATCGCCGGGCAAGCGTCACATCCTTTCCGACGAGTGACTTGAGGCTAAAATCTGTTTTGTCATAATTCACTGAAAAATATATTTTATAACAAGATTATAAAACACACGCACGCGCACACGCACACACACACACACGCACACGCACACACACACTTTACTGTTTTTTTGTTTTGAAAGAAGTCTCTTATGCTCATCAAGCCTGCCCTAATTTGATCAAAAATACAGAAAAAAACTGTAATATTGTATTATATTAATATACTTGAAAATATAATTTATTTCTGTGATGAAAAGCTGAATTTTGAGCATCATTACTCCAGTCTTCAGTCACATGATCATTCAGAACTCATTATATCAATATCAATAATTTTACATTTGTATTTATTCAAAGCTGAATTTTTTCAGCTTGAATGATCCTTCAGAAATCACTCTAATATGATGATTTGATACTCAGTTATTATCAATGTTGGATGTTTCTATTCAAAATAGAAATCTTTTCTAACAATATTAATCTTTACTATCACTTTTTTTTATTATCAATTTAAAAAAATGATTTGTGAAGGATCATGTGACTGAAGACTGGAGTTATGATGCTGAAAATTCAGCCTATTCATATACATTTTAGATATAAGATATAAATTATATTTTCAAGTATATTAAATAGAAAACCATTATTTTAAATTGTAATACTATTTCACAATATTACAGTTTTTTTTCTGTATATTTTTGCTCAAATAAATGCAGACTTGACAAGCATAAGAGACTTCTTTCAAAAACATAAAAAATAGTAATGTTTCCAAACGTTTGACCGGTACTGTATGTACAGGTGCATCTCAATAAATTAGAATGTCATGGAAAAGTTCATTTATTTCAGTAATTCAACATTAAAATGGGTAATTTATATTATATAGACTGATTACATGCAAACTGAGATATTTAAAACCTTTATTTGTTCATTTTGATGAAATTCAAAATCTCAGAAAATTAGATTATTGTGAAAATGTTCGGTATTGTAGGCTCAAAGTGTCACACTCCAATATACTATCCATCCATCCATCTTCTTCTGCTTTATCCGGGGCCGGGTCGCGGGGGCAGCAGTCTAAGCAGGGATGCCCAGACTTCCCTCTCCCTAGACACTTCCTCTAGTTCTTCCGGTGGGACACTGAGGCGTTCCCAGGCCAGCCGGGAGACATAGTCCCTCCAGCGTGTCCTTGGTCTTCCCCGGGGCCTCCTCCCGGTTGGACATGCCCAAAACACCTTCCCGGGAAGGCGTTCAGGAGGCATCCGGAACAGATGCCCAAGCCACCTCAGCTGTCCCCTCTCGATGTGGAGGAGCAGCGGCTCTACTCCGAGTTCCTCCCGAGTGACTGAGCTTCTCACCCTATCTCTAAGGGAGCGCCCAGCCACCCTGCGGAGAAAGCTCATTTCGGCCGCCTGTATCCTGGATCTTGTCCTTTCGGTCATGACCCAAAGCTCATGACCATAGGTGAGAGTAGGAACGTAGATTGACCGGTAAATCGAGAGCTTCGCCTTACGGCTTAGCTCTTTCTTCACCACGACAGACCGGTACATCGACCGCATTACTGCAGAAGCTGCACCGATTCGTCTGTCAATCTCCCGTTCCATCCTCCCCTCACTCGTGAACAAGACCCCTAGATACTTGAACTCCTCCACTTGAGGCAGGAACTCTCCACCAACCTGAAGTGGGCAAGCCACCCTTTTCCGACTGAGGACCATGGCTAAAACACTAATTAATCCAAATCATCTGCAAAGGTTTCCTGAGCCTACAAAAAAAAAAAGGTATTTGCAAAAGAAGTTGGATGTTCTCAAAGTGCTGTATCAAAGCACATTAATAGAAAGTTAAGTGGAAGGGAAAAGTGTGGTAGAAAAAGGATTGTCAGGGAAAGGCCATTGAAATGTGTGTGGGAGCTTCACAAGGAGTGGACTGAGGCTGGAGTCACTGCATCAAGACACACACACGGATCCTGGACATGGGCGGCTTCAAAAGTCGTCAGAAGCGTCTTTCCTGGGCTAAAGAAATAAAGAACTGGTCTGTTGCTCAGTGGTCCAGTCCTCTCTTCTGATGAGAGCAAATTTTGCATCTCATTTGGAAACCAAGGTCCCAGAGTCTGGAGGAAGAATGGAGACGCACACAATCGTTAAGAAGTTGCTTCTCTCCTTATCGGATGAGAAAACGCCTGGTACTGATCATCTAGATGGCAAAATTTTTTAAATTGTCGCAAATATTTTGTGCAAACCAATATGTCACATTTTTAATAGTGCAGTTCTCAGCGGAGTGTTTCCTAAGCTATGGAAACAGACTAAAATTGTGCCTTTACTTAAAGATGATAAGGCAGGGTTTACTCCTTCTAACTGCAGACCAATTAATATTCTTCCTGTATTAAGTAAAATATTTGAAAGGTTACTTTTTTAATCAAATGCTAGAGTACTTTACATTAAATGAATTGCTAACTAGTTCACAGCATGCCTATAGACCAGGCCATTCAACTAATACTGCATTAGTGCATATGGTTGATCAGTGGCTTACATATATGGAGGATAAAATACTTGTTGGTGCAGTACTTTTAGATTTTACAGCTGCATTTGATGTAATTGACCATGATATTTTGTTGTCAAAGCTCAAGTATTATGGATTCTCACAATTGTCTGTTTCACTGATAAGGAGTTATCTCTATGGCAGAACTCAGCAAGTATTTTTTAATGGTAGTTTTTCTGATAGTAAATGTATATAATGCGGTATTCCACAGGGCAGCTGTCTGTGTCCACTCTTATTTTTAATTTTTGTGAATGATTTGCCACATGTTGTTAGAAATGCAGAAGTGGTACTGTATGCAGATGTGGAAAGTTTATTTTGTGCATCTCCTTCAATAACCAATCTAAGTCTGAACCTTCAAAACCAATTGAATTTGATTATCAACTGGGTTAATTTGAACAAATTAGTTCTAAATATTTCCAAAACCAAATGTATTGTTTTAGGTACTAAACATTTGTTAAATAAACCTTGTAACCTAAATTTGACTATTGATCCAACTTTGGTTGAGCAGGTTACTAAAACTAAACTCTTGGGTGTCAAGATGGATAATCAGCTCTCATGGACGGATCAGATAAATGATATTGTTTCAAGGATGGGCAGAGGCATTGCTTTAGCTAGGAAGTGTGTGCCGTTTTGTCCACCCTCAGTCATGAGAACAGTAGTCCGGTCTTTGGTCTTGTCACACCTGGAGTCCTGCTCAGTCGTTTGGTCCAGTGCTACACAGGAGCACTTGAAAAAACTTCAACTTGCACAGAATAGAGCTGCCAGAGTTGCTATTGGCTGTTCGTACAGGACCAGTGTGAATGAGATGCACACTATATTAGAATGGTTGAAGGTACAGGATAAATTAAGGATAAGTCTTCTGTGCTACATGCATAATGCCATCTATAAAAACAACCCTAGATTTTTTGTGGATAAATTGGTGTACAGTGGGTATTGTCACCAATATATTACTCGGCAGGCAGCTCTGGTGATTTAGTTGTTCCTTTTGCACAGTCAAATTGTATGAGGAGAACTGTACTATTTAGATCCTCAGTAGCTTGGAATCAACTGTCAATGTGTATGTGGCGAGCAGCGAGGTCGAGGGACCATGAGGGCGGGACGAGGCGGCGCTCATCAGAGAGGATGAGCGGCAGCTGCGAGCCGCAGCGATCTCGGCCCTCGCGGAGGAGTGAGGGAGTATAAAGGAGGAGCGACGACAGTGAGGGACGAGAGAGGACCAGGCCTGGATTTTGTGTTGTGTTTTATTTTAGTTTTGTTATCCGCTGCAGTCGTCCGTGAGGGGCTGCAGCCTTTATTTTCACTTTGTGTTTATTTGTGTTTGTGTGTAGGCAGCAGTCGGCCGCGAGGGGCTGCCGCCGCCATATTTATTTTGTCTTTATTTTTGATTAAATACTTTGAATGTCCGCCGGTTCCCACCTCCTTCTTCCCGTACAAACCAACTTTACTACAGTGGTGCCGAAACCCGGGAGGAAGGAGGGACACGCTGTCGAAGAGCCCTCGCAGCTGAGGGGGATCGCGGTGCCGCGGAGTTCGGGCAGCGCGGAGGAGAGAAGTCCGCGAGCGGCTGCCCGAAGCGGTGGTGCTGGAGCGGATGAAGGTCGGTGGGACGGAGAGCTCGCTGCCGTGCCCCTGGGTCGAGGTGGAGTGGCTGCCGTCCGCGAGGGGGCGAAGGAGTCCCCAGCGCTTGCCCGGAGCCGAAGCCTGCTGCCGTCCGCCATGTTGGGGAGGAGCCGGGAGCGCGGGACGGGGACTCGCTTCCGGCCGCCCTCAGAAGGAGGAGCCACCGCCGGCCCCCCCGGGGAGGGGGGGGGGGGGGAGTAGAGCGCAGTCTCGGGAGTGCCCCCCGGCCTGCGAAGGGCGTTGGGGGTATGTGGCGAGCAGCGAGGTCGAGGGACCGTGAGAGCGGGACGAGGCGGCGCTCATCAGTGGGGATGAGCGCCAGCTGCGAGGCGCAGCGATCTCGGCCCTCGCGGAGGAGTGAGGGAGTATAAAGGAGGAGCGACGACAGTGAGGGACGATAGAGGACCAGGCCTGGATTTTGTGTTGTGTTTTATTTTAGTTTTGTTATCCGCTGCAGTCGTCCGTGAGGGGCTGCAGCCTTTATTTTCACTTTGTGTTTATTTGTGTTTGTGTGTAGGCAGCAGTCGGCCGCGAGGGGCTGCCGCCGCCATATTTATTTAGTCTTTATTTTTGATTAAATACTTTGAATGTCCGCCGGTTCCCGCCTCCTTCTTCCCGTACAAACCAACTTTACTACAGTGTATAAGACAAATAAGCTACAGATCCTATTTTAAAGGTCCCGTTCTTCGTGTTTTTTTGAAGCTTTGATTGTGTTTACAGTGTGCATATAACATGTGTTCATGTTTCGCGTGTAAAAAAACACAGTATTTTTCACACAATTTACTTATCTGTACACCGCTGTTTTCACTCTCCTAAAAACGGCTGATGAGTTCCTTGTTCTATGAAGTCCCTCCTTCAGAAATACGTAACGAGTTCTGATTGTGCCAGCGGTTCCTGTGTTGTGATTCGACAGCAGCTTAGCGCACGTAACTTGCACGGAAAGGTCACGCCTCTTAACGGGAGATATATGCGCTCAATGATCTCTACAGCGTCCCTGGGAAAGCCAAACAAAGGTGATTTGACTCCGGGATGAAAATAACAGCGTCTCGACGACATGGCGACAAACACAGTCAAACGCAACACTTCCTCTTCTCCACGCGACACTTCCTCTTCTCCACGTGGGACAGCAACAAGACCACGCCCCCTTTTTCGTGTATTCTTGTGGGCGGAGGTTAGTCTGTTCTACTGTTCTACTGACGTCATTAATGAAGGAAGTACCAGGATGTAGTCCAAACCGGCCGTTCGCTGTAGGCTTGATTTGAAAGGGAACTTCTGTTAATTAAAATATCTCGCTTGGCATTGAACTTCGAGCTTTATAATTTTACAGGTATTATTTATGCTCTAACAGCAACATTACACACTAACTAAAGTTTGAACAATGGGATCACGAAGAACGGGACCTTTAAAAAGATGGTAAAATGTATGATCTGTAATGAAAAATAAGTGTAATGACTCAAAATGAACTGTATGTATTCTTTTGATAACATATTGTAAAAAGTGTAATGTGATTGTGTATGATATGTTTTGATATTGTAAAATGGACCCCAGGAAGATTAGCGACCACTCGTGGAAGCTAACGGGGCTCCAAATAAATAAACAAAATAAATAAACAAAATCTTGAAGACGCTTGAAGTCCAGAGTGAAGTTTCCAGTCTGTGTTGGTTTGGGGAGCCATGTCATCGGCTGGTGTTGGTCCACTCTGCTTTACTAAGTCCAGAGTCAACGCAGGACATTCTAGAGCACTTCATGCTTCCTTCAGCAGACAAGCTTTATGGAGATGCTGGCTTCATTTTCCAGCAGGCACCTGCCCACACTGCCAAAAGTACCAAAGCCTGGTTCAATGACCATGTGATTACTGTGCTTGATTGGCCAGCAAACTTGCCTGACCTGAACCCCATAGAGAATCTATGGGGCATTGCCAAGAGAAAGACGAGAGACATGAGAGCGAACAATGCAGAAGAGCTGAAGGCCGCTATTGAAGCATCCTGGTCTTCAGAACACCTCAGCAGCGCCACAGGCTGACAGCATCCATGCCACGCCACCAAACCAAGCACTGAGTACATATGATTATACTTTTCAGAGGGACCACATTTCTGCATTTAAAATCCCTTTTTTTTTATTAATTAATTTTCGGAGATTTTGAATTTGTGGTTTTCATAAGCATCTAAATTATAGCAAATAAAGGCTTGAAATATCTCACTGTCTATATAATATATTAGTTTCACCTTTTAAGTTGAATTACTGAAATAAATGGCTCAACTCATTTTAATAATACATTTCTAAAGTATATAGTTAAACTGTAAAATGTTGTTTTTTTGTGTAGGTTTTCTGTAATTGTGAAATTCACAAGCCAATTCTGCTTCTACCGCTACATCACGATAAACTATATTTTAAGATAGTTTCTAATTCACTGAAACTGGCTGAACTCATATTAATACATTTCCTGTAAGAGCTTTGAGATTTCACATCTTTCCTTGCTGTCAGGATGTCACCTTTTTCTTTGAATATTTGAAAACGCGTGTCTTGAC
Organism: Romanogobio albipinnatus; assembly: GCA_023566225.1. NCBI lineage: Eukaryota > Metazoa > Chordata > Actinopteri > Cypriniformes > Gobionidae > Romanogobio > Romanogobio albipinnatus. The sequence continues at coordinate 4,811,185 of CM042261.1, read as the reverse complement.
TTTGATACACGGCAAATATGCAAATGAATCTCTGTAAAAGCATATGGCGCGGTATCCTTCAGTGCCTCAGACTGGCTTCCTGCCCTGAACGACTGTATATAATGAGCCTTTAACCAACAGCCAGTAGGACAAGAGACAACACAATTGGACGGCGATCGATAGCAGTTCCTCACAGTACTGAGAGAGGTCAAAGGTTTCATTCGGTTGCGTGTCATGCATGTGACACGGCGAGCACAGGGATACCTCAATCCTCTGACTCAAATTCGTCAACTGTCAAAAGGTCAGATCCAGTTCTCCAGATTAAACAATAATCAATTGAGCTGGCCATCAAAATAACAGGAAAAGCAGTTTTTACTTTATTTTTATACTTTTATTATTTTTATATTTTTATAAAAAATATTCAATCAACTATCACAAACTATGCATCATTTGAAAGCTAAAACACTCAAGATTCACTCAAGAGAGGAAAGGGTTGCTGTAGTTTTTCAGTAACTGTAAGTCCATTATAATTAGCAGTTTATTGCAGATTTATTTGAATGAAAAACTGCTGTTTACGATTACAAATGCCCTGAATTAAATGGCCTTTTTGAATAGACGCCTAGACTTTTCTTGACATAAAAGCGTACAGAAGCTACATTACTGAGAGAATCATCCTCATATTTGAATCAAAACATGATCAGACATTCAGTTTTATATTTAGCTTATTTTCAGGCCTTTACACTGTCAGGAAAAAAAAGTACAGGGCTGTCACTGGGGCAGTACCCTAAGGTACTAATATGTACTTTTAAAGTACTGATATGCACCTTTAAGGTATTAATATGTACCATTTAGGGGTAAATAAATGTACAAAGATGTACCTTTTCACTTTTGTACCTTAGGGTACTGCCCCAGTGACAGAGCAGAACCTTTTTTTCCTGAGAGTGTAACATAAAAATCTCATCCATTTTTCCCCAAGAGAATTTCATAAAAGAAAAGTCACTTACATGTATATTTTACCTTATTTTACTCTGGTCCTATACTACTTTGAGTTATTAGTTATTATTCACACAGAGAAAAAGGGTGTCAAAATTGTACCTTTAGGGGTACAACAGCTTGTCGCTGGGGTAGTACCCTTAAAAGGACACATTTGTACCTTTTTTTTTTTTTTTTCACAAAAAGGTTCATAGTAGGACCTTAACCTCTTAACCTGCGCCCCTATTTTTGAGAATTTTTTGAAAACGACATACCCAAATGAAAATGTCTGCAGCTCTTAAACCCTATGGTCTATATTCATAAATCTGGTCTTATTTTAAACTAGACACTTGAAATTTTGCTACCCAAGAGTCATAATAACTCAAAGTAATATGGGAACAGAGTAATACACATGTAAGTGACTCACTTTTTTTTCTTTTTTTTTCACTTAGGGAATTTAATTTTAAGAGCCTGAAAATAACTTAAATATAAAACTGAGTGTCTAATCATGTCATGATTCAAACATGAGGATGATTCTCTCAGTAATGGAGCTTCTGTAAGCTTTTGTGTCAAGAAAAGACTAGGCGTCCTTTCAAAAAGGCCATTTATTTCAGAACATTTGCAATTGTAAAGAGTAGTTTGTCATTCAAATAAATCTGCAATAAACTGCTAATTATAATGGATAAACAGTTAATGAAAAACTAAAGCAACTATTTACAGAAATTACAAAGTGTAAAAAACTAATTTAGTTGATAAGAAGTGTCAGTCAGAGTCTGCGCGCTCCACTGCAGTTTCTGCCCTAAACACTGGCCTAAGTACTAGTAGTATTGACTAGTAGTATTCACCAAATCCTACTTACATAAACTGCGCAAGATAAGGCCTTTTGATTGGTTACTAAGTCCATCAATCAAACCTTTGTTGGAAAGGCATTGGCTAGGCACCGAGTGCCTTTATCCAACGAAAACCATGGGTGCAATGATTGACAGCTCACCAAGCCTGTAAGGCGCTTCCTCTATATGATGCATCCCAGGAGAGACTCTGATTGAAGGAGAGAGACGAGGGAGGGTTTATGTCACGGAGAAGAGACTATTCTTGCAGGGGGAGTTTGCCAGAAACGGATTAGAATCGATATTTCATTGAAAATGGACATGATTGATTACGCTAACTCAAAACTCTCTTGCAAACAACGAAGGATTTTTAGTTTTTTTCCCAAATTGTTTGTTGTTTTGGATTAAAAAGTGGGATGCATTTTGAAGAGTGGACCCTTACACGGAGACGTATGCGGGTGTTTATTGGATTCGTCCGATCTGATCTGAACGACAGGAGATGAAAGATTAGAGTTGGGAAGTTCGGATCATTTTATTGACTCGGATCTTTGAATCTTGAGTCTTTTTTCAAGTCATTTCGTTCATTTCAGCAGAATCTAATTCAAATGTTACATTTTTCATTTTTCAACACATTTAGTAGCCTACTTTTGGAATAAAAAAATGAACTATAAGCTAATGCAGCCATGGCCAAACTTTGAGAAATAAATTATTAATTAATTGCTTAGCTTGATTCAGATGTATGCAGTCTGTTAGTTCACCTCACCTCCCGATCCAAATCGTTCTTCTTCTTTTTTTTCAAATCGTTTACCTCTCGTGTCTGTCTTCAGGTTCGAGCCGTTAGTTCCGTCATCATGTCTGATGCTCTGATCTGGCCGTGACAGCCGTGCAATACATATGCGTCCGGAAACAGATTTGATTAGTTCATCTCTCGAGTCTCGGGTTTGAGTCATTTGTTCATTAAGTCCCAGCTCCATAGGCAAGGCTGCAGACAGTCACTGGAAACAGAAAAGATTAGTTCATCTCGAGTCTTTGAGTCGTTCGTTCAAGTCCCCATAGGTTGAATGCAGAAACAAAAATGATTAGTTCATCTCTCGAGTCAGTCTTCGGGTCCTAGTCTCGTTCTTTTGTCACGTGACCGCTTCCCGGGTTCAGTGTCTTGCAACATATACAACATTACAGTCGTATTATTGACTGTATATTATTTTGTTTAGGAATTATCATACAATTATCAAAATATATCTGCAACAAAATACATAACACTACAGTTCTATTTTGTTCCTGCTTTTTTGATTCAGTAAAAACACAAAAATCATAGCCTAACAGTATATCATTAGAAAAATAAAATTACAGCTAATTCCTAGTCAATATATTTCCCATATTATGATGATATGGCTTTGCTATTTACTGAAGATTAGAACCCACTGTAAACAAGCCTCAATCTTTGCTTTATCAAAGTGATTTCCCCATCATACAGATAAAGTTTAAAGCATTAACCAACTCTTTAATAATATAATTCTGTTATAGAAAAGAACCATCATGACAGATATTCACAAATATATAAAGTGTAAGAAATAAAAAAGGTACAATTTGAGGCCAGAAACGCATCACGCATCAAAAAAAGTTATATGTGAATTATTAACTAATTTCTGCATGCAATACGGCTGTCATGTCACGTGACAAAAGAACAAGACTAGGACCCGAAGACTGACTCGAGAGATGAACTAATCATTTCTGTTTCTGCATTCATCCTATGGGGACTTGAACGAACGACTCAAAAGACTCGAGATGAACTAATCTTTTCTGTTTCCGCCGGTACAAACTGCATATCCGTGCCCTAATATGGGGCTGGGACTTGATGAACGAACGACTCGAGAGATGAACTAATCATTTCTGATTCCTGTAGCAGCCTTTGAGATGTTGCGCAATGCGCGGGTCAATACAAAATGAACGAATCGCTCTCTGAGACGACTCGTCGTTCCCGAGTCATATTAAGGATTCGTTCAAAATGAACGAATCGTTCATGAACGACACATCACTAACCGCTAATATTATGCTAATGTTTACATGGCCGGTCCTTTAGCATTTCATTTAACCCTTTCCTCTCTGGTGTATTTATTGCAAAAACAAGTTCAGAACATGAATCTTGAGTGTTTTAGCTTTCAAACGATGCATAGTTTGTGATAGTTGATTGAATGTTTTGTATAAAACAAAAGTAAATAAAAGTACAGACACGGCCACGAACCGGTGCGGGTTAAGAGGTTAAGGTACGTATTTGTAATCTAAGGTACTAATATGCACCTTTTAGGAGTAAAACAGGTACAAATATGTCCTTTTAAAGGTACTGCCCCAGCGACAAGCTGTTTTGACACCCTTTTTCTCTGTGTGTTGGGTAACAAAATTTTCAAGCGTCTAGTTTAAAATAAGACCAGATTTATGAATATAGACCATACGGTTTAAGAGCTGCAGACATTTTTATTTGGCGTTTATTGTTTATGTGTCGTTTTCAGAAAATTAACAGCAAGTTAATAGCAAATATACAGTCAAATCTAAATGTATTCAGACACCTTCAACATTTTCTCACATTATCACAGTTTATTCACTATCGTTTAGAAAACTCTGAGTTAAACTGTGTCTGAACAAATTCATCTTGATAATGTCAGATAACTTTGATAGAAAGGGATGTAATGATTACAATCAACCAATCAGCTGTTAGATTTAACTACACAATTAGATAATACCAATTTAGCTCAACCAATGAGCAAGCAATGCTTCATTTTGTTCAGTCTGTGGTGCCAAAGGTCGCATTAGCAATGAAAGAAAAAACACTGAAGCAAAACATGCTCAGCTCAAAGTGTCGAAATCATTTTGCTCCCACATTTTTACCAATTTAGTCACTGTATGAAGAATTGTTTGGTATAATTTGTCACAGTTGACTTTATTTTGCTCTTCTCACTTACATAAATGAACTTGAAAATGATATCTTGTGTCTGAATGGTTTTTGGTTTGACTGTATGTACAGAACTCATTTGTGCAATATATGGACGAATGGATTAAATTGCTCATTATGAATTGCGTATATTCCTCTGTTTCTTTGGATAAAAGTATCTGCTAGATGCATACATGTAAATGAAGTCGATCAAAAGTGGCAGTACCGCATTTATAAAGATCTCTGTTTCAGATAAATACAAAATAAATCATGTTTTTCAACTGATAATAACCATAAATGTTTCTTGAGCATCAAATCCTCATATTAGAGTGATTAGTGAAGGATCATGTGACACTGAAGACTGGAGTAATGATGATAAATGCAGCTTTGATCACAGGAATATATTACACTTTACTATATCTTCACATAGAAAATGGTTATTTTCATTTGTAATAATATTTACATATTTTTCCGGATCAAATAAATGCAGCCTTGGTGAGCAGAATAAATGAAGTCAATAAATAAATGCCAATTAATTTATCAAATTGATGATACACAATAAGAAACACAGATAATTGCTAAAATGTTTTATTTTATTATTATCATTATTATTATCATCATCATTATTATTCAAGTTTAGATGTAACAGACATCTTTTCCATCTTTATTGAATCTTTTTGCATGTAAAAACCTACCACACAAAAAAACGAAAGAAAGAAAAAAACAAAAAGTTAAGGTGGCAGCTGAAAAAAAAAAAGAAAAAAAAAAATTCCTAAAATCATCATCTATGCACTTTAAATGCAGCAAGTGTAAAAACAATAACATTCTAAGAATAATGGTTAAAACATTTACATATTTATGCCCTTGGCCTTGACCAAACAAGCGTCCAGGCTCCATCAAATACTCCTCGTGTTTCAATATTGCTAAGACCTTTGAACATAGGCAAGATCTCGTTCATTTATTATAATGCAGTACCTGTACTTAGCATGCTAATAACACATTTCATCTTTCTTCTTTTGCAACCGAGTAACTGAAGTGCAAGCATTAACATTTTCAAATTAAAATGAACATTTAGAGACAAAAAATAAAGAATCTTATGTTATTTAATACCCAACTGTATGAAAAGCGACGGTTTATAATGATTGGAGTTATCTTTAAGAGGCATTTGCAGTTAAGCAGCGTTGTAAGGCTAGTTTCGGAGAAACACGGGGAGAGGAAACGAGACGTTTTGAGCCTCGATCTCTCGCCCGGTCCCCAGTGGATATAAATAATGTCTGTATGAAGTCAGACTCGCTGAACCTGTGGCCACGACGAGGAGAAGCACACTTGGGAGGGAGCACAACAACAAAAGCTGCAAGCAAACAAAAGCGAGGGAGGGTTCGAATCAAAGGGAAAACCGCGAAGATGCGTAATCGAATAAACCACGTTTGGACGATTATTTATAGACAGTCGTCCACTCGACTCCACGTGATAAAAATTGCAAACCAAAGTACAGCTGGGTGAAACAACAATATAAATAACAATGTTATGCCTCTTTGAGACAACCGCCATGGAAAGGCACCAGAAACACCTGCAGTTATTAGGTTTCATCAACAGTACATCATTTCAAATGTAAAAAAAAAACCTGCTCTTTAGAATTAAAGGTGGAACGATACGTTTAGACTGTGTATTAGAGCACCTGACGGGCTTCCCTCGAATGTTCGGCACAGGAAGACTTCAGTCCAATACGAGAAGCTTCTTCATCAACCATAAAGCACACGTACACGGGAAGGAGAGGCGACAGAAAACGATAAGCGTGGAATGAATAGTGCCCTTTTGTGGCCTTTAGTTTAATATTCCACCTTTGGAGGAAAGGAAATTGAATCGTCTTACTGTTTTCGTGGAAAAAAGAAAAAAAAAAAGTTCAGGTGTCGCTTCATTACGTCGTTTGCTACATTTGCAAATGTAAACGTTTGTCAGAGCCAAACTCGAGGCCCTTGTTCAGATGCATATCAACATCTCATGTAGAAAATACTTTGTACAATAATATCAGGCACTGATAATGTGATTTTACTATTAACAACCTAGAAAAAAATAGGTTTTTATTCCTTCCCAAATGTCTAGAGTAATAAGAATTGCATCCCAGCAACTAAGGCAGCAGCTTAAAAGTCCCGATGGTATTCTGTGACCTAACCGTTTAACTTCAGAAAACCATACGACGTTTAGTACGTTAACTAGAAACTAATGTTGTCTATTCAGCCATACACATTCCCTGAGGATGCTGGATGTTTGTTTGAGGACGACGTTACCTACACATCCTCATTTTGATCAGAACCAGGTGAGAGAACCTTGAATACACTCGACGACGGCGAAGCATTACGTTCGAGTGGATGTACCTTGCTTGCTGAACTGCCTTGTCGAAAATGACATGAAAATATATCTCGATTGAGTAGCTACATGTACCGATGTCTTCAAAAAGCAGTTTTTGTTCATCAAAAGCTCCCGTGGAAATGCTATGCTGAAGTTTTTAGGCACCTTGATCCGTCTTGGCACATGTCAAGCATCAAAGTTCAATGGATTGGTTCGTACGTGCTCGAGTTGTGCTCGGACTCATTGGTTTGAAGGGTTGTCGTTGGCCTCGGGGACGGTGCGGTGGAGGCCTCGCTGGATGTGAGTTGTGAAGTCGTATTTGTCGGCGCAGGCGTGCAGGCAGATGCTGCACTGGAAGGGCCCGCCCTCGCCGTGGCAGCTCATGTGCAGGGCGTACAGGACCTCGTCCAGGAAGACGATGCCACAGTGGGCGCATTTGCTCGAGAGATCATCCTGCGTGGCTTGATCAACCTTCTCCGCTCTGGGGGCTTGCGGCGTAGAGTCTTCTTCGGCTTCCTCCGGCTGATCCGTCTCGGCTGATCTCTCCTTGGCCACGAGGGCCCCGTTGGCCGTCGGACTGGGTTTGGAATGTTTCATGGCCAGGTCGAGAGGCGTGTCGCTCTCGGGTCCGGAAGGGGTCGGTGGGGGGAAATGAGGCGGTATGCTGAAGGTAGGGTAAGGCACAAAGCTTTGGCACGGATTGGGAAGGCCAGTCACGGGGCTCAGGTAGTGGCCCGGGTTGCCCGGCATAGACATCTTGTACTTAGTCCAGAAGCGCAACCAGTCCGCTTCGTTTTGCAGGTCGTTGTGGAGGAAGGGTAGGCTGAAGAACGGGTACTGGTACTTCTCGATAGGGCTTCCCGGAGGGGAGTAGCTGGCCTGCTTCGACGGACGCATGTACTTCTCGATAGGGCTGCCCCGCTCCGATCCACCCTTGCCGTCCCCGCCTTGGGGTCCCGCGCCAAGCCCGTTACCCTCGGCCCCTCCATCCGCAGGGCTCTTGTGCATATGCAGCGGTGGCATACGCTTGTGGATCTCCAGCGTCTGGTTGACGAGGAACGCGTGGGTGGAGCGGGGGCTGGGGTGACTTTTGGGTCCAGAGGGGCCGTAAGACTCGTATTTGCCCAACTGGGCTTGGGCCTCGGCGCGTGATAAACACCCGTCGGATCCTGCTTCCTCAGTCCTCCTCTCTAAGGGGCTGCCGTTGAGACGCTCCTCGCTGTTGACGCGCTGCTGCTTGGACCCCACCTGCTCCGACGGGACGGGGTCGGGGTTCAGGCGCTTGCGCGTCCGTCGACGGATGATCTGCTCGCCGTTGTTTTGCTTGATAATGTTCAGCGGTCTGGGGGTCTGAAAAAGAGACATGAAAATGACTTAGAGCTATGTTTTATTTACTAATAAAACGTCATATATATGAATTAGTAATTCACAAAAAAAAATGTTTTTTGCTTCTTTTTTTTTTTTGATTTATGCATTTAAATTAATAGTAAAATTCCATCAATTTGAAATTAAATAATCCTTACATATTATGCATATTGAAATCATTTTAAATGGGTAAAAACTCTAGAGCTTAATAACACATTTGATATAAATCTTAAACTTTAATTTAAACATTTAATTATTATTATTTTTATTTATGAATACGAATCACATAAACTAAATGGCCCATTCCTAAAAAGTTTTATTAAGCTCTAGTTTTTTTTATTTTTATTAAGTTTAAGATTTATGCAAAATGTATTAAGCTCTATATATATATATTTCTACTCGTTCAAAATTCTTAATTCATAATATGTAAGGATTATTAAATTCAATTCGATGGGATTTTACTGTTTAAAAAAAAACTAGAGCTTAAACATTTTTATGGAGGGAATGCCATTTAGCTTATGTGATTCATATTCATAAAATTTTTCAATATGTTTAAATTTAAGATTTATAGAAAGTTAAGCTCTATTTATTTATTTTTACTTGTTTAAAATTCTTAATTCGTAATATGTAAGGATTATACAACTCAATTTGATTAAATCTTGAAAAAAGGCTTAATTCACACAACATTTTAGTGTATTTATGAATTATTAGCTATATCTATGTTGGAATTGGTGTCAATGACATGATTCTCATTGTTCGTATCTATAAATGTAGTCAAATAAACAATACAAATTCAGGAGAGAAATAAAGCAAATAATAGCTTGACATAATGAAGACGACAAAACATGTGGCATTATCTTTTATTTTATCTTTATTTTAAAATTCCTTACATATTTTTTTTACCTTAAAATATATTTAAAACATTTTTGAGAATAATTACGAAGAGGTGTACAGTTTTTAATGATTATTAACTTGATAGTTAAACCACAACCATCAAAACCATGCGAACACAACAAGAACACAAATAATACGTTTCTAAGAATTCCATTTTTTAAAAGCCCAAAGAACTCAAAGTTCGTCAAAGTTACAAATGTTACATTTTAATAGTTTAATCCGGAGTTGTTGTTTTTTTCCCTCACAGTGTGTGAGTGAGACTGAACCCGATCCATTCACTCATAAACAGGTCTCTGATCTAATATTGTGATTTCAGTCAAATGATTCATCTCTTCTGGGACTCAGAGGACACACACACTCCTGTAATTAGGATGCTTAGCATAATAATCTGCCATCAAATGGCTATTAATTACTGATTTATTTTCACTGGACTACGCAGCCCAGCTCAAACAAAATCAAGGTAGTAGTACAATGAGTTCACAAATACAAATGAGCCAGCAACAGAAAAAGAGACAGCCATCGACGGGTGGAACGGGTATCAATTGTGCTACTTTACGAGAAAAAGCCTGAGGTAACCGTATGTTCCTTCTCATTTCTCATCCTCCACGCCTGTGCTAAAATGGAAACTACTGTGGTTTGCGAGATGTGAGATATGCATTTTTCCTTTAGTGGCAGACCTGCACTGGAGGGAAAGAATGGAGCACTTGTCTGTAATCTGTTTTCCTGAGCTCAAGATTCCATCCCGGTGGGCAGTGGCTCCGGGGAAAACTTCAGTAAGGTGACGCAGCTCATCTAGTCTTCTGCTACACTGCCAGACACATTCTTCCAGGTCCTCGCTTGATGCAGAGATCACCCACGACTCAGCCAGAGCCAGAAGAGATAATTGGCAGAAGAGCCCCTGTACCACCACCACCTCTCGACCGCTTGCTGACTTTGCGGCACATCGGGGGAATCAATCATGTATGACCGTAGAGTCATGCACCTAGAGTTTCAGCATGACAGAAGGAGCGTATTTCTCTGGTACCCGTTTCCCCCTTAAAAGCTGGAAAAATCATATATGCACAAAAAGTAGCTCCAACAAAGCCGCCTCAATCTCGCCTTTGGCTCCGCACCATATGTTCTAGGGGAAGAAACGGGAGATGCATATTTTCAGGAATGTTTGACCACTGGGGACCGGAGTTGAATCTAAAACAAATCTCACCGTGTTGCTTAGCT
>CM042261.1:4765658-4793158 GCA_023566225.1 Romanogobio albipinnatus | reverse complement strand
TAAATGTACACTCTAAAAAATGCTGGGTTAAAAATAACCCAAGTTGGGTTGAAAATGGACTAACCCAGCAATTGGGTTGTTTTAACCCAGCAGTTGGGTTGTTTTAAGCAAACATTTAACCCAACCACTGAGTTAAAACAACCCAATTGCGGGTTTAGTCCATTTTCAACCCAACATGGGTTATTTTTAACCCAGCATTTTTTAGAGTGTAGGTAATATGTATTAAAATATGCTATACTATGATCGAAAATAAAGGAATTATCATGCAAAAAAGTTAAGAGGATTTAAGTTAATGAGTAGACATTAATTATAAAAAAAATAAGCTAGTATTATAGCAAACATTAACCAATTTTCTGGGTAAAATTAACCCAACATATGTTTATGTTGTTGTTTATTTACCCAGCCTTGGGTTGTTTTTAACCCACTGTTTTTTGCATTAGGAACACAGGCTTCATAAAAAGTGTTACCAACGTCTCTTTTTGGGATCCACGCAAGAAAGAAATTCATACGACTTGACTAGGTTTTTAAGGTTGTGCCAGTAGCCATTGTGTCCGTCTCGGGTTTTAAGGTCAGGTGTTTGTTAGGACTGTGGGAAGTAGGGCTCCCAGCTGGTGCAAAATTACTTCCATAGGGCCATTAGCTGGCTGCAGGGCTGAGGAGGGCCAAAAGGGCTCTTCCCTCGGGGTCCTCGCCTGACAGCGCGGAAATGAAGCGATCAAACCGAAGCTGCTACGCTGTCACCTCTCCGTTCATTTGAACTCTGTTTCTGCGATTTGTGGGTGGGCTGGCGAGGCGTTCTCGCCCGTCCCATGCACTGATGTTTTCTTAGTTTCCCCCCTTACCGAGTGCAGCTTCTGATAGAGGCCACACGCGTTGCACACGTAGCCGCCGTTGGCATTCTTCCTCCACAGCGAGGTCTTGGTGGTCAGACAGTTGGCGCAGAAGACCCCCGAGCCCCGCCGTCTCTGAAATCATAAAAAAGAAAGAGCCAAAATGAGTAAAAAAAAAAAAAAAAAAAGCGAGCTGCGGAGAAAAAGAGGGATTGACATTCGAGCTCAGCATGGAGATGGGAGGTGAATGTAAAAGAGAGCAAGAAAGGTAGGAAAAAGGCGACTCAGTAGGGTGTGGATATGACAGCTCGGATGGTGAGAAACACAATGTGTCCAATCAGAAAGCCAGGATGAGGTGCGATAACACTAATTAACCTTCCTGTGATTTATAGGCTTTGTAAGACACCACTGTGTCAGCGACAACACCGCCAGATTCAAACTGGGTCGCCTGCAAATATTTAGACCTTTCAATAAATGTCTTCCCAAGCACACGCATGACGTGAACCCTTTAAATACACGGCTGCAACTCAAAATATCTAGTAGCTTGAAATATTGCACTCAACTGTGAGAGAAGGGGGAAAAAATAAACTCAAGCAGGGAAAAAAGGAGAGATATAGCCACATGAATCATCCACCGGGAACGGACAGAGCTAAAAGTGAATCCCGAGAGTCGGCCGGGGCAAATCACAGGAATTATCTCGATTATGGCCTCTGTAAAACTCGTTTAGGCTTATAGAATGTGTGCGATTTATTCAGCCTAACTTCAGATGGCTTGAACATTTCTCCCGCCAGAAAAGTACAATGCTCCTAATTGTGCTCTAATACATTTAGAATGGAAAGCTTTCTGCAGACATAATTTTGGCTCCGAGTCGGTAGAGCTTTTTTGGCAGGGAAAGGGGCACTTGATTCATCGGGTGTTTCACAACGTATCAGTAAAAAGTTTTGGGGAGCCGCCAGCTTCCTATAGGGTAATTTTTCCGTCCAGATGCGCCATTGGAGGGCCCTGCATCAGCTAAACTAATTATGATCTCACCTTCGCTGATGCTCGCTCACTCTACGGCTCGACATCTCCCATTAATCATAGATATGTAGAAAATGAATGTGAAAAGAGAATGAGGGACGGTAGCCCGCACGACCATAAAGAATAAAAATGATGGCAATAACTTAATGAGATGGAGCAATGTTTTCCATGAGCTATCAGCAAATGCAAAGTCACTCTGACAACTGCCCTTTGCAACCGCGGAGCATTATTCTAATGCGCGCGGCATTTCAGAGAAAGAGGGAGGGAACTCTCGTCCTTATTGTGCACATTAAACAAAAGTATACACATTGAAGGTTCATCAACACCGTTCTAATGTCTCTAGTGTCAATCCTTACATTAACTCTTTCCCCGCCAAACACAGAATATTCTGCGTTTCCGTGTTTTCACTGTTATACAGTAGAATCTACGGATCAAAACACAGGAAAAGAAGACGCAGAAACAAGTGATAGCATATGCATATGTGAAATTAAACAGCATATAAATCAAAACTGCCTAATTTTACTGAATTAAATGTTGACCCAGGATGAGCTGCAGGACTGTGAAGCTTTGGGGGTGTTGAGGGACTCCATCTACTCCATCTGTGTTTTCATCATCACTCTGAATCTGATCTGCATGTAGTCTTTGACAAAAACTGGATTTTTTTCATGATGTTGCTTTTTTTATGAAACTTAATCGACATTTAAGTGTTGATAAAAAAAAATGCATGAAGCTAGAATTAAACACAGGGTCTGTTCTGTCTTTTGATATACTGCATGTTCAGATATTCATGCAACAAAATATTCTGGGGGCATTAAAGTTTTGTGAAAATGATGCTGGCGGGGAAAGAGTTAAGCATTACGCTTACCCAAATCAATAGTTTTTTCCCTTGCAAAAAGCATGTTGATGGTTTTAGATGGTAATGCATTTAAATATTTTATCAGTACTTCAATTAAATATTTAAGTTTGTAATTCCAGACCTGTATGACCTAAATTCTTCCGTGCAAACCAAGATATTTAGGGGGAAAACAGACCGAAATGGTTTAAAATATCTTCTTTTGTGGTCTGTAGAAGAAAGAAACTCATACAGGTTTGGAAAAACATGAGCGTGCATATTTTAGGGCGAGCTATCCCTTTAAGAGTGCAAGATGTCAGACATATCCTACAACAACACAAACCCACAATACCTTGCTGGAAGATTATCTCAAAATCGAATTACGGCTCATTTACGTCAGAATCAGTGCTTTCTTATAACCTTTAAGCGAGAATGTATATATTTTTTGATCTCAGTGGGGTTTTTTAGAGGGCCACATGCTAGTCCTGACAGTTTAGACATGATTGATTTATTCTTTCCTATCCTGTTCTAGCGTTACAAGCCAAACAAAGTGTCCGTCATCAGCTATGTGGATTTCTCTCCCTGGCCTTCTGGGCTCCAGAGCCAAATCACTCACACGTGTTCCTCAGGCCTTCACTGCACAACAGCCGCAGAGAGTTAATATACATACAACCTACACACAGTGCGAACGCAACTGAATATTTATCTTGTTGGTCATATCATTCATTTGTGCTGGGCCTCCTGTTTAGCCATCCAGAAAGTGTATATGGTTAGTGAGCCAAAAGTGCTGGAGTTAAAAAGAAATAAATCAAAAGCTCCGACACTTAGGCTGATCGTGTCTGCGTCTGAATCTGGAGTCCACTGACTGCGTAATAATGGCTGTTTTGATGTTAGAATTAATAAGACCATTTATAATCAACAGACGTAGTAAAAAAAGGGTTCACGCTTTAGATCAGGGTCCAATTCTCACTATTGACTCATTATTGACTATGACTTTTGCCTCATTAAACTCATAATTGCTGCTTATTAATAGTTAGTAAGGTAGTTAAGTTTAGGTATTGGGTAAGGGATGTAGAATATGGTCATGCATTAATATGTGCTTTATAAGTACTAATAAACAGCCAATATCCTAGTAATATGCATGATAATAAGCAACTAGTTAATAGTGAGAATTGAAACTAAAGCGTTGTCCTCATTCAATGCAAATGTCATTAAGTTTATGTTCATTGTATAACCATTGCTTTATGTGACCCGTGCTGACAAAATGAGTCGCAATGAGACTATTTCTCTTTTAAAAATGATGTATGATTTGTTGTAATCAGACCAAATATGACTGAGCCACACCTGTTTGAAGTCGATCAGCAAAGTCAATTTTGAGAAACAATGAGTTAAAGTTTTCTGAATGTTCCAAAACATATTCACCTAGCAACCATGCCTTAAAATCCCTGATAATAACACCAAGTCAAAGCCAAATATCTATAGGAATATACAATTTTTTTTCCATGATACCACAATTGTTTGATTACATTAATGAAACAGAACAGACAGTCTATATATATATATTTTTTTTTATAGACCTACTGTACCGCACGGATCTAATATAACGTTGCACATCAGATGTTTTTCCCCGACAGTTAACCAAACATTCACGTTTGCGTGAATACTCGCCAAGACAGATATTTTGAAATACTGTAATTCTGAGTATATGTGTATATCGGGATCACGCACTGTCTGAGGCGCCTTTGTGCGCACGCGTCAGATCTGACAGTCAGAGCGAGTGAGATCGTTTCAGAATGAGTTTGAAATCATATTTCATTGGTTCGGACATTTGAGAATCCGCTATGAATATTCACAAAGTTGGAATGCTGCGCTTTAAAACGATCCCAAACTTGTGCTGAGAGGAAGCGCCGTCATGGAGAAGCCACCAGAGAAAACGGACACAGGAAAGGTACTCCTCTCAGAAACTATACAAAGATACTTTTAGATGTTTAATGGTTATTTGGAGCACTGGGATCGCTAGACGAGGGCTTAATGAACTCATGTTTGTGACTCGTTTTGCCAGCACGGGTCGCATATGTTAAATGTGCAAGTGAGTTTTCCTACCATGATTCATTTCAACCAGCAACTTACATTTACAACTCAGCAGGTACTTGTTCATAAACAATCGATTATGCACAACTGGTTGGACTAGGGCTGCTCGATTATGGCAAAAATCACTATTATATTGGTCAATATTGAAATCACGATTATTTAACACGATTATTGGTGGGTCATAATGATCAAAATCTTATTTCATGATATGAGTCATTTTAAATGTCAGTGAAATTTCACAATTATTCATACTTTAGCAAAAACTAATACTAGGTTAATTAATGCAAGTAGGCTAAATGTCTTCAAAACAGCTACAGAGGACAAGTAAACAGTCCTCAATAAAATAAAAACAAAGAAACTAGTTAAACTAACAAAAAATACAACAGAAAATACAAATAAAATAAACAGGTTTTCCAGGAAGATGTACTAACAGTCACATTTAGATGAGTAATACACAGCAGAAATAGAATAAAGTAAAAAAAAAAAAGTAAAATAACTTCTGTATAAATGAAATATTGACTAATTCTTATTTAAAACGATATTCATTCAAGAGCAGTGAGTGATTTTATCTGTCTTTTTTTGTTAGATTAACAATGACTGCTGCTGACGTTGATGTCGGCTGCTGTCCCTTTAAGAGCTGCGCGTACCATAGGCCTACTGTTATACACGCGCTCTTTCTCTGTGTTCATTTAAGACATAACCGACTGCGTTTACGAGGATACTTACCAAAAAGGCATTTCGATATATTTGTGTGTACTAGACTATTTGACCGTTTAGGCATGTATCTGAAGCCCATAGTATACTTTGCTTATGCGCGTTCCGCCCATTCCACCCCGTCTCGGAGCGCGCGCGCTGGTGGTCGCCTATGGAACAGCATTTCTTTCGCAGCTTAATGCGCTTTTAATAGCATTGTTTGGTATCAACCACGTCCCGCAGTTTATCAACAGAAGACTGCATTTAACATCACTCTCTTATTCAGCTGATTTGGATGTTAAGTTTTGTGTTAGAGAGGAATGCAAGCGCACTGCTGTCTGCTGTGAAGGAAAGGAGAGTGTGCTGACTGAACGCGGGAAGCGTTTTACCTCGATTATCTTATTTTCATAATCGTTGGAAGCCAAAATCGAAATACGATTAATTGAGCAGCCCTAAGTTGGACTCAAGTCAGATGGATTTCGAAAACAATCCAAAAATATGCACCAAGAGGAAAAAAATACTGCAAACAAGGCACAAGCCATTATAAATAAGGGGGCATGGTCAGATAAATTGGGAGTGTCAACAAGTTGAGATGTGAATGTCTATGAGGAGAGGGGTCATGGGTCAATTACACAGGAAAGCCCAGAAATAGCCTTCCCCTGTTGAACGGTGCAAAATCCCAGACTTCCTTTTCAATTATCAACCGGTCCGCCATCTGTAAAAACCAATGCCTACCTTGCCTGCAAGGTTCTGTTGTTTTATCTCTTTCTCCCTCCACTACATCTCAGAAAAAGGACATGTTGGCAAGGGAAAAAAGGAAAAAAAACGCACGCACATTCGACCGGCTCGCCGCAGCTGCTCACCAAAGGAAAAGGAGGGGAGGCGAACGAGAGAAAGCCCTGATTGTCTTTGTTTTCCCAAAGTGTGGGGCGATTTTTCTCGCCTGCCACGTCTGGCCGTGCTGTGAGGTGATGCATTGTTTTTTTTCCGCGAGCTAGAGGGGCCGCAGAGATCCCAGGCCCTGTCTGTTTCCTGGCCTGCTCCAGTTTATCACTGTATCTGCTCTCAGTGCTATCTGGGATCCGTCACGGCCTTCGCTATATGCGGCGTGCATCATCACACAGCACTGTCACTGCTTAAAACACCGCTAATCATAATCACAACAAACTTTGTGATCCCTTTCATCTGCACTCGGGATGAGGCGTAATAATAGGCTGGATAATTTCTATATTTCCAAGGCATGTGTACAGGTAGCCGAGGGTTAGAGGTTCTCGCAGTAAACAACAAAATGGCTGTTCTTGTTTGCATTGCAGGCTGTGATGAATGACCCTGCTGCACTGTGGGTGTAGCCAGTGCTTTCTGTTTGTGCGTGATTGATTACGCATGCCTAACGCTAGGCGCTCTAGGGAGTCGGACTAATTCGGTCCTGGTGAGAGGAATCTGAAGTAATTAGAGGCAGGACCTAATTACATCTATTTATTTAACGAGCATGTTCCCACAATCCCATAAAGCTCTCCATTAAAAGCATGGAGTCTCAGGTGAAAGAGGCGGGGAAGAAACATCACACCTTTCTGTCTTAAAGCTATTACGGTAATCAGCAGCTCTCAAGGTTTTGCAACCAGTTCCGCGCCCGTTGTGAACTTTCAGGACTAAACAATGCGCCGTCTATGAAAAATGAGCTGAAAATAATAGCTTTCAACACCGGGGAGATTTGCAACGTCAATCCAACAGTCAGTTTTGGTGAAGTGGACAGCAAAATCGTGCCTAAAAGCAGAGACGGTGAAAATGATGAGGGGAAGCAAGGGATGCATGGAGACTGACACACATCACAGATGTAATATGTGAAAATAATGGATAATAATGCATTTGGCATGCCGTCTGGATGTAAGAGCGTGGATTCTTTGGTTTAAAGGGGGCGATTTGCACACAAAGCTGGTGAAATGAAATTACACGTAATTCACTTAGGCAATCCACGGGGCCTCTTACATTAAATAAACTATTATTTAATCAGCTGTGGGGAAATTAGGTGAACCCCTACTGACAATTTCAATTTCAGAAATCCTGCATCAACTTCTCAAGGCTCAGGCGGTACCATCGAAATGCCGTCGGCAAACATCTGGATACAATTGCAGACATATCGAACCATCAAGTCCTATCTTAGGTGGATATTTTACTGGGTTTACGCAAATCCGAAGTCTCTAGCTGAAACGGAGTCCTAATTATATAATTCAGTTTGATAAATAAGGTTTAATATATTCTGTGAAAGCTTCATTCCTCCAAGAACCTGGGAGGCCACGGTTCAGTGTAATATTCCCACATCCTCACGTTGCTCTCAATACGCTTCATGTCAAGAAGAAGTCTATAAAAAGTAATGAGGACGGTCTCAAATCATCTGTAGTCGGCTAGAAGGGTTTTTAAGCAATTGTTCAATTAGGTATGGGCGAGCGGGGCTAGTTGTCACACCTTTTACTACAATAAAAACATTTTTAGGTACGTTCTACTTTTTTGAAATGTCTGTATACTTCATTTATGCTGAAGTCTGTGAAGTGTCCATAAAAGTTGTTTTTTTCCAGGGGAAAAAAAAATGGTGTGAAGGTGAATCTGCTATTAAACAGCCTAAATAGTGAAATTTAAATAGTAAAAGAGCACGCACTCAAACTTTTAGTTAATTAGATACCTTATAGCAGTGGTTCTCAATCAGTAAACTTCCAAGAGGGTTTTAGGATGACTTACAATTATTTAAAATAAGCATTAAAATAAGCTAAAACGACAAAAAATTTAGATTTTTTTTCATTTTGATTCATCTCCTCAAGAACATTTTCTTGGAAAATGGGTAACCTAATTTTAAATGTGATTGTGTGATTTCTTGACCTGTAAAAGTTGTGTATTATATATTATATATATATATATATATATATATATATATATATATATATATATATATATATATATATATATATATATATATATATATATATATATATATATATATATATATATAATATATTATATATATATATATATATATATATAATTTTTTTTGCTGGGCAAATTAACGCGTTAATGCAGGCAATTAATTTTTTCATTTTAATGCATAAAATATTTAACGCAATTAATGCAGCATTCGTTTTTATATAAATTTTTGCCTAGCGTTACATTATATGATCATGCTCTGATTCATGTAAATACTTTTAAACCATCTAAGCGCGACAAGACAGAAGAGAACGCGCTGTATGTCAGTGTCCTGTCTGTGTCTGTGTGTGTGTGTGTGTGTGTGTGTGTGTGTGTGTGTGTGTTTGTGTCAGTGTCCTGTCTGTGTGGCTGCGTCTCAATCAGATCCCTAGTTACACCAGTCTCGCGCACACATCAAGTTCTCTTTCGCTCTTGAACAAACAATAACAACGACACAGAAAATGTTGCCAAAATGCCAGTTTTGTCTTAAATGAGTTAGATAACGTCTTAAATGAACGTGAGAAAATGAGATGCGCGTGACAGGACGTCAGATCCGCATCATGTTTGGCAGCGGCCGACAGCAGCACTGATGATGTCTGTCATTAATGTTCATCACAGAACAACGGGAACAGAGAAAAGATGATTAATATATATTTAATTTATTATTTATCCAGTTAAGAAAGGTGTTTGATAACTATTACATTTATGTATATGTTTAACAGGGAAGGCCACAGATAAATATAACATTTATTATAATGGGTTTATGTAAAGATTGTTTTAAGTTTACTTAAATTAAAAGTTTTTTTTTTTTTAAAGCCTAATAAATGTTGAAATGAGGTTGGTGGAGAGTTCCTGCCCCAAGTGGAGGAGTTCAAGTATCTAGGGGTCTTGTTCACGAGTGAGGGGAGGATGGAACGGGAGATTGACAGACGGATCGGTGCAGCTTCTGCAGTAATGCGGTCGATGTACCGGTCTGTCGTGGTGAAGAAAGAGCTAAGCCGTAAGGCGAAGCTCTCGATTTACCGGTCAATCTACGTTCCTACTCTCACCTATGGTCATGAGCTTTGGGTCATGACCGAAAGGACAAGATCCCGGATACAGGCGGCCGAAATGAGCTTTCTCCGCAGGGTGGCTGGGCGCTCCCTTAGAGATAGGGTGAGAAGCTCAGTCACTCGGGAGGAACTCGGAGTAGAGCCGCTGCTCCTCCACATCGAGAGGGGACAGCTGAGGTGGCTCGGGCATCTGTTCCGGATGCCTCCTGAACGCCTTCCCGGGAAGGTGTTTCGGGCATGTCCAACCGGGAGGAGGCCCCGGGGAAGACCGAGGACACGCTGGAGGGACTATGTCTCCCGGCTGGCCTTGGAACGCCTCGGTGTCCCCCCGGAAGAGCTAGAGGAAGTGTCTAGGGAGAGGGAAGTCTGGTCATCTCTGCTTAGACTGCTGCCCTCGCGACCCGGCCCCGGATAAGCGGAAGAAGATGGATGGATGGATGGAAATGTTGAAATTGGCAGCTTTCAGTTATACTGTAATGTAACGTCATTAATGTTTCATAGAGACATCAGTATCAGTGATACTGGCCTTCATTCATAAAAAGATGCCATTACAACACATTTTTTAAATATGCTGTATTTAAATTGTTTCTACATTAATTTGGAGAGTAACTAAAATGATTACAATATCAAAATATTAAAAACTCAAAAAATATTACAAAACTTGCGATTAATCACGATTAATTACAGATACAAATATATATATACATTTAATCTGCCAAAACCTACTGTATTTTGTCATTAGGGTTGGGTATTGTTTGAATTTGAACAATTCCGATTCTGAGAACTCAGTTCAGTATTGTGCAGTACACAGTATGAGAGGCGGCTTTCTGTGTGCGCACGTTTTTATTCTTGTGCTTGAATGGTTTAAAGTCGTATTAAAATGCAAACAAAGGAATCGATAAGAGAAATCGAAATGCACGCATCTTATGGAATCCCCAGTTTTGGGGATTTTGGAACCGGTTCTAAAATAGAACCGGTTCTCGATACCTGTATAGAAGTTCTTATGGTTAATTCTTTCCAGTAAATCACGATTGGAAAAGCAATGCAAATCTATTGGTTTAAAAGAGCCGGATATAAGATAGCAAATATTTATCTCTTGAAACTGCTGGAATTCTGAAATTTAATTTACAAAGGAATCAAAGGCATTTAAATATTGTTGTGGACAGTGGAGGCTGAGAACCACTGCCACTGAGAACTAGCCCCAGTCTCCCATGTTAAACAGGCAAGCTGTAGATTCACCATGAGGATCTGGAAACAGCACAGGAAGACAGAAACAGAGAGACATGTCACAACTGACCAGTTCCCTCTGCTTAAATTCAAGCCACTCACACCAAAACTCTCAGAGGAGATGGGCTTCAGCTTTCTGTTCAAAGACATCCCTGTTATCTCTATCCAAATCCCCATCCATCCCTTTTGTCCTGCCCTGCGTGGCACCGCGGCGTACCCCGCTGCTACACGAGACTATCCGAGCCTTGGCTCTCTCTCCAAATCAGATCGAACCGGAGGACATGATCAAAGACAGACGCGTCTCTATCTGGAAGTGTGAAGTGCAGATATCCATTTGCACTCAGAGGGCTTATAGTTGCAGTCATGAGAGTAGCCTATTGTACTGCAAAAATCAAAGGTCTCCCTCCTTCTCGTGCAAAGAGAATGCGGCTTTATGTATTCTGGAATAATCTATTCCAGAGGCCGAACAATACTCCGGTCTCCCCTTACAGCTACAAAGGCATTAGGCCTTTTGACACTATCGCTACACCCGTATCCCTTATCTAGGTCTTCCTTAGATATGTGGTATCCTCTTCTGAGAAACTGTTCCGAGGACACATCCTGTCCCAGTGACAGGAGAGGAAATCCGGATAGGCCGCAGCTGGCCTCGAAATGTGTCATCTGTCACCTCCGTAAGGTCCTCTTCAATGCTGTTTGTGTCGACTCGTCCTGGATGTCATAACACGGGGCCAGCTGACCTGAGACAATAGTTAAAGAGACTGACAATGACGGGCAGGAAAGAGAGCGAAGAGTTAAGGCATGACTTCACCGGCACACCTGCTCGAGTGTCAGAGAGGCCGTGAAATCTAGAAACGGTTTCCTGGATCTATTGAGACAAACAAATTCTGGCTTCGGTTCACTATTTCAGTATCAGTGTTCACCTTAAAAATTCAATGACCTACTTTCTCTTCGATTAAACCATCAAAATATGAGGAAAATATTGTATGTTTTGTAAATATTTTAAATATGAGGGACGAACAAAACACTACACTTGGTTGAGGTATTTATCTGACAAAAAAAAAGCAAACTACAGCTACACTGCTGACCTTAAGCATAAATTCGAGCTTTGTGACATGGTGCATTATCCTGCTGGAAGTAGCCATCAGAGGATGGGCACATGGTGGTCATAAAGGGATGGACATGGTCAGAAACAATGCTCAGGTAGGCCGTGGCATTTAAACCATGCCCAATTGGCACTAAGGGGCCTAAAGTGTGCCAAGAAAACATCCCCCACACCATTACACCACCACCACCAGCCTGCACAGTGGTAACAAGGCATGATGGATCCATGTTCTTATTCTGTTTACGCCAAATTCTGACTCTACCATCTGAATGTCTCAACAGAAATCGAGACTCGTCAGACCAGGCAACATTTTTCCAGTCTTCAACTGTCCAATTTTGGTGAGCTCGTGCAAATTGTAGCCTCTTTTTCCTATTTGTAGTGGAGATGAGTGGTACCCGGTGGGGTCTTCTGCTGTTGTAGCCCATCCGCCTCAAGGTTGTGGCTTCACAAATGCATCAACAAGGCATTTTGGCCCACAGGACTGCCGCATACTGGATGTTTTTCCCTTTTCACACCATTCTTTGTAAACCCTAGAAATGGTTGTGCGTTAAAATCCCAGTAACTGAGCAGATTGTGAAATACTCAGACCGGCCCGTCTGGCACCAACATCCATGCCACGCTCAAAATAGCTTAAATCACCTTTCTTTCCCATTCCGACATTCAGTTTGGAGTTCAGGAGATTGTCTTGACCAGGACCACACCCCTAAATGCATTGAAGCAACTGCCATGTGATTGGTTGAATAGATAATTGCATTAATGAGAAATTGAACAGGTGTTCCTAATAATCCTTTATAATATAATATAATATAATGAATATAATATAATATAATAAAATAAAATATAATATAAAATGACCTTAAGCATAAAGGTTATTTCAAACCAAATAAAAAAACAAAACAAGTACAAATAAAATGTTATTTGGGAAAATATTAAAACTATATTAAATCTATATAAAACATATTTTGAAAATAATAATTAAGATGTGTACAGCCCATATGTATTCATGATGTAAGAAAAATCATTATTTTTACTTGATTGCACACCACAAGACATTTTTAGTAACTTTTCTTGAAAATGATAATACTGACTTTCGAAACCCTAAACCAACATGAATGCATTTAATAATATAATATAATATAATATAATATAATATAATTAATATAATATAATATAATATAATATAATATAATATAATATGTGACCTTAAGCAGCAGATAGATTGGAAGGATTGAGAGGTATCTTTTAAAATAAAACTTCACTCTGAAATTTCCTGCTAACTATTTTATATCTGCAGACCCAGGGCATACAATCAGGTTTTTTTTTTTTATTCTTCTCCAAACAACATAAAATAGAGACTGTGGGAACTGCCACTAGCAAAACCGTGGCACACTTTGCTTTAATAGTGTGTGCTGTAATATTGTGTTGAAAGAAGGACATAGAAGCCTCAATTCACCTTGCCCTGGAGGGGAAACACAGGCCACAGAGACATGTGAGGCCGTCTGTGTGTGGGAGAGAGACAGTCTATACTACACAACACTCGCCACCTGAATGTGAGCTGCCCCGTACACCAACAATGACAGACATTTTCCACTCAACTACTGTTTCTCAGCTGTAAATTTCACATAAGCTTGCTAAAGTAAGCTGTGGGCTGTTGCTGCTGTACATGTGTGGCTTTGCAATACACGTTACGAGAACGCTACTGTTGAGAATGAGCTGAACCACACACACACACACACACACACACACACACACACACACACACACACACACACACTGAGGTATTCACACCTAGCAAAAGCACACAAACTCTCGTCTTCCATTTACGTGCAATTAAGCCAACTGGAAAAATACTAAAAAATATAACCAGGGCTTTTCAGCTCGTATCAGTTTCACTGTCAGACGTGAAGCATCACAATAATTGCCCTGTAACTCAGAACCCAATATTTTACTGCGCTCAGAGAAAATATCGAATTCACAAGGATAACACTCATGCGCTTCACCTCAGAGAACAGTCTGGCAAACGTACCCACTCGAAAGCAGCGAGAGAGAGAGATTTTGTGGTGTAGGCAGACACTGCGTGGGATCTGATATAGCACTGACACCATTTCACTTGATAAACATGGTCAGATCTGGTTGGAGCAGCTTACTGATCCTGGATCAGGGGTTCAAGGTAGGCGACAGACATTGGGTAACAAAAATACATAAATAAAACTTCCTCTTGGAGATGATTTTTTCCTCAAAGCATCAGGCTATAATTAACGGCAACTTGTTCATTTGGTATTCACCAGATGGTCTCAACGTTATTTTTTAAATGGTCTTTTATCAGATTTGCATCATTATATTATACACCAATGTATGATGGGACACATTCGAAGAAATCCATTATAATATTACACAACAATGCATGATGGGAAACCAGAATGTGAATAATGAACCACTTCTCCCTGATTGTACTTTAATTACTTAAAAAGCTCAACTTTTATGTGTTCTCTTACTTTTCTGAATTGCATCTCTTGGTAATCACTTAAGTGTCATGAAAAGTTACTAAAGAGGTAGCAAAAATATTTATAGAAGAAGATATTCATAATGCACTGAGATGAAGCTGTTGAAGGTGTCAATTTTGAATATAACAGTGATTATCGGGGTTCACGGCCTTTAAACATACGTGTAAAAAAGTATTATGTTTTATTTAGCAAGCATGTAATCACTTAGGGATAGATGGCAATGTTAATTTTTAATATAGCTGCGAGCAGAGATTATCAGGGTTCAAGCGCTTTAAGATCTTTAAACATACACATAAGGTATTATTTTATATTTTATTTAGCAATCACTTAGATCATACACTCAATAAATGAACTTTCACTGTTGTTAGTTGCACTCAAATCATACTTGTTCACATTACCTAAAAACTCATGTAACTACATTAACTTAAATTTACTGAGTTGTTTCTACTAAAAATGAGTATTGTCAGCTTTACTTAATAAGTGTTTGTTCGGTCAACTTAACATTGCTGAGTGAAACGAACAAACTGGGCAGTGGATCTGTAGTTCCCAGCATGCTTTGCAAGGGACTGCATTAGGAGAGTAAATTTAGGGATTAAAGTGTTATTTTATGTTTTTCAGTAAAGGGAAAGATGTTGTTAGTTTATGTTAGTGTTATGTGCAGTTATGTTGGACAATTTTGTAATTTTGTGGTTACCATTATGCAGAAGAGTGGTGGGCACTCATATACACACATTTATTGGATGGACTTCCTGTTCTCAATTAAGTTAATTTTGAATTTTGTTTCTAAAAATATGCTTTTTGTTATATTTAATAGTTTTTGACTTCCACTTGTAGAGCAAGTAGTTCATTTAATAAGGTACATTAAATCAATAAATGTGTTCACCTAACATAATAAACTTTTATAAATGTAACACAACATTATTAAGTAATTTGCACATATCATTTTAGGGTTCAATTATCACTATTAACTAGTTGCTTATTAGCATGCATATTACTAGGATATTAACTGTTTATTAGTACTTATAAAGCATATATTAATGCCTTATTCTGTATGACCGTATTCTGCATCCCTCAATCCTACCCAATACTAAACTTAAATGCTAGAAAAACTACCTTACTAACTATTTATTCGCAATAAATTAGGAGTTTATTGAGTCAAAATCATAGTTAATAGTGAATATGTGTTCCCCATACTCAAGTGTTACCAAATATTATGTAACAGTGACAAATTCAAATGGTTTGTATTTACTTAAAGACATTTTGTCAGCTTTACTTGACTTTCTTTTGTTCATATAACTAAATTGTTATTTGTAAAAATGACTCAATATAGTTGTGTGGAACCACTTGACGCAGCTTTTTTAAGTAAATTCAACAAATAATTTTTTTGAGTGTAGATGGAAAAGACAATTTACAGTCAGTTTACTAAGGAAATGCATTGTTTTTAAAGCTGTTTTTCACTTTAATAACAGTTAAAGCTCCAGCGATGTCCATAAAAGTTTCCATGCTTCTTTAGAATCATGTGATGCATGTGCACACCAAATTTCGCATTTCAAATCAGGCCATTTTCGGCCATTTCATGGGATTTGCCATAGAAATACAGCATTTTTAAACCTTTTTAACAGTTATAGCCACACCTACGGCCCGATGTCCATAAAAGTTAGCATGCTTCTTTAGAATCATGTGCTGCATGTGTTCACCTAATGAAGTGAAGGAATGATAGGCTTTAGGGTAGACTTGCCTGTTTTCTAAAGGACCCAGCTATAGATATCCAAAGGCCAAAGTTATTTTTGTTTGTTGATAATTATTGACCTAGAGAGTCCTGAGAATTGTGTTGTTTTATTGAGGTTGAGCCAAAAACCTAGGACTAGTTCATGACAAGTTGTTTTTTGAAATATGCCATATTTAATGAACGATTCGATTGACAGTGGCGGTCCTAGAGGCAAAGTTGCTCAGAATGAGGAGTTCTACAGCGTGGTATGAAGGTCGTGGGCGTGTGCAAAAAATGTTGTGGTATACAATCCAATAACGCACGTGAAAAACGCAAGGCGCCCCCTCGGTGGCCGATTTCTTTTGAATTTCTCACAAAACACGAGAGGGCCCAGCGAGTTGTGTTCCGATCGGCCTGCTAACCTTTTTCAAAATACGAGAATGTCCTCAAAGGCAGTCTAGGCACATTGGACGAAGACATCGCATGCCAATTTTCAAGTCAATCAGACTTGGGGTTAGGGTTAACATTTTGGGTTTTTCCATATTATAGTGTCACCAAGTGGCCAGTCGCCGCATGCCTTTTAACACGACCACAGAATGAGCTCTTACATATGTGTGCTGAGTTTGGTGAAAATATTGCGTTCCGTTCATGAGTTATTACCATTTTAGTACAAGTGGCTCCGCCCACTTCAAACGTTTTGGCGGCCCTTAGAGAAATTTCAACTTTTTTTTGAATTATTGACAATCAGACTTCAGAGAATCTTGCTGCACTGGTTTGGTTTCGATCAGGCCAAAAACCTAGGACTTTTTCGCCGATCAAATCTGAGGCATGCAATTTGTCCGTTTTGAGTCAAGGATTCCAACAACTTGAGGTTTAGGAGTTAGGAGGGATTTCTCACTTTTCAGTCTTGGTGACTTTGTAGACGGTGTGAGTACTACCAGTCTGTACGACTTATGGTTTTGTTTGCCCGGTTACTTTTAGGGGAGAATGCTTATCCTTGGAAATTTTTACAATTATAATAGAGTTCAGTGCTACTCGCTTAAACCCCTACATATATTATAACACAAACTTTTGCATGTGCCTCTATAACCAAATCACGTAATAACCATAACCATAGCCATAACCAATCACATACCAAATCAAGTAAACGAAATGTCATTCTACTCATTACATACAAATTAAGGTGATATTTATGCAACTCATTATGACTACACATACTGTATGTATACATGCATATTCTAAATGTATGTGTATGTATGTATACATATGTATGTATGCATACATATTCTAAATTAACATATTCTAAATTATAAACATCTCTAACAACTGAACATTTTAGCAATATATTGCATCAAACAGACGTCTCAAGAGGTGTCATGTGATATCAGGAGCAGCTAAACTAACTTTGTCATCATGAGAAAGAACCGACATTAGCTACAAAGCAATCGAATAGAACGTATTCAGGATGAACTCAAAACTGACAGGAAAAACTGGAGAGAAAAGAGGGTAAAGTAGATGAAAAAATGATAAGCTGTGGGAAGGCAATGCCCCACTAAGTTAAAATTAGCAGTAGCTCGACAAACTCCAAGGGGCTCAGACTGAGAACCTCCATCATGTTGCCCAGAAATTGTTCACCCACTCAGAGAACACATGGAGAGACAATCAGCCGGCAACTAACACTAATGAAGCCTCCATGGAGCTTCCACAGTTCAGCGGCCATCAGATCAAATCTCTATACATCGACATCAGACAAAACGCTCCTGACTGACACTACAGCACAGCGGCGCTTGCTCGTGCATTAAAGGGACAGTTCACACAAACATGAAAATGAAGTCATCATTTACTCACCCTGGTGTTGTTGTAATGCCATGTGTCCTTCTTTCTTTTTGGACCACAAAAGGAGAATTTAAAAAAAGTCCTGCTTGTGCTCGTCCATATAATGGCCGTGAATAGCATCACACAACATGTGCCGTATATTCCAAGTGTTCTGGGTATGATAGGGTTTGGTGAAAGGCCAAGGTCAGGATTTTCAGTTTTTCACCAAACCTTATCATACCCAGAACACTTATATACGACACGTGTCACATGGCATCATTCTGTGATACTTTTGAAGTTTGATGCTGGTCGCTATTCACTGCCATTATATGGACGCGCGTGAGCGGGACATTTTATAAAAAATATGCTTTTGTGGTCCAAAACGGGCATTAGGCATTAGAACAACACCAGGGTGAGTAAATGATGACTTCTTTTTCATGTTTAGGTGAACTATCCCTTTAAGATCTACAAGAAAACAAAAAGGAGTGA
Source organism: Romanogobio albipinnatus (assembly GCA_023566225.1). Taxonomy (NCBI): domain Eukaryota; kingdom Metazoa; phylum Chordata; class Actinopteri; order Cypriniformes; family Gobionidae; genus Romanogobio; species Romanogobio albipinnatus. The sequence continues at coordinate 4,774,843 of CM042261.1, read as the reverse complement.
GAAATGAGGAACATTTCAGTGATTTAATAGCGTACATGTTCATTGACAAGCAGTTCTCGAGGGGTGTGTTCGAAATCATCCCCTATACCAGGGGTCGCCAACTAGCGGACTCCGGTCCGAATCCGGACCGCGAGATGCGTCCATCCGGACCGCGAAACCTTTTGACGTAATGAAATAAATATGCCACATGCCATAAATAAAAAAAAAAAAATCACATTTATATCAGGCAGCTCAGTAGAACGTTTGGGTCCTATGTCGCCACGGGTTGCGACGACAGTTATTGTTACAATGCTCACTGTTGCTACGTTCATGGTTCAGACGCGCGGTCATGCATGCAGTGAAGAAAAGACTGGTGCGTTCACACTCTTTGCATTGACTTAAATCACTCGTGCGAAACCCGTCATTCGCGTCCAGTGTGAACGCACCAGTCTCTTCTTCACTGCATGCGTGACTGCGCGTCTGAACCAATGGCATTTTCGAAAATTAGGAAAGTTGACGCTGAAAACCGAGTTTTCCGAGATGAATGGGTGGGAGAAAAAAAAATCGCATTTATTCTTTCTGCACCCTGTACAAGGCCTGTGTGTCTCATTTGCTCTGATTCTGTTGCGGTTGTCAAAAGATTCAAATTTTTCCAACACTGGTGGCACTTTATTTTTGCCTGTTTGTGTTTCTGAATGATATTGCTAATGATATTTTACCAGTGCAATTTGAAGCACAGAAGAGAGCAGTGTTCAATATTAGATACATTTAGTTAAGTAGAGACTATACATGTGAATAAACATAAAATGTGTTATGAGATTTCAGATTTTCTGATCTGGTTTGCGTTCATTGCCTGTTATTATTTATCTCAGTTCAGCAGGAAAAAGCACTTTATCGCTAGTAATGTTGAAATTAATGTATTTTCAGTGAAGATTTAGAGATGAAGGCATTTTTAGTTCATCATATTTTTGTCAGACATGGTTACTGGTTGACTTGAGATATTTTGTACCAAAGCAACTTAAAGGACAAAACAGAACAGCAACAAAATGAGATATATTTTGTGAAGGATTAGCCTACCTATGTTTGCTTTAACAATATAAACAGACATGTTTTGTCCATATGAGAACAATTAAGAACAAATGCTATCTACACTAATTTCTTTAGTCTGGCAATAAACATAAATTACTGTTTTTAGGTATATAATTGTCCGGACCTCGGTCGGTGACGAGGGTTCATTTACTGGACCTCAAGCAATTTTAGTTGAAGACCCCTGTCCTATACCCTCATTCACTATCCACTAGGGGTGTGACGAGATCTCTCGTCGAGGTGAAGAGCTGTCTCGTGTCATATTGTCATGACCTGCTCATGACTGAGTGTGAGGGTGTAGTTAGGATAGAATATGCCAATGCTACGTTTAGCATTAGCTTTTTATCAAAATAAAAACAATTTACTTCAAGCGGATAACAGTCGCTTCAATTCCATCAGCTCATCCAACACGAGCTGTTCAAGTCGTATATAGTGCGCAGCACTAATCACGTGACGAGAAGACATTGAGCGTGTTATGAGTGTGTGTTGCGTGTTAGCGAAGCGCTCACATTGAGTGTGTGTTACATGTTAGTGGACTGGACCGTGGCGGAGGATTCGTTGTGCAGCAGAAGCGTCAGACTTATATTTTAAAATGCGCGTTCAGCAACACTATTCACAGAGTACGCACGATCGCGAAATTGAAAGTGAAAGTAAACGGGAGTACACATTTAAAAGCAATTTCAATTTCGTTACCACTGTTTAAAAAAAGCGGCTCCCCGAGGCACGCGAATATCTCCCTATATAAAAGCTATCTCGTTGTAACCATCTCTCAGCTCAGTATCATGCTTGAAGAAAAACGTGGTCTCTATTTGCACTTTGAATATTGAGTTCTTTGATTATGGTATTATGGTTATTGTTTGCACTTAATATCTATGATCAATTTGTGGGAAACAGTTCAGTTAGGAGGTCAAAAGAAGCTCATGTGCAGTTCTGAGGTCTGAAGAGACAATCATACAGGACAGAAGCCAGTCAGTTGAGTTTTTGGCAAAACCTTTACAGTGCTTGTTGTCTTTTACTGCATATGATAATTCATCTTCAGAAAGTAGAACTGAAATGACATTCATTACAAGAGTTAAAACATTTCAAATGCACCTGCAAACAATTTTTCTAGTCAAGAATGAAGTGAATGAAAACAAGACATAATCTGGCTTTTGACCATACACCGGTTGTCCACTCGTTATTGTGGTGCATTGTGGGACTGAATAAGGCACTCAATAATGTCCACTATGGTTTCGGACACCAGTACAAATAGCCGTTCCCTCAAATAATGCCCTATTTAAGGGTACAGGGGGCGATTTCAGACACAACCGCATTGGTAACCACTATAGCGAAAACACTATATGATCTGATGAAACGAACAAGGCATTATAATGCATGCAAAATGTGAAATGTTTCAGAAAATTGTACTATCCGTGGGACCGACTTCACAAGTAGAGCGTCTGAGCAGTTTCATGTGTTGTAATTGCCTAGCAACCCTGGGCAAGTGAGCTCTCTAAATTAGCTGCTAAAGACTGGGAGACTTGAGCTAGTTGAGTAAATTTCATTGTGCTAAATTTGGATAATTATGTGAGTTTTCAGGCACTGCGGTAATGAATGGCACTTTGTTGTATTAAATCCGGGGCTAAATGGTTGGGATACGGAAAAGGCATATTGGGGAATGGAGGCCAACACCTCCATCAGTCTGCAGGCAAAGACTGCGGCTCCACTGGAAGAACCTCATGAACCCAATCCAGACATTACTGAGCTCTGATTGAGAGGGAACTTCCTGGAAGAGTGACTGCATGGAGAATAGAAGGAGGCCAAAACAGCCCAGAATAATTCTGGCAATGTAAACATAACATACACACAATGTAAAAATACAACACACTCACTCATTTTAACACAATCTGGACCAATAATATGTATAATAACATAAGTATATGCACACTGCTATTCAAAGATTTCTTTTTTTTTTTATGAAAGAAATCTCCTATGCTCAACATGTATATGATGTATTTATATGACCAAAAATACAGTAAAAACAGTAATATTGAAAAATATTTTTTTTCTTACAATTTAACATAACTATTTTCTATGTGAATATATAGTAAAGTGTAATATATTCCTGTGATCAAAGCTGCATTCATCATCATTACTCCAGTCTTCAGTGTCACATGATTCTTCACTAATCACTCTAATATGAGGATTTGATGCTCAAGACACATTTATGATTATTAATCAATGTTGAAGAAAAGTTCAAAGAATGGCATTTAATTGAAATACAAATCTTTTGTAACAAAGTAATGTCACTTTTGATCAATTTAAAGCCTCCTTGCAAAATAAAATTATTAATTTATTTTAAAAAAACAATTTTTTTAACAGTAGTGTATATACATTTATATACAAAAATTTGATAATATGTTAAAATGATAAAAAATAAATAAACGTCATGATTACGAATATATATATATATATATATATATATATATATATATATATATATATATATATATATATATATATATATATATATATATATATATATATATATATATATATATACACACTTTAAAAAATGCTGGGTTAAAAATAACCCAAGTTGGGTTGAAAATGGACTAACCCAGCAATTGGGTTGTTTTAAGCAAACATTTAACCCAACCACTGGGTTAAAACAACCCAATTGCTGGGTTGGTCCATTTTCAACCCAAATTGGGTTATTTTTAACCCGGCGTTTTTTAGAGTGTATATATAAATAGTATATCATATAATATAAATATTATATAAATAGTAATAATTATGTTTATTGTTTATTTATTTTCATCATTTTTATCATAGTGCTTTCAAATCGATTAATCTTGATTAACTGAATCTAACAAAAAAGTGTTTATATAATATATGTGTGATATGTGTTCTTATACACTCTAAAAAATCTGGGTTAAAAACAACCCAAGTTGGTTTGAAAATGGACAAACCCAGCAATTGGGTTGTTTTAACCCAGCGGTTGGGTTAAATGTTTGCTTAAGACAACCCAATTGCTGGGTTTGTCCATTTTCAACCCAACTTGGGTTGTTTTTAATATATATATACACACTCTAAAAAAAAAAAGGTTCTATATGGCACCAAAAATGGTTCTTGGCTCGTAATCATAGGGGAACCTTTTTAAGTGCTATATAGCACCAATTTTGGTGCTTCAGTGGTTCTTCACCGGTTCTTTGACTAAGGTGCTATATAGCACCGCTACCATATACAGAACATGTTAAGATATGGTGCTATATAGCACCAAAAGTGGTTCCCCTATGATTACGACGAAGAACCATTTTTGGTGCCTTTTTTTTTTTTGAGTGTATATAGGCTATATATATATATATACAGTGGTATGTGAACCGCTTGCAGAATCTGTGAAAATGGGAATAATTTTAACTAAATAAGAGGGATCATACAAAATGCATGTTATTTTTTCTTTTGTACTGTCCTGAATAAGATATTTTACATAAAAAATGTTTACATATAGTCCACAGGACCAAAAAATAGCTGAATTTATTAAAACAACCCTGATAAAAAGTTTATAAACCATTGATTGTCAGTGCTGTGTGTCGTTCCCTGGATGATCCACGGCTGTGTGTGTGTTTTGTGATGGTTGTTCACGAGTCCCTTGTTTGCCCTGAGCAATTAAACTGCCCAATGTTCTTCAGAGAAATCCTGCACAATCTTCCGTTTTACAGCATCTTTTTCATATTTGAACCCTCTCTAGCAATGACTGTATGATTTTAAGATCCATCTTTTCAGACTGTGCACAATTGAGGGACTCAAACGCAACTACTAAAATCGGTTGAAACAGATATATTGTATTCACACGCATTGACAAATGAACATTAAATCATTCCTCCAGACCTCAGACGCGATTCATTTGATAAAAATCATCTGACAGTCCTATAAAGGAGGGGGGAAAAGGATGAGGAAGTTTTTCTCACAGGCTCTTGGCCATGTTCACCTTGACCCCGCCGGCCTGACATTTGCCAATACTGAGCTCTTCCCCACCGCTGAGCTAATCAGAGCAGGCAGGTCACACAGACCAGCGGCCGCCACACCGGCCAGCAGAGGAGGAGCTATTTCAGGACACAATTCTGGCTCTCCACATTCAAAAACACACATGGAGACACGGATGGAGTCATTTGTTCCCTTTCTTTCTTTCAACCATTATGCCTTTACAGTAAAGTCAAATTGAATCAGTCATATGCATGAACAGTTACTGGAACAGAATCTTAACGGGAAAAAGGATAGTTATCTACATAAAGTCACCAATGTAGTGCAGAAACTGGCCCTCGACTCATTGCTCAAACACAGATATGATGAAACTCGATCAATCAGATTTGTAACATTTTCACTGGTACAGGTGCTGGACTTTTCCACAGGGTTTTTAATGGGCGCGAGCAGCGCTAAGCTCCATTTCCAATCCATCTGGAAGTGTCTCGAACTTGAGGACCAATTCAATGACTAGCCTGTATAACTCGAAAATATCTAAAAGATACACCAACCTCTTCATCGCCTGGTGCAACGGACCGTCTCAACCAAACACATTCAGCATTTCTTCCTTTGCCTGTTACACACTTTCTGTCTTGACCTTTGCTGCTATAGCTAGCCATTGTTGATTACCCATCCAGTCGCCTAAATGTGCTGGTTTGTGGACTTGAATTAATGTAGCCACTGTCCCATCTGAGGACACGAGAGGCGGTGGATGAAGGGGTTTGTGTGGGCAGTTTGTGATTTTAATAAAGCACTGAAAGTCAAGCACACAAAAGCTGTGGGAGATGATGCTGTCGACCCGCATTTATTCAATAAATGAAATCCAATATCTATTACACTGACTATATTTTTATGTTTGCACCTTGGCACTGAATAAACAAGATATTGACCACTGCGAAGTTACAAATATTGGGTAAATCTCACAGATAGAATGTGCCGTGCAGAACAAAGAGCGAGCGTGTGAAGCGCTGTCAGGTCTCATAAAGTGTGTTATGGAGTAAAGCAATCACTTCACTCGCACAGATTCATAAGATGTGACTTGTGCAGTCAGAGGACGTGAGCGTGAAGCATTAAGTGACAGTAACACTGAGTGTAATGTGGCCTGTGGGAGCAGTGTTTGTCCCGTTGAACCCACGCTCTCATTATTAGAGGCTCGTCCAGCTGTGCAGCTGCTGTGTGTGTGTGTGTGTGTGTGAGACCCGTCACTGCTGGATCAGTGTTTATCTGAGGAGCTTAAACAGATCATTCTCGCATCATTTACTGAAAAGAAAACACGAATGCATCTTTCCAAATTTTTGGTCCCACAGAAGAACTAAAGGTATGGAAAGACATGAAAGTGAGTAAAAGATGAAAATGTGTATTTATGAACAATCACTAATATATAATAATGATAATTCATATTTTTATATAAATATAATTTATTATATATTTGTATATTTATAAAAAATGTCTTATATAATTATATGTATATATTATATTTTTGTGTATTTAATAAAAATGTTATTATATTATTTTATATATTGTTATTGTATTTAATCTATAATAATTTACAAAACATATATAGTTTAATGGTTTATATATATTGTATAATATATTTTTTGTAAATTATTCAATTTTATATAATTTGTATGTATTCATATATAATTTATGTATTCATATATTATATCATTGTATATTTATTATAAATATCTTATATAAACAATAATAAACATTTCTATATTAATATAATTAATTATAAAATATATGTACGCACACACACTATATAATGTATATCATATACCATGAACACAAAGTACATAATATTTCTTGAAAAATATATACTTGAAAAACATGGCAAATATTAGTTATTTGTAAGCTTAAATAAAAATATTTTTTTTTATAACTTACATTTAAAAGGACTTTGGGGGTTGTTATATAATGAGAAATCAAATGTGCCTTGGTCTTTTGAAACAATAATGTTTGCAATAGTACGGTATGGAAATATGGCAGCAAATTATTATTATTTTTCACGAAATAGTATGGTTTAAACGGTTAAACGAGTGATCGTTTTTTTCTGAGACAAAAGGAAGCTCTGAATGTTCTAGGGGAGGTAAATATATAAGCTCCTTCAGGACCATCAGCAGCTCATTTACCCTCCTCCATCCCCAGCTCCTCCTCTCGTCCAGTCAGGATTCCCCTTGAATCAGACTAAATTGACATTAATGATATCTGCAATACATTATGTTTACCATAAGCAGACACACTCTGTCAGTTTAAATCTAGACTAAAAACACATCTCTTTACTGTGGCATACACATAAAGCTTAATAAAATTATGCTGCATTATTTTCCTGTTCAACACTGTAAAGCTGCTTTGAAACAATCTACATTGTTAAAAGCGCTATATAAATAAAGTTGACTTGACTTGACCATAAGGGGGGTTATTGCTGTTCTTATGCTAGGCTGTACGGATGCGCAGCGAGTTCTTCCCCAGCCAGAACAGAACCACACCGCCAATCCAAACTGTATGCAAATAGTCAACCAATCATCTTTGACGATAGTGGTCCTGACAGAACCCTATAGAGATGAGCACAGCAGCTATGATCAATACATGAATTACAATTCTGTTCTTTCTCTCTGCTCTTGAACACACTCTGTGGGGAGAGTGAGCTCATTGCACGCATGGAGTTGGGCTGCACTCGTGGGCTTACAACAAACACGACCCGGAGTGGATCGAAGCCCATCTAGTGTGGGCAGGGATCAAGACAGCCGTGAAGGGAATTGATGGAAGCGGAGAGCCGGGTCACAGTGCTCTTTTCACACAAGTCTTATGACAGTGAATCTTTGAACCAAAAGAATTACTGATTACAGAACTTTATTTCAGCTCTAATTATTGAATTCCGATGTATAGGCTGACCCTTGACTTTGGACTAGAGGGATTGGGTTACTGGTCACAGAGCAAAGTGGAAGAACAGCTGGTTTGAGATAGCTGGGGGATGTATAAGAATTTGTTTAATGTGATGTGTCATTTGATAACCCACGCCTTAGAGAATATGCATGTACGTTCCTTCATACAAGTACAGTGGATAGATTCATTTGGATTGATTCTCAGTTCTTGTATGAACTACACACCACTAACACACACAGACATCTGAACGTCTGAACGTGAATTACTTGCACCACTACACCTGAAATTACTGGACAGGGTGTTGTATGTGCATATATTCAGAATACATAAAGCCAATGATAAAATAAAATAAAATATTAAAATAAAATAAATAATAAAGTAAAAAAAAACTAATACAAATTAATTAATTTAAAATAAAATAAATAACATAAACTATAAAATAGAATAAAAAAAACATAAATGGAAAATTAAAATAATCAAATTGAATTAAATAAAAATAAAATAAAAATAACAATAATATAAATTAATTTAAAGAAATTTGAAATAAAAAAAATAAATAAATACATACATAAAATAAAAAAATTCATTAAAATGTAAATAAAATAATAAAATGTAACTAAAAATAAATAATATACAAATGTATTAAACATTTAAAATAAAATAAATAACATAAAATATAAAAATAGAATAATAAAAACATAAATGGAAAATTAACATACAATAAAAAAAATAAATTGAATAAAAAAATACATAAACTATAAAATAAAAAAATCTATAAAATGTAAATAAAATAATACAATTTAAATAAATAAAAAATGTACTCAAAATAAAATAAATTAAATTAAACAAATTACTCATTTACAATAAAATAAATAACATGGAATATAAAAATAGAATAATAAAAACATAAATGGAAAATTAACATAAAATAAAAAATAAATTGAATTAAAAATAAGATAAATAAATATATAACATATAACAAAATCTATAAAATGTAAATAAAATATTAAAAATTTTAATAAATAAAAAATGTACTCAAAATAAAATAAAGAAAATAGAATAAATAACATAAAATAAAAAAGAACTAATACAATTTATTAAACATTTAACATAAAATAAATAACAAAATATACAATTGAATTGAGTTATAAATAAAATAAATCAAATGAATAAAATCACATGACCTTGACTGTCTTGTTGTTTTATCGAATGGACTGAACTACATCACAGCT
>CM042261.1:4740658-4758158 GCA_023566225.1 Romanogobio albipinnatus | reverse complement strand
AGAGAAAGACGAATGGATGGATAAACACAAGGATGGAAGGATGAACAGACAGAGACGGATATCAAACGACAGGTGGATGGACGGATGAACAGACAGACAGATAGACAGATAGAACGAACGACAGACAGATGGATGGACGGACAGATGAACAGACAGACAGATTGAACAACAGACAGAGAGAGAGATGGATGGATGAATGGATGGATGAACAGACAGACAGATAGACGGATAGAACGAACAACAGACAGAGAGAGACAGATGGATGGATGGATGGATAGATAGATAAACAGAAGGATGGAAGAACGAACAGACAGACAGAAGGCATCTAAGATAGACAGAACAATAGAAGGATAGATTGAAAGTTAGTCGTTTTATATTTAATAAATGAACTTTTGTAGGCCCGGGTGGGAAACACACTCTGCATCCCACAATGAATTACATGTGAATTTCTTTCAGTCATGCCACTTCAAATCCCGACTCAGCTCAGCCGTCCCATCTGTGTCTCCATCAGCCTCAGCCGTTATTACAGGTGCCTGTTTTTAAACAACCCTATCAGCTAATTCCATCAAACAATGCAAACCCTGAGTATTGAGGAGATGCAGCGAGGCCCGCGGAGAGCATCAGAGCGAGATCGCTCAAAGTGTTACGAATGCAGTCTGCCGGCATGAAGGATGACTGACAGCCAGACAGACACGTTCACGAGTGGCACGCTTGTTAAGTACAATGTCTGGGAATATCGCGAATCTGCATGGAAATCAAAGATTACCATGCTGATCACTCAAAGGAGCTGAAGCACATGCTGTGGAAAAGGGCCAGTTGGAAAATCTGCCAGAACGGAGAGGCGAGTTCAGCAGAGCTCCAGGCGATAGTCAGAGGGGGGCAGAGAGCTGCGCTGTAGACGGAGACTCACAGAGAATACAAGTGTGTTAATAGTCTTTTCTTTATCAATGGCTCGCGGCCAAAGTGGAAAAGGTTGGGTTTTGACTGTGTGAGCACATTTATGCGAGTTTTAAAGCCAGGGATAGTGTGCAGTGTCCATGTGAGAGGAGAGCGAGGGAGACGGAGAGTTCAGGAAAGAAAGAAAGGCCCTTTTCTCTTCTTGTCTTGGGACGGCATCTTCGACAGGAAATGAACGCAAGCCTCGACTGAATCAGCTGGTGCTCGTGCCCGCTCTCTGCTTTTCTGTTCTCACAACTCTGCAAAAAATGCTTTTCTTACTTAGTATTTTTGTCTTGTTTTCAGTCCAAATATCTAAAAAGTCTTACATTAAGAAGCATTTACTAGACAAGCAAAAGGTTTGTCTTGTTTTGGGGGAAAATAACTCAACATGAAGGGAGTTTTGCTTAAAATAAGCAAAATAATCTTGTTTTCTGTTTGAATTAAGATTATTTTTCTTACCCCATTGGCAGATTATTTTAAGATGTAAGATTTTTTAGATACTTGGACTGAAAACAAGACAAAAATACTAAGTAAGAAAAGCATTTTTTGTTTTCTGTTTGAATTCAGATTATTTTGCTGACCCCATTGGCAGATTATTTTGCTTATTTTAAGCAAAAACTCCCTTCATTTTGAGTTATTTTCCCCCAAAATAAGACAAAACCTTTTGCTTGTCTAGTAAATGCTTCTTAATGTAAGACTTTTTTAGATATTTGGACTGAAAACAAGACAAAAATACTAAGTAAGAAAAGCATTTTTTTGCAGTGAAGAGGATACGAGAGAGCTCTTTTCCAAAACCCAGTGAGCTGAGCTGCCTCGCTGTCTGCAGCCTTCATGGGCATGGAGGATCATCTGTAAAGCTTCACGTTAACTACACAACCACAACACACAAACAGCCTTCTGCAGCGGTGACTGGACTCACAATCGATTTCAATGCAAACCATATTTAATAAGCATAATTCATGGCAAACGAGCCTGACAAGCCAGAGCCACATCAAGATGTTGGGTCTGGGAACTCACCATTGTCAGGGCGAGGGGCGAGGGGCGAGGGGCGAGGGGCGAGGGGCGAGGGGCGAGGGGCGAGGGGCGAGGGGCGGGACAAACGTTTGTCTTTCGCATTCCCTCTGCACGCAATAGGATAGCGCTACAACCAACCAGAGCAACGAAGAAGGTGAAGCCGAGCCGTTCTTCGTTCTTTTCTCAAAGAAAAGCTGAACTCCAAGTCTTCCAGAGTCGCGGCCAAAGCAAGGTTATAATCGTTAATGAAAACAAACGAAAAACGAAAACTAGGTGGGAAAAAAACATTGTCTTTAACTGAAATAAAAATGAGGCATTACAAAAAAACGATAACTAACCAAAACTGCAATGTGTGCAAACACACACTCTGTTGGCTCTTTAGGTTTTTTACTGGCACACGTCACTTACACATTTTGCACTTACTGCGGAGTGTTGAGACTGTTTACATATTTGTGCCCATATGTACATTTTTTGTACTGGTTTTATTTTTGAATTAATATTTTCTAAAATTGGATGATGTTTTTGTTGAGTTATTATTACACTTTTTCTGACCTTTTTGAATCCTGCCCCTGACAAATAACCCAAATTACAAAAAAAGAATAAAAACTAATTCTAAAACTAAACCAAAACTAAGCTTTTTCAAAAAATAAAAACTAAACTAAACTAGCAAACCCACTTTAAAAATGAATTAAAACTAAACTGAATGTGAAAACAAAAATTCAAAAAGTAATACAAATAAAAACTAATGAAAAATGCAAAACTATAATAACCTTGGGCCAAAGCCGATTCGAAAGACCGCTGTTCGCCAGCTTCTTTGTTTCCAAGTAGCAGGACCGTCGCAACTCTGCCGTCATTATGTTAAGCCCGCCCACCGACTCTATACACGATGTGATTGGCCTGAGTTTGGTTTTTCAAGCTCGCAAGCCAACGGAGAGTTGCTAGCCGACCCTGGCAAAGGTCGTCTAAAATAACATTTGCTGCCGCTAGGGTGCGTCTAGATTTCTAGGCTACATGGCAAGTGTTATCATCATCAATGAAAACTAAACGAAAAAAAATCTGTTGAGCAAAAGCAAAAATTAAAAACTAATATAAATGGGAAAAACTGAAACTAAAATAAAATAGTCATGGCTCCAAATTAATATAATCAAATATAATACAATAAAAGTACTAAAATAAAAACGAACAACAAAGAAGAGTTAAAACAAACAACTAAATTAGATTTAAAAAAGTTTTATAATTAATAAAAAATATAATATAATATTTATATTTAATATATATAATAAAATACACTTAAATAAAAAAAGCTAAAATAGAAACAATACATTCTAAAAACTAAATTTTGAGTCAAATATGGGTCAAATAAACATTTTAACCCAACTGTTGGGTTTGTCCATTGTAAATTAAATGTTTGGTAAAATGACTCCAAATTAATATAATTAAATATAATACAATAAAAGTACTAAGTACTAACTAAATTCGATTTTTATATTAAAAGTTTTATAATTAATACAAAAATAATATATATATATATATATATATATATATATATATATATATATATATATATATATATATATATATATATATATATATATATATATATATATATATATATATATAATAAAATATTAAATATTATATATAAATATTTATATTGAATACATGTAATAAAATGCAATACAATAAAAAAGCTAAACTAGTAACAATACATTCTAAAAATGCTGGGTTGTTTCAACTCAATTTTGGGTCAAATAAAATTTTTAACCCAACTGTTGGGTTTGTCCATATTTGACCCAAATCTTGAAAAAAAACAAAAAAAAAACAAAGTATTTTTTAGAGTGTGAATTAAAAACTAGCAATGAGGAAGACTAAACAAACAAAAAAGAGAGTGAAATAGAAATATAGAGTAAAATAATACATACATTAAATCTACCTCTCTCTCTTATAGCATCTGTCACCTTGGACTTGCAATGCACTCTGGGATTGCATTGTCCACAAAGGATACACTACCGGGCCAGAACGAAAAGAGTTACGACTTCCGTTTCAAATATTTAAAAAAAAGTATAAAATCATCATATTAAAATGATTTCTGAAGGATCATGTGACACTGAGGACTGGAGTAATTCAGCTTTGATCACAGGAATAAATTACACTTTAAAAATGTGAAAATATAATAATAATATTTCACAATATTACTGTTTTTACTGATTAAATAAATGCATCCTTGCATAAACATTAAAAAAAAAAAAAACATCGACCCCAAACTTTTGAACACTAGTGTAAATGCTCTTTTTGTCTACTATGTAGGGCAGCTCACTAGGATTTGGAATGGAGGTAAAGCACTGAGAGAGAACTTTATCTGTTCCCTCACCTGAACCTGCCTCTCATTGTCCTCTCCCTGTCCCGAGTATGAGCATCTCTATCTCCCGTCACCCTCTCACTTCCTCTCAGCTCCTGCAACGCTATCAAAGCGCTATCAAACCGAGAACAGAAGTCAGTGAATGCTGCTGATCAGTCCCCATCACCTCTCACATTCTCCCTCTCTCTCTTACTCTCTCCGAGCATTCCTGAGCTGGACAGCGTCCAGGATCTGTAATAAAGTGCTAAGCAGAAGACAGGAAATACTGGAGAAGTCGAACAATGTTATGACAATACTTATAACTTTTACAGTCGGGGCCCAGCTGCACATCTGCACAGCATCAGGCTCTCACTGGCCCAGACAAGAGGAAACCATTTTTACTCCTGGCATCCAGCGCCTCCAAACAGATGTTATCACTTTACCAATAGCCTTGTTTTGTTGTCTTTTTTTCCCTTTAACACAGCACAAAGAAAAACACAACACAAAACGGCCATTTTTCAAAAGAGGAAATGGGAGTTGTTGGCGTTGGGGAGGGTAGGGAGGGCAGCATGGAGAAACAGCATGATAGATTAATAATAGTTACCGTAATTGATTTAGCATGAAGGAATCCGCGGCGATCTCCAGAGGGGAGGTGTGCTGCGTTACCACACTGCCTCACAGGAAGGCGAGCTGTCATGCTAACAGAACATGCTAAGCAGCAATGCGTCTCTTACGCTCGAGAGCTACTCAACAGCCTGTGAAATTAGCCCGGCCGCCCCACAGGTAGTCATCTGTGTGCGGCGATATCGCTGGTTCTTGACCGCAAACTAAAGTCGATATAAACTCAAACGACATTTATAGATTGCAGTTTGACTTTTCTGTCATTAAGGCATGGGCGTACTTCATTTTCAACATTCGTCTCGAGCACAGCTTTCAAAGTATACTCGAGCATGGACAGATGTGCAGTTAAATAGCTTTTCTATACTCTAAGACATCAGAGGGCAGCACAGAGTCGTGTCGTTTACAGCATTGATATACATAATAAAGGCTAGATGTCTTACAGCGGCGGCCATCTTGTCACAGGCAAGCTTTCTGGCGGGCTCCTGATCTGCACGAACACAAATACTCTTATCTCGCTGAAACCTTGACGGATTTACAAATGGTTTGGTTTCTTACAAACGTTATTAACGTGGCTATAATTCTGGATGCTTGAACAAATTATGAATAATTATTACATCTCTGACGTTTATAACAAACCAAACAGTTGGAAAATCGGTAGAAAATTTAGCAAGTTATGGTTATTTAAAGCTACACTGTGTAACTTTTTTAGTTTATTCTTAGCTAAAAACACTTAGTTCTTTCAAAAATAGATGTGCTCATTAATGTATATTTACTTCTTTCAAGTAATAAAGTATTCTCGTAAGTTTATAATATGCCATTGAAAATACATTCGGGTAAGGGGTTCGAATGGGGGTCACCATGTTACCCCTCCATCTTGAAAGTACATTAGCCAAAGAGGGACATACCCGTAAATTCAAGCTTCGCCTTTCGCGTTTTAACACTCGATGGCACCGTGTCGAATGTGAAGACGGAGATTGCTTGAGACTGCTATATGAAAACCTGAAAGCCTTTTTGAAAGTCTGTTGCTGATGGAGGATCTCTCTTATTCTCGAGGATATGTAACAGAGTCGCCAAGGAAGCGAAAAAGAGAATTAAGACGGCAACACAACAGGCAAATCAACAAGACAAAGGTGAATATTGGAGCTAGTGATGTCGAACAATATACAGAATAACGATAGCACTGATAAAAGTTACTTTACTAAGATTAGCTTGCATTCGTCTGGGAACCTGATAGCTGATGTTAGCAATGAAATGGTAAATAAATTACGAAAACTTAAAACTATTGTTCATTTTACATAGATGCCATTACCTACATGTTAACTGACAAATTAAATAACTGCAAATTATAATAGTTTTCTAAAGTAACCTCATCACTTGAAGGAACACTAATGGACGAGGTCGAACTGGAAGCCATGTTAATCTTGGACTAAATCGGCCACTGTAGGAGTTAAAACGAAATCGGAATTGGGAGGAACAGAAACTAATATTTAATGGATGGTCACACAGTGTAGCTTTAAAAAGTTAATGCATCATTAAAACACAATGTTACGAGTGAGCGAGCTGACTGTGACAAGATGGCCGCCAGGTGCGGACGTCGACCTCCATTGGCCAGCGCGCTGCTGGACAAGACATCTAGCCTTTATTATGTATCTCTATGGTTTACAGGACATCCGCTCGGAAGGATAGAAGAAGAAAAGTAGCATGCAGTTTAGAAGCATAACCAAAACAATAGAAATTATATGCTGCTTTGTTTATATCATCGAATACTGCACGATATTCTTCGACTACTACTATACAATACATGACAAATGCATACTGCCACCTAGTGGACTTCTGTCTCAACATCCACCTGTTTTACACACACAATCCGCACAAAAATTGGGCTACAAAAAGCGGACAGTGCACGAACCATCGTGAAACAAGGATGGTCGGAGTATACTTTAGGCTTTAAGCCTGACACGATCATGAATTTTGTATCAGGGTAATTCCACGCAAAAATGTCACATCCATAACGCCAACTAAATACCATGGCATTGTGTTGGCGTTATGGATGTGACAGTTTTCCGCGGAATTGCCCATCATACAAATAATTGTGATTAACAATTTATTACTGTTTTGTTCATGTTACTTATAATTTAGTTTAAAGGAACACCTCCAGGGCCTAAAATTAAGTCAAGTCAAGTCAACTTTATTTATATAGCGCTTTTAACAATGCAGATTGCTTCAAAGCAGCTTTACAGTGTTAAACAGCAAAATAATGCAACAATTTTATTCAGCCTTATAGCCATTCTGGAGAAAACGGTGATGTCATCTGTTCATTTCAATTATCATACAGTGACAGTGTGGGCTTTAGATCAGTAATTTAGTTTAATAATTAGATTTATTTGGATATTTAGTTGAAAAAATTAAGAAATATTTAGTGAAATTAGTGTCCCCAACTAATTGCTATATAATTCAGATGGGCTACAGGTTATTTATATGGTATGGTATGGTAAAATGAACACTCGCTAAGCACCAATTGTGAGTAAAATTTGGCTTTGGCGAGTACCGAATTGTATAAGATGACCCTGATTATAAGATGACCCTCCCTTTTTCAAGATGTACCTTATGGAAAAAGGCTTTTTGATAAAGAAATTATTTTATTTTTATTTATTTTAATCATATTTACATTTTTGTATTGAAAGTACGGTAAATACCGGTAAAATGTACCAACCATCATATTTAAACATTTTGGCATACCATATAAATAACCTGTAGCCCATCTGAATTATATAACAATTAGTCTATCCATCTCATAGTGAAAACCATGTAGCCTACTAAAATATCAATAACAGTAGAAGTTAAATCTTATTAGTTTTGAAATCTGGGTCTTACGTTTTAAAATCACGTATGGGGGAAGTTTGGTCCCGTCAGTGAGGCACGCAAACATGACAGTCACGCGCTCTTACCCTGCGTTCACACCGCCGCCGGCGAGAGCGTCAAACTTCGCTCTGGCCGCCCTGCACTCGACGCTGTAGAAAGATTCACGGACGCGCTGCCGCTCTGACGTAGATCGAATGCTTGGTCTTTTTTAAAACTGTATTTAAAGGGGCCGCAAAGCAAACAATCATGTTCGCATTTTTAAAATCGGCATTTGTGCTGACTGACCACAGTAGGGTATACCCGTATAAGATAACATCATGAAATAATTTAAATGTGAAAGTTAACTTAATTATAGTTGCATGTTTGCTAATGAAATAAACCATTTAAAAGCCATTTGTGTGGTGTGGCTTTTGTGTTCTTGGAAGTGCTAGTCTAATGTCAACATGCAGTTTATCGGTGCTAGCCTTGGTCTTTAACATTAACATTAATTTGTGTGGAACCTACTTTACAATAACTGTCCTGGTTTAAGTGCAGCATTCAAATCGGTGTTTTTTTGAGCAAATGAATTGCATTCCCGCTGAAAAAAAGGCTTTCTAGCGCGAAAATGTTGCATATAAAAGGTGTTGCGCGGAATATATATATATATATATATATATATATATATATATATATATATATATATATATATATATATATATATATATATATATATTATAGGGAAACCCGCTACCGCAAAGATCAACCTCTCCTCTATTTTGCTTGGGAACTAATGTTGTCGGAACCAAAGTTTACAGAACTGCGTTCTCTGGAATAATTTCAAGCGGAGCACTACTACATTCCCATTGGTTGCCGCCGGTTGCCGCCGAACCGCATCATAGCTCATTACCATAAAGTTAACTTGATTCCAACTCTCCTCGACGCCCAAATCGTCCAAGACGCGCCGCGCCGCTCTCGCCGGAGCTCGCCGCCGGGCTCCCATTGAAAATGAATGACTTCCGGCCACTTTGACGCTCTCGCCGGCGGCGGTGTGAACACACCATTAGACGGTATAAGCTTTTCTTTGACTGACTTTTTGAGCTCACGATCTTCTAACATTACACTCTGACACACCGTATTTCTTTGCACACTCGTTTTACACGTATCTGGCGCCACCTATTGTTTTGTGTGTATTACTGACATGTAAAAGTCTAGACCCTGAATACAAGACAAACCTTTTTTTTCAAATGTATTTTTAAGAAATTCAGAAAAATACGGTATTTGAAACGGTTACTTGCCAGTTTGCCGGTAACTTTTTTATGAATTATAACAATGCATGAACGTGAAAAAACATGAATGACGCTCAGGACAGTTGATAGGCCTGCGTTTCATCGTCACGAAAATTCAAACCTTGACAAGAAGATGCGAAAGCGAGCTCATTTCTCAGTGTGCAAACATTGAAGCGCGGCCAAACAGCCGTGTGCATCTCGGACAGGGCGTGAATACTACATTAAGCTCTCTTTCATGTCTTCTTGCACTTGAGCGGACAAATTCACACAAAATAATAGAGAGTATCCTAGTAAATGTAGTCGGTTGAGTCTTAAGTGAATGTAAACAGTCGAGAAAGAAAAGGCATGTGTATCAGGATCCGTGCATTCGCTCTTAAAGTGACAGCAGCCTAATATTCCTGCTGCTGCCTGTGTTTAATGTTAATCAAACAACAAAAGACAAAGAACAATCACTCACTGCTATTGACTGACTTATTTTGCAACTTTATTAATAAGGATGTTTAATTTATGCAGCGCTATTTTACATTCGCTTAATTATATTTCTGTACCCAAAAAACACTGTTATGGTGCGTTCACACCGGACGCGATTCGCGCGAAGGTGGACGCTTGAACATTTTGAGTTTAAATCGCTTCATTCGCGCGTGAAATTCGTGCGAATCGCGCGTGAAATTCGCGTGTGACAACTACACAACAGACGCGAATTTGCGTCAAGTGAGGGGCTTCTGCCCTATGAGCCTATATGAGCCAGCTCGTCTTTTTTGTAAAAAATACTACTATTAATGTGTGACAAAACGTAGTTTAAAGACTTTTTCAGGCGATAATATAGTTGTTTAAAGCTCAAATCTGTGGTTAATTTATAAAAAGAGTGCCTATTTGAGCATTTTATCTGGCGTTTTCGGAGTTGTGAGATCCAGGGGATCAGCGGCGCTCAGCGCTCGTTTACCCGGCGAGACCCGCCTTTCCTCGGCTAGTCCTTCTCACATTTGCCGCTGGCTCTTTCTCTTTTTTTCTGCTCCTGTCTCGTTGTGAAATGGCTCACAATGGCTCACAATAACTCACTTTCTTCCAAGCAAGATCCTTTTTATTCCTTTATTCCTTTTATTCCTGTTCCTGTAGTGATAGGATGATGTATCATACAGCTCCGGGTATCCACATACGGCCACGATTATCTTGTCCTCCATTGTTGTTGGGATTTCTGCCTCGGCTTGTAAATGCGTCACTACTAGAGCAAGCTCGTGATTGGTTAAAGCGGCGCGAAATATCCGCCAGAGTTCAGATTTTTCAACTTGAGCGATTTGCGCGAAACGCGTGATTCGCGCGAATCGCGCGTTCAAAACGCTCAATTCGCGTCATTCGCGCCACCTCAATCGCGCAAATCTCGCCGCCTCATTCGCGCGAATCGCGCCGCAGAATGCCATTTCGCGTCTCTGCATTGACTTAACATGTAAATCACTTGCGCGAATCGCGTCCGGTGTGAACGCACCATTAGACCTACATGAAAACCCTTTATTTCATTTGTATATTTGTTATATTGTATTTTATTGTGCTTTCACTTGTAATTTTGATAATTTGTTTTTATTTTATTACTAACTGTTTACTTGACTTTAAATAATGTTTAAAATGTATATCACACTAGTAGTTTTAGCTGTGGTATCAAAATTGGGATAGAGAATTGTGAATTTTCACTGGTATCTACAATTTTGGCGTCATGACTGCCTGCTTTTGCAACAAATTGTATTTATTTATTTATTTTAATATGTATGGCCAGTAAATTTTCTCAAGTCACCGTCCATTGGCAGGCATGGCAAAAAAGTTAGTTTTAGCCCCTAAACTCCTCTGATATCTTTGTCTACTTTCTAACAGTGTTTTATCTGCTTTATTCCCTGCCAGATAAGGACTCTTCTATTTCCCCTTCTGTGATTAGAATGAACGCGTCCATCCTGTTTCGCTTGCTACCTCCAAACATACATACAGCTGCTTCCATTTCTACTAAGTGCGAAGCTTGAAATAATCAGGAAATAGCTAAGCTAGAAGCCACAAAACAACAGGGAAATAAAAAACAAAAAAACACAACTGCAGGCTATTGCAGGTGTAAACTCTGCTTTGCTTACGTCCCATGTGAACAACGCAGGCTTCCAACTTTCTGCAAGTCTATGGAAACGATGTTAATTGTTCACAATTTGACAGTGAAATGCGGAAGTCTGCCTAAAAAGCGAGGGAAACAGCCTGGCTGTTGTCGTTATGTGATAATGTGTTTTTATTAGCATAGCATGCCTAATCACAATCGACACCAGCAGCCCGTTTAACAATCTTTTGTAGAGTGTTTTTTGGGAATAGTAGCACTTTTTTGACTCCCCACGCAACAGTGGATTTGCTCCAAATTCCAATTTAATCACAGCAAACCGACTCAGTTTTCCCCTTCATCTTTTATTTATCATTAAATACAGATTAAGCTTCCGTTCGCTGGGGATTCGAGTTAATTCCTGCTGTGCTGGCCCTTGCTGTACCTTCCACTGATCCAACAATTTATTTTTACCACAAAATGTTCAAGACAACCTTGGGCTTGTAGGAAGAGATGCTAGTCAAGATTGACACAACTCACCTTTCTGACCTTTAATTACAACATCTCAATACTGCGGACAAAGTGTTTTCTGGTTTAAATGCCAGCATCCGAGGAGGATTACAGGCATATGATAAAGTGAGAAGTCTTTTCTCTCTACTGGTAAACACAACAGCTGCAAAAAACTGACATTAAATGGAAAAACAGTCCTTTGAGAATTAAACTTGAATTGTTGAATCGATGATACGAGCGTGTGTGTGAATGCTGATGGACAGCAGCTCCTGTGTTGTTGTCCATGTTGCGTTTCATCATTGGGAACGAGGCTTATTTGAATCTTCTCCTATATTAAATTATAATCCACCATTTCCACAGAGGCAAGGCCAAACGAGGGCAGGTTTCACACACGCTGCCGTCGCACACACACCGAGCACAACAGTTTCATCCGGACGGCAGGTTTTATAGCTCAATTTGTGAACAAGTGTTTCATTAGTACAAAACAAAAAGCAGACAGCCTCCCTCAGTTTGAGAGGAATGACAGCCAAATCAAAAATTGGGGTTAAGGAAGTTCTGCATAGCAGTCCAAAAAAAAGAAACGAAAAACAGAGTACAAACAAGAAAAAGAGATTGGGAGAGTGATTAAAGTAGCTACTTTTAACAAACCCACCCAACACCACATGCTTTTTAGACCTTTTGCATAGTTTTAGCCGTACTTCAGTAGAACAATGTATACACAAGATTACCCAGTATGCTGTGAAAAACTAGATTTTTAGATTTTCTGAAGAAATGCTGGAGTGTTGCATTGCATTTGCTAACCTATCAGTTGTTCACCAACATTATTAAACAATAAAACAATGCAACTTACGTGTAATAAATTAAAATAATATTATAACAAATAACAGTTTGCAATGTCAAGCAGGATAACGGACTGTTTTTGTACAGCTTAAATAACTGGAAGCCTCGACGCATTCGAGTTACAAACGGTCCGTTCTTACGTTAAGAACAAAATGAACAACTCATTATAGTCAGGATTAGAGAATTGGATTTTGCTAGGTTGGACCGCACTTGCCGATAACCGATAAATCAACCGATAGTTTGTAAAATGTATATCAAAAACAGTACTGATCCGTGAAAATGTGCTAAAGTAAAAACATATCAAATATGAATATAATAAAATGAGAAGTTCTAACAGAACAAATTCTTCAAAAAGTAATTTAAACATTCAAATATTACAGGTCAAATCTGCTTCTTTAGCTGAAACCTAGAGACATGCATGTACATTTCATAGGTAACACTTTGCAAGTCCCATTTAACGAGGATTTATTAGCTTACATGAACTATAAGCATTATGCAATATACATTTTTACAGCATGTATTAATATGAGCAATACAATTGCACCTTGATCATTCATGTGTGTAGTTCATAGTGCATTAACCAAGGTTAACAGATAAAAATAAACTCAATTTAATGTTGAAATTAACATACTAATGATGAACAATACTTCCACAGCAACCTTAGTTATTAATGTTACAAATGGAATCTTATTGTAAAGTGTTACCATTTCATATAAATCCAAACTTTTTTAGAAGGTGATTATCTAATAAAAAACGAATGTGTCTCTGCTTTGTTTATATTTCTGACGATACAGTTTGCTTTCTATGATTGTATAATAAGACCATGGACACGTTTGCATTTTGTTTTGTGATTTCACCAGAAAGAATAGAGTCTCTCTCAGCAACGGCATTAAGCGATAGATTGCTCGTCTGTGTGTGAAGACTGCGCAGTGTGCACGAGCCAAAAGAGAACCTAAACCCCGCCTACTTTGATTTGATTGGCCATCTCAATCATTTTGACATTGACGAGCGCTGTTAGACCACATTCGTTTCAACTGTTTGATCAGCTTCGTTCGTCTGTTCCTGTCAATCACGCGGTGTCAAACAAATATACTGCACGAGGGAGGGGCGAGCCAACTCTCTCTCTCTCGCACACACACACACACACACACACACGCACAAAGGAGGCAGCAAGCACGGCAAGCGCTGCTCACGTAACGATTCAGCAACAAGGTGCTTTTCAGAGCAACGAGCGGGCTGCACTAACACTAAACTTTGATGTCAAGAAGGGGGCCACAAAATATCATCCTGCGGGCCGCGAGTTTGAGACCCCTAGTCTAGCAACTCTCCGTTGGCTTGTGAGCTTGAAAACCCAAACTCTAGTCAGGCCAATCACATCGTGTATAGAGTCGGTGGGCGGGCTTAACATAATAACAGCAGAGTTGCGACGGGTCGCGTGAATTCCCTGCTAACAAAGAACGGCTCTGAAGTCATTCTTAAGAAAGGAAGATGTGTTTTGCCGACCGGATACGGCGAAAGTTTAATCTATCAGCTAGCTTCGTTGCTCTGGTTGGTTGTAGCGCTATCCTATTGCGTGCAGATGGAATCTGAAAGACAAACGTTTATCCCGCCTCTCGGATTGAGCCCTGCCAATGGTGAGTTCCCAGACCCAACATCTTGATGTGGCTCTGGCTTGTCAGGCTAGCAAATTTTGGTATATCAACGTCAATGCACACAAAAATCCTTCACTTGAAGTGGACAAATTGTGTATTTATTAAGAAGACGTGAGCATGAACTAGAAAAAAATAAACTCCTAGATACACATCAAAAATAAAATACATATACACACAGTACATATACACATAGAATAATCTGATCAAACGAAAACATAACTTGTTATATATTTTCCAGGCCTATTGATTATTTCCCTGAAATCGCATACAAGCAAAAAGTGAAACTGCTTAAGCAAATAAAACAGATTCATCTCAAGTTACATTATAATCACATAAACCCAGTAAGGTGCATTGAAGGGGTCAGCAGGATACACTCGTGTGTGTGTGTGTGTGTGTGTGTGTGTGTGTGTGTGTGTGTGTGTGTGTGTGTGTGTGTTCTGTCAGTTCACACGGAGCAGGAAATGATGACGGCCTGGAGGAAACTCCAACTACACAAAACATAAAAGAGTGACTAGGGGACAACGCACAGCTGTTTCATGCGCACATGAAGCCTCTCGCAAACTGCCTGACATCTGCAGACGGGTGAGGGGCGTTTGCTTGACAGGAAATCCAGCGTGTGAGAGACGAAATGAGACCATGAATTGTGAATGAATGAGCGAAACACTCTGAACACAACTGTCATTTTTCCCGCCGTCAAACGTGAAAAGGGACAATGCTTCCCATCGTTTACCTCGACCGACTGGAAAAGAACAAAGAGGGAAAAAAAGGAAAACGGGACGAAAAAGAAAAACGAGGAGGAAAAAGGAGGAAGAAAAGTAGTAGTATGTAAGCCTATTAACTTCCATCCATCTGTGGGCTGTACATTACCCTCAGCTGCCCTGCAGGCACCACATCTACACACAGGAGCTTAAAGAGAAAAAATGAGCCGGGCGGAACGGCGGAGAGAGAGCGCACAGTCTTTCCATCGAGCGAGGGCCTTCTGAATTTCCAGTCGGAGCTCATACACACATGTATCATTTCTCCGCTGATTAGGGAAGAGGGATGGTTTCACGATGAAGAGTTTAAGTGCAACAGACTTCCAGCTGTAGAGCCGATAAGGGATGATATAAAAATGCTGAAGCATGTTTTTCCCTGTGTTTTAATCTTCTCCTTGTAATGTAACACTGGCTATGGGGCTTTGCCTTCAAGCTTTTATTTAAAACACATGTTCCCGGCTCTCCTCTTAAAAAAGCCTCCCTTATCTCTCCATCAATCTACAGACACTGGCTGATTCATTCTGAGCGCGGTGGGGGCCAGGGTTTAAATGTGTGTGTGTGTGTGTGTGAGTGTAAGACTTTATAGGCGCTCTATACCATATTGCATATTATCTTGGTGTGTGTGTCACGCACGCACACACGTGCACACACACACACACACACACAAACACACACACTCACTCATGTGCACACTCTCACGCGCACACACACTCATATATGCACACGCACACACTCATACATGCACACGCACACACTCATACATGCACACACGCACAGACACGCACATACACACTCACTCATGTGCACACTCTCACGTGCACACACACACACACGCGCACACACTCATACATGCATGATGCACACACACACATAAACACACACACTCATACATGCATGATGCACGCACAGACATACGCACACACACTCTTGTGCGCATACTCTCATGAGCACACATGCACACACACCCTAACATGCACACACGCACACACAAACAAGCACAGACACACACACTCAAGTGCACACTCTTACAAGCACAAACACACACACACACACACACATGCACACTCTCAACACGCACTTACACAAACACACACACACGTGCACATGCAATCACACGCATACGCACACAAACAGGCGTGCATATACAAATGCAATACACACACACTATTATATATTAAATAAATTACATAAATAAATGATTGATATTTACTGATTATTACACTTGATTGTTTACATAAACAAATAATCAAGAAACAATTATTTTATATTTATTATATATATATTATTTTATTTTATCAAGTCTCTGAGGATGGAGACAATTGTAACACTTGGATATGAAATACATCTTTGTTACAATCACTCCTGTAACACCCATTATATTCAATTAAATATTGTAAGGAAATTACGTGTCCATTAATAACACTGGGTTATGAGCCACAGACCCTGAATGTGGGAGAGTATGTAGGTTACGGTAACCAGTGACATTTCAATATTTTACACGTTGATACAGGGGAATAAGTAACATGACCGTCTGCACACATATACCCTTTAATAAGACATCCAGAAAGAAAGATGATTAAGATGGAGATCAAGAAAGGTTTGTGTAAATGTGTTGTGGCATTACCTGTGGACTACACTCATGAAACTTCAATATCTGAAGAAACCGGAGTCTCCAGGAAAAAGAGAAGAGAGGTGGAAAAAAGAAAGAAACAAGCTCTAGGCAAGGAGAATAATTTCAGCTCTCCTCTTCAATTATTCATCCGTTCATTTTCCCCTCTGAACGTGTGTAGATAGACTGGGAAGGGGAGGTAGAGCGTGAGTGAAACAAAAAGAATGAAAGAAAGAGAAAAAAGATGGAAAGAAATAGATAAACTGGGACATGCTTTATTCTTTACAATTATTATTTTAGAACTGCCTAAAGAGCGTCGCTGTAGGATTATCCTCAAAATCCAGGGCAAGACATGAACCGCAAAATAATAATAATAATAATAATAATAATAATAATAATAATCTGAAGAAATGATTCTCAAAACTTGCTGCTAAAATGTTGTAGACTGTTGCCAGGGTGTTGCTATACAGTTGCATAATCTCACGCGCACACACATACTCATACATGCACACACACACACACACACACACACACACACACACACACACACTCATACATGCACACACGCACCCGCACACACGCACCCACACACACACACAGACAGACATGCATGAGCGTACACACACGCTCACACTCACTCATGTGCATACTCTCGCGCACACACACACACTCATACATGCACACAAGCTCATACATGCACGCACACGCGCACACACACACTCACTCATGTGCACACTCTCACGCGCACACACACACACACACACTCAAACATGCACACATGCGCGCACACACTCATACATGCACACACTCGCACACACACACTCTCATACATGCACACACACACTCATACATGCACACACACACTCATACATGCACACACACACTCATACATGCACACACACACTCATACATGCACACACACACACACACACGCACACACACACACACACACTCATACATGCACACGCTCATACATACACACGCTCATACATGCACGCACACGCGCACACACACACACTCACTCATGTGCACA
>CM042261.1:4698158-4735658 GCA_023566225.1 Romanogobio albipinnatus | reverse complement strand
GCCATGTCGTCGAGACGCTGTTATTTTCATCCCGGAGTCAAATCACCTTTGTTTGGCTTTCCCAGGGACGCTGTAGAGATCATTGAGCGCATATATCTCCCGTTAAGAGGCGTGACCTTTCCGTACAACGTGCGCTAAGCTGTGGTCGAATCACAGCACAGGAACCGCTGGCACAATCAGAACTCGTTACGTATTTCTGAAGGAGGGACTTCATAGAATAAAGGAACTCATCAGCCGTTTTTAGGACAGTGAGAACAGCGGTATACAGATAAGTAAATTGTGTGAAAAATACTGTGTTTTTTTACACGCGAAACATGAACACGTTATATTGCACACTGTAAACACAATCAAAGCTTCAAAAAAACGCGAAGAACGGGACCTTTAAAGCAGCACTAGGTAGGTTTTGCTCTCGGGGTCCCCCTACAGTTGGGAAACAGTATTGTCCTCTACTACTGTCGTAAACTCTGTCATCCTACATCAGGGGATGCATCGCACGTGCATTTGTTGACATTGTTGACTCTGATAGCCCTGAACACTGCAGGAGGAGTTCACATGCAGGTGTTCTGCTTGCGTCGCGTGTGAAATGTCTTCATCCCAGGTACAGTGGCATATGTTTCAGCATGTCATATGAATATCATTTCATGGGTTTTATTTTTTTTTTTTCAAACGCCAAATGATCGCGATGCTCACGTTTACAAGCCAGCGTCATTATAGTAGTCTAGTCTATTGGTTACCGTTTTACAGAATCTATATGATACTTCAATTCAATGTTGGAGTGGTAGGTAATAACCATATATCGTCAATATAATATATTGACCTCCTTCAGCTCACGCCAACGAGCAAACGCTGGCCCAATGTTGATCCTCGTCCTGCCTTTAATACGATCACTTTCTCGTTTCCTCTTTTTGCATTCCTCCGACAAAACCTTTGCCTTCTTCTTTTTCTGTGCTGCCTCGGCCATGACTATAACATCTGGCAAACAAAGGATAGTTGGGCTCGCACATCCGAATTTAAGGAAGTGGGGGTGATGGTGGAAGTGACGTATATGCCGTAAAGCAGTCGAATTTTGTAGTTCTTTTTTTTTCTCGGGTTACTACCCGAAACCCGAAGTTTAAAAGTACGATTAAAAACGATACAGACCCCGTCAGGCTGTGGCAGACGTGTCATTCAATCTATTGTAAGTCGATGTATCATCACAAGAGTCTTGAAAATATATTATGAAGGTTGAAAAGTTACCTAGTGCTGCTTTAAGACATTGTAACCCATTCTCACTCCCAAGGCGTGAAAATCTGAAGCATGGTCAAGTGTCTTCCACGTCACAATGAAGACGCTAAAGACACCCGTCACTATATCGACTCACAGGTGCTCCATTGAGTTCATTCGTTTGCCCAATGCGTCCGATCAAGACTCATTTAATTATTCGCATTTGTAAAAGCAGACATGATTTTATGAATATTTATAGGCTACTTTTATATTTTGGAGCAACTAAGCCAACCCCTACCCTAAACCTGCCCACTTCTCAACAATATAAAACACATAACAGGCAAATAAAAGCACAGTCACGGGTATTTATTGCATAAACTGACCAAAGACAGTATAAAAGTATGAAGTCATGTTGCATTCCAAGTCTTCTGAAGTCATACGATATCTTCATGTGAAGAACAGAGATGATCTTAATGTTTTAATCGCTGATGATCCCGCCGCTCCGTGAACACACACACACACACACACACACACACACACACACTCAGTCATATCTCATTCAAAAGATACACACGACTCTTTAGCATGACACGATCGGTCACGAGACACACGAGAGCCAATGACATTTCACTATGAAATATGACGTAACGTTTCTTCGGGCAGCAATTTTTGACATTTGAATGTGTTCATGATCTTCGGCGGATGGAGACGCTGATCGCTTTTGGGGATTTTCTTCACACAAATCAATCGTTTGGCCTCGGGACACTTGGGATATTTGAACTTTTTGAATAAATTGTGCCTGCAGTCACATCTGTGTTTTATATCATATAACACACACATGGGTATGGATGGGGTAACGTGTTCAAACGTGTCTAAATAGCGTAAATAAAATAAATGTAAATAAAATTAATGCTGGATTATTAAATAGAGAATCACACTCCAACATGTCATAATGGCAAAATCATAACCCAATATAATTTCTTCATGATGAAAACGTTTCCATGCTTCTGTGTATGACGCCAAAGGTTTCTCACTGAACTCAATGGAGCACCTGCGCGTGGATATAGTGACGGGCACCTTTAGCGTCTCCATTGAGACGCGGAAGACACTTCGCCATGCTTCAGATTTTGACGCCTTGGAAGTGAGAACGGGTTGGAAATTAAGATTCATTTCAAAATTTGAATTTTTTTAAAAGATGAAAATTGGTACTTTCGCTCATCCCTAGTTGTTTGTTTGGTTTTAATTGCCATACCAGCATCTGTGGTGATTTTAATGGCAAGATCAACGCATTTCAACAGGAACAAATAGTAGTAAGATACAGTAGTTCTGACAAACAAATCATTAAAACTAAAGATTTTCATTCAAATATGACTAAAAAAGAGGATTATTCCAGATGAAACACTTTTTAAAACATCCATCAGAGAACTTCTAAATATAAAAGTGGCATTTAAAGCAGTACAATCCAACAAAATATGTAGTAATACGTTACCAATTATGAAAGAATCCTGATAACAAAAATATGAAGCAGCAACATTGATAGTAATCAGAAATGCATCAAATCCTCATATTAGAGTGATTAGTGAAGGGTCATGTGACACTGAAGACTGGAGTAATGATGATGAATTCAGCTTTGATCACAGGAATAAATTAAACTTTACTATATATTCACATAGAAAATGTTTATTTTACATTCTAAAAATATTTTCTAAGATTGCTCTTAAAGCTACACTGTGTGATATTTCCCCCCATCTAGCGGTGAAAAGGTATATGACCATCCAGTAAATATTAGTTTCTGTTCCTCCCAATTCCGATTTCGTTTTAACTCCTACGGTGGCCGATTTAGTCCAAAATTAACATGGCTTCCAGTTCAATCCAGCATTCCCCCTCTTCACATTCGACACGGTGCCATCGAGTGTTAAAACGCGAAAGGCGAAGCTTGAATTTGCGGGTATGTCCCTCTTTGGCTAATGTACTTTCAAGATGGAGGGGCAACATGGTGACCCCCATTCGAACCCCTTACCCGTATGTATTTTCAATGGCATATTATAAACTTACAAGAATACTTTATTACTTGAAAGAAGTAAATATACATTAATGAGCACATATATTTTTGAAAGAACTAAGTGTTTTTAGCTAAGAATAAACCAAAAAAGTTACACAGTGTAGCTTTAAGAATGTGAATATTTCAATGCTATATTTATTTTAGAAAATAAGAAGAAAATAGCAGCTAATATAAAATGTATTAATAATGTTTCTTGAATCCAGCCCCAGGTCTGCTGAATCCAGAAATGGAAAAAAAAACAATACATAAATAAACAAATCAGTAAATAGTGAACAAACAAAGTTCAGTGGCGTACCCTTAGAAAGCCCATTCATAATTGATATGTTTTGCTGTAGTGTCTAAATTCAGTTTTATTTATAATAGTGTATTAGCTGACGCACACACGCCTGACTGTTTTATCTGCCAGGCACGCATGAATAATATATCGCATGTACCTTTCCTGACAAAAAGTCATTCATTAATGATGAACACCTTTCGCAAACAATAAATAACCTTTGCTTTCAAAACACAAGCCGTTCTGGGAGGAAATCTGGTCTACTCGAGCGTCCAGAAATAGCAGGGACGGGACGGGACGGTCCCAGTGGTGTCGTCCGAGGAGGGCAGCGACACAACCGCTAATCAATAGCAGTCGCAAAGGTTTAAAAAGGCTAGTCCGTTTGACCAGAGCTGGGCTGAAACACAACCTTTTGTTTGAGATTTATCAGCGTGTAGCACACGTCTGCGACCCCCAGTCACTTTTCCAGGCAGGAAGGGAGAAGGCTGTGGGGAGTTAGCTTTGAGGGACGAGGAATAAGCCAAATTTCAAGATTTGCAACGTTCCAGGTGATCTTTCTCCCTCTTGTGGAGAGAAATCTCTCACTGAGTTTCGATATCCTATTTGTTTTTAGAAAGAAAGGACAGTCTATTGAATGCACAGCATAAACATACTTTTTTGCGAGATATTTTTCATCTGAAAAGGGCCGGGGAGATAAAAGTGCAGCTGGCAGGAGGGCTTCCAGCGCTGATCCTCCTTTCTACAACAATGAAGTTAAAAATAAAAAGCCAATGACCAGGAGGGGCCGAGCAGAACCGGACTTATTTTTTCCTGTCGGATTTGCCAAGGGTCCCATTAACTGCGGGCTCATCTCCGTAACGCACATTTAGCAACTCGCCCAACGCTAACCCACACACATTGCATGAATTATCTATGATGTTTCATAAAAAAATTTAATCTCTAACTTCATGCACACAAAAGAAAGCATGCTGAAGCAGCAATGAGCAGGAAGTTATCCTTGAGCAAACAGTCTGCGGTAGTCCAGGCCTACGGGCCAAGCTCAGCAAACACAGAGGAAGCTTAACATCTGTAGCCATGAACAACCTGTTTGTGAAAACACACAAATCCCTAATTAGGCCTCTATAAAAGTGAATATGAACACCATGTTTGCGAACTTTAGTACTTTCCAAACCAGACCCATACAGCTGTGAAGGAATGCTGAGAATTGTGCGCACATTTGTTCAGGAATGTTTTTTACAAGCTCTCTGAGAACTTCTGTTGGACGCCACCGATCCGCCTGCGACTGTTAAAGGGATAGTTCACCCAAAAATGGAAATTCTGTCATTAATTATTCACCCTCGTGCCAAACCCGTAACACTTCTTGAGACTTGATTGCTTTATATGATGAGCAGATTGTATTTAGGCTTTTATTCACATATAAACATTTCTCAACTCATTCTCGTGTTACGCATCACGTTTGCGCTTCTGCAAGAGCCAATGAGGTTCATTCTCGTGTTACGCATCACGTTTGCGCTTCTGCAAGAGCCAATGAGGTTCATTCTCGTGTTACGCATCACATTTGCGCTTCTGCAAGAGCCAATGAGGTTAATTCTCGTGTTTCGCATCACGTTTGCGCTTCTGCAAGAGCCAATGAGGTTCATTCTCGTGTTACGCATCACGTTTGCGCTTCTGCAAGAGCCAATGAGGTTCATTCTCGTGTTACGCATCACATTTGCGCTTCTGCAAGAGCCAATGAGGTTAATTCTCGTGTTACGCATCACGTTTGCGCTTCTGCAAGAGCCAATGAGGTTAATTCTCGTGTTACGCATCACGTTTGAGCTTCAGCGAAAGCCAACGAGGTTCACTTTCGTGTTACGCATCACGTTTGCGCTTCAGCAAGAGCCAATGAGGCTCATTCTCGTGTTAAGCATCACGTTTGAGCTTCAGCGAAAGCCAATGAGGTTCATTCTCGTGTTACGCATCACGTTTGCGCTTCTGCAAGAGCCAATGAGGTTCATTCTCGTGTTAAGCATCACGTTTGAGCTTCAGCGAAAGCCAACGAGGTTCACTTTCGTGTTACGCATCACGTTTGAGCTTCTGCAAGAGCCAATGAGGTTCATTCTCGTGTTACGCATCACGTTTGCGCTTCTGCAAGAGCCAATGAGGTTTATTCTCATGTTACGCATCACGTTTGAGCTTCAGCAAGAGCCAATGAGGTTCATTCTCGTGTTACGCATCACGTTTGCGCTTCTGCAAGAGCCAATGAGGTTAATTCTCGTGTTACGCATCACGTTTGCGCTTCTGCAAGAGCCAATGAGGGTAATTCTCGTGTTACGCATCACGTTTGCGCTTCAGAAAGAGCCAGTGAGGTTCATTCTCGTGTTACGCATCACATTTGCGCTTCTGCAAGAGCCAATGAGGTTAATTCTCGTGTTACGCATCACGTTTGCGCTTCTGCAAGAGCCAATGAGGTTAATTCTCGTGTTACGCATCACGTTTGCGCTTCTGCAAGAGCCAATGAGGTTAATTCTCGTGTTACGCATCACGTTTGCGCTTCAGAAAGAGCCAATGAGGTTCATTCTCGTGTTACGCATCACGTTTGCGCTTCTGCAAGAGCCAATGAGGTTAATTCTCGTGTTACGCATCACGTTTGCGCTTCTGCAAGAGCCAATGAGGTTCATTCTCATGTTACGCATCACGTTCGAGCTTCAGCGAGAACCAATGAGGTTTATTCTCATGTTACGCATCACGTTTGAGCTTCAGCAAGAACCAATGAGGTTTATTCTCATGTTACGCATCACGTTTGAGCTTCAGCAAGAACCAATGAGGTTTATTCTCATGTTACGCATCACGTTTGAGCTTCAGCAAGAACCAATGAGGTTTATTCTCATGTTACGCATCACGTTTGAGCTTCAGCAAGAGCCAATGAGGTTCATTCTCATGTTACGCATCACGTTCGAGCTTCAGAGAGAGGTTTGTTCTCATGCATCCCCCAGGATCGGTTGAGCTTCTGTTTATGTTCTCTGATCAATATTCATATGTAATAAAAGCCTAAATTTGTGATCTGCATCATATAAATCGATCGGGTCTCTTCAGAAAATATAGAACTTTTTGAAGCGTCAAAGTGTCAGTTGCGTAGCTGTCAATGGAGGGACAGAAAGCTCTCAGATTTCATCAAAAAAATCTTAACTTGTAATCCAAAGATGAACTCAAATGTCTTACGGGTTGAGGAACGTCATGAGGGAGAGCAATTAATGATATAATTTTATTTTTGGGTGAACCATCCATTTAAACCGAAGGGAAATTGGTAGAGCAATCCTTAAGAGAAAACCATGAATATTGTAATGGTTTGTTGTGTCCTTGAAAGACCAACACACTATTAAAATATCTTCCCTTCACTTATGATTTCAAACAATACGTGCAACGTGACAAACGCACGCTGACATTCTCCCTCTCTTTCTCTCTCTCTCTCTCTCTCTCTCTCTCTCTCTCTCTCTCTCTCTCGCTTTTAGTCTTCCTGAGGTGAGGGCACAAGTTCTGCTTGGTCAGCCAAGGGTGTTGCCACGTCACAGACCGGACTGCCAGTGTCATGGATTTCAGGGTTTCTATGGCAGCAGTGGTTAATTCCCCAGGCCCTGCATGGTCTCTTTCTCATCAAGCCTGACACTCTCTCTCTCTGGAAAGAAAGCTCTGGCCAGGCCCTTAGCCAAAAGCCTTGGAGATAAGCTGCTAATAGGAAACAATCTACAGCTAATGCACACATTCCTCAGTGAAAGCATCTTTTAATAACAAAAACAGAGCGCTTCCCCTCTTCTCGTGGTCTTCCCCCTTTCTCCCGTCTCCACGGCCCCTTTCTAAACAAAGCTGCGGAGTGAGCAAGATAGCGGGAGAGAATGGGACAACGGGGCATTTTCCTGTTGTTAAAGAGAGATGTTGAGAAACGCACAGGAAGACAATCAGAGCGTGCTGCTACCTGACAAGGAATTGGTGGAAAAGTGTAGGTGTGGCACTCCGGCCTCGAGCGATTAAACGATTACAGAGGGAAATGAAAGAGAAAAGAGGGACGAGCAGGCAGCGATCTGCAACAAATGGGAGGAAAGTCAGGCCCCCGGCGTACGCAGACGTACACGCTTCACGCCGGCTTGTTTGTTTGATGCCCCGCTGCCACGTTTTTTCTCCTGCAGATGCCGAGAGCGATCCCAGGAGCCGCCACTGCGCAGCGTGAAAGCGAGCCAAAAAACATGCACGCCGATCTGTGATTCAGCTCGCAGATGTGCTGACAAGTATGAGTGAGAACGAAAGAAAATCATGTGAGCCGGGCGGCTGCAGGTCCATCTTGCTGTGATTATAGCTGCAGTCACGTCTGACGTTGTAATTGCAACTGGCTGCGAGCTGTTTACGGCTAGAGAATCACACATATGGACTTGCCCCTTTCATTTTAGGGCTGCTGCACATTCTCCTGATTACGTCTCCTCCTCTCTCGCGCCCGTTCCATCACTGACACCATCCGCGCAGCCAAGCCCTTGATGGACGGCTGTGCTGCGCAGGAGCCGTTGCTCAGCGACGCCTGTAAACAACGGGAATGTTTGCGCTTTGTTTATTCATATCACGCTGAGAATCGTCGTGCCAAATCAGCCAGTGTTCTCTCTAAACAATTTGGGTGTGCTGTCATTTCGTGATACCTGAAAAAGCCGTCAGCGGATTCACTCAAGATTACCTTACAATACTGCTGCCAAATAGTGTGCAAGCAAACCGTTCCCCCCCTTACAAAGGCAGCATTTATGGCCCTTAATGAAGCATAACAGCCACCGTCAGCACTCAGGCTAACATTATGCCACACTCGCCTCAAATGCCACCTGCGCTGAGTAATGTGACAAATGACACGAGCGTGCATAAACATTTCTACAGTCCTTTTTTAGCAAAGCTCGCAAGCGAAATGATTGTGCGAAGGGACGATTAAAAAAGGCTGTCAATTATTGACCCTGAGTTTCGGTCACACTTCACTTGTTTGACTTTGGCTTGCTCAGTTGGGGAGATATTCAACTATATTACTGATCAGCTCATTTCAAGTCATAATTAAGAGATCAAATGTTGAAAATATGATTTTAAATGTCCTCAGTATTAGATAAAAAGTCAAAAATAGGATTTTAAGAGTCATAACAGTGAGATCTTAAAAATACGACACGCTTAGTCATAATTATAAGGTACAATGTTGAAAATATGATTTTAAAAGTCCTCAAAATTTTGGATTTAAAATCTAAATTATGATTAAAAGTCCTAATTATGAGATAAAAAGCTGAAATTAGATTTTAAAAAGTCTAAATTATTACCAATACACACACTAAGACATTTAAGAGATGAAACCATGCTTGTTATTATTATTATTTTTTTTTTAAATGCTCTTTTAACATTTTTATTCACACTTATAATAATAATAATATTTCATTTTGTGCAATATATTTTGAAATCAGTTTTTCCAACAGAAATTAATCAATCAAAAACTTACTTTAGCTTTTCATCTAAAACTAAATAAATGTCCTCCCATCACTGTAAAGCTGAAGCATCTGTGTGTGAAGAGCGCTGGAGAAATAAAGATGACTCGACTTGATTTTAAGGTGACGAATGATGCCCGCTGACACGTTTACTACACGTTATTACATGTACTTACTATAGTAATCAAAGTAAATTATGCATAATTTCAAGTAACAAATCCCAAACCAAACCCTAACTCTGCACTGTAAAAAACATGTTTGTGCTGCCTTAACATTTAGGCAACTCAAATATTTAAGTTGTCACTAAGTACTTCACATTTCAAGTTGACTAAACTTAAAATTTAGCACAGACACTTTTTCATTTTTTACAGTGTATAGTAAGTACATGTAGCACTTATGTGAGTAAGTACAACGCAACTACATCATCTTAAAATAAAGGTTTACACTAATGCTTGCACTTTATTTTAAGGTGTCCTTGTTACAGTGTAAAATACATTTAAGTACTGAGTAATAATAACTACATGTACTTACTATTGGGTTAAGGTTAGGAATAGGAGTTGGTTTAGGGTTAGTTGCATGTAATTATGCATAATTTACAGTTACTACATGTAACGTGTAACAAAATAGTGTTACCCACTATTTTAAGGTGTCACAGTGTAATTATAATTTCATGTATTTAAATTGATGTAAATAATGCATTTACTATAGGGTTATGTTAGGGTTTGGTTTAGGGTTAGTTGCATGCAATTATGCAGAATTTATAGTTATTACTATAGTAACTACGTGTAACAATGACACAAAAATAAAGTGTTACCAAAGTCAGTTCATTAGAGTCAATGGGGTCCAAAGTTGTACTAATTATTTTTTTCTTTTGTGTTGCACGGAGCAAAGAAAATTATGACAAAACTGTTTATATAAAACAAAAACTGTTTCACTTCTAATTATTATTATTTTTGGACATCATTTTAAAATATGATGCCAAACTTTCTTTTCATTCTTGAGTTTTTCCTTCATTATAATTCCAGCACAGTTGCTGACATTTTAATGTAAAAAAAGACGC
Source organism: Romanogobio albipinnatus (assembly GCA_023566225.1). NCBI lineage: Eukaryota > Metazoa > Chordata > Actinopteri > Cypriniformes > Gobionidae > Romanogobio > Romanogobio albipinnatus. Next base: position 4,725,588 of record CM042261.1, on the reverse strand, counting down.
ATTCATTTCTTTTGTTTGTAAGACTTAAATGTATGCCAATGTATTTTTGACTAAATTTATAGATCCGTACGGATCATTTTTTGGATGAACCATCCATTTAAACACTGGGGTTTCTTTCATTTCTCAATCGACACAAGAGACATAAAGTGGCCGTTTTGAGTCTCAAAGTCAGTCTGTCTGTCTGTCTATCTGTGGATAAATCTCTTTGGTAAATAGCTCCGAGGCCACGCTAAGGAATATAGTACGGATCAAAGAAGCCATGTCTTCCTGTATAAAAAGCCTAGGCCACAAGCTTGCTTGTTTGTCTAAAACAATTAAGGTCGTTATGAGGGGGTTTCTGACAAATAGCTACCAGCTGATAGTGCTTTGGCAAACTCCAGAGGAGGGCGGCGGGGTAGTAAAAAGCAAGGGGCCAGACCCTGAGACGGGGCTCTAAATTAATGATCGGTCAGGGTCCGAAGCCCGCCTAATCTCGGCCAATTGCTCCTTAATTATGTAAGGTGCTGCCAATTTGAACTGTCGAGCAAATCAGGCTCAGCATGCATTCATCCCCCAGCCCTGAATCCTGATTGAGACTGGTCATTATTCGGACGGATCTCATGTTCACACATGGAACCAATATGCCGGCCAGATGTTCGTTTGCAGTCGGGTACGGAGAACAACGACTCATCTACACGCAACGGCGGTTTCCTTCAACGCTACGGCTGTCATCTCACACCCTAGACAGGAGCGAAGGACATGAAAGAGGAGGAGAGAGAAAAAAAAAAAAAGTCTGGTAAATCCACTGTCAGGTCAATGACTTTTGTCGTGCATAGTTAAAACAGATGTCTCATTGCAGTCGGCCTGGCTCAGGAATTGGACCTCTGTGTTCAAACAAGCATGCTTTGGTCAGTAAATCAAAAGCATAATTCATATAAACATTCAAATTATGCTGTGCCGTTTTTTCATCTCTCTCATCATCTTCTGTAGGTCATAAATAGCTCAGCTCGGATTCTGGTTTCAGGCCCCGCCTGCATTATTAGGGCCGCCTGGCTGTTTCTGGCACCGCTCAATGCGCGAACCAGGTTTTTTGAATGACGCCACATATACAATTGCTTCCTCATTAAATGCAGATATGATCTTTAGTGACATATTGACAATCCCAATTTAGATTTGACTAAGTTTAAGGTTTAAATGCAACGCATGATGAATGAGGAAAGGTTTTTATAACGTCTTCAGGCTCTATCTAAAGCAGAAGGACATGTGGTTTGCAGTGCTGTTATTTTGAACTAAAACTACATTTATGAATGCTTTCGTTCATTGAAATAAAGCTGAAACAAAATATAAATATTAGCTAAAAACGTAAACGCAAAAAACTGAAATGACAACTAGAAATTTAAGTTGGAAAATAAAAATTGGCCGATATATGTTCATTTTTAATGTTATCGTTATGGCCCGATAGGAAATTTGGCCGATAAATAAAAGCAGATAAATAATTACTGTTCACTGTTCGCCATGATGGTTATGAATTTCATGAAATATGATTGAAATCACTTGAAAAAGGAAAATGTGTGTGTTTGGGACATGGCTTTGAATGGTGAGACTTTTGTTTTTGTAATCAGGCTCTCAAAAATGATATCAAAATTTGGATTTATCGGCTAATATATCGGTTATCGGCTTACTGTGTGTTCACACCGCCTGCGGCGTGAGCGTCAAAGTGTCCGTTAATTTTCAATGGGAGACAGCGGTGAGCTCTGGCGAGAGCGGCACGTCTTGAATGATTTGGGCGTTGAAGAGAGTTGAAATCAGGTCAACTTTATGGTAATGAGCTAGTGGCAACCAATGGGAATGCAGAAGTGCTGAGCTTGTGAGGACTCCAGAGAACGCAGTCCTGTAAACTTTGGTTCCGACCACATTAGTTCCCAAGCGAAATGGAGGAGAGGTTGATCATTCCTGTGGTGGGTTTGATAAGAAAGCGCACAATACTATTTATAGGCAACATTTCAGCGGGACTGCAACTAATTTGTTCAAAACAACACCGATTTGACCAACTGCATTAATGCTGCACTTCAACCAGGACAGTTCTTGTAATGTAGGCTGCACACAAATTAATGTGAATGTTAATTAAAGACCACGGCCAGTAAATGTCTCCTATAAACTGGATGTTTATAAACTTAACACGAACACAAAAGCCACACCACACAAATGGCTTTTAATAGGTTTATTTCGTTAGCAAACATGTGACTATAATTGTTAAGTTTCAGCGATCGATTTCTTACTTTCACATTAGGCCTCAAAACACACAATAGATATGTGTCCACGAGACTTTTGAATAATGAGTGTATTTGCTTCAAACTGATGTGAGAATCATTGAGCCTACTCATTTCACATAAAACAATACACTGATTTAAAATTTGTAAGACAGTTTTTATTGGTCATTTGAGTTATTTGAGTCTCTTTGGCACTGATAAGAAAAAAAGAGAGCCGATCGAGGGGGTTAAATACAGTTTAAAAAAGACCAAGCATTCGATCAACGTCAGAGCATCCACAAATCTTTCTATAGTATCGTGGGCAGTTTGCCTGGTCCTACCAGACTCTCCTACATTTCATTTGTACAGAGTCTGGCCACTCTCCATTGACAAACGTTAACTTTGTTGAAGGCGGGTACTCTGTTGAAGTTTAAATCTATTGGATCTGCCCAGAGACACTCTGGATCTGCCATAACCAATCGCTAACGTTTGGCCGTGACGTATGTCATCTCAAACTAGCGCACAACATCAATGTCATCATTCTCAGCCACTCCCTCTGTTCGCTGATTGGACCGGTTAAAATGTGACCGGAGAAAACCAGAGAATACACCGCAATCCCAGACGGAGTACTGAAGGAAAATGAAAATCGAGCGGAAGTAAGTTGGAGGGCGGAGCCAGGCTAGTAGGCAGTGCGGCCAGAGCGAATTTTGAATGCATTTTGAATTAAATCGCATCGGCCAAAATGTTCATATGGGTGCATCCCTATTACAGTGTTTACCTAAAAAAAAATATATAATAATTGCTGTCACTTTAAGACAAATATAGTGCAATTTAAAAAGAAATTATAATAATTTGATCAAATTATTTAATCGATTGACAGTCCTAGTTTTAACAGATGGCCGAATGTGTACAATATCATCTGAAATCCGAACAAATGGTGATATTGCAATAAGAGCGAGTTGCAGTCCTGTTAGAAACACCAGTTACCGACGAAACGTGCCGGAGAGAGGGCGTACGAGGGGTTCCCACCATGGGAAACAAGTGGAATCAGGACAGATGAGACACAGATCACGAACACCCCACACCAGATGTTTGAACACAGAGAGAGATATTTACATTTGACCATTTCATCCCCCGCACCCCACCTCAACCTTTTCAACAAGACATTTTACAAAGACGAAAAAACATATCCGTCATGGGGCTGCAGAATTTAATGAATGATTCATATTGTGCATTACACAATCAAGCATAAAAATAACTCTAACCGCCATCCTGTCAGTGAACAAATCACGCTTGTCAACGACATAATGGGCGTGCTCGTGTTTTGCATGGCATCTCCCGACCCAGATAGCGTTACACTCTCTCATTTTAAATTTCGCTTGGGCTCAAATGTAAATAGCGTCGCGGGGAGGTGGGGCTGGCAAAGTTTTATTATCGCTGACATTTATTATCATTATAAAGGTTTTGGTGAATGAAAGCAGACGTGGGTGGTAAGCGGGCAGGTTTCCGGCACTATTTAACAAGGTGATTCGGTGCAGCTGTGGCTGGAACGTTTGAAGGGCGGGCGGGCGCACGAAACAATGAACACAGTCCAACCTGCTACCACATAAAGCAACATAAGGAGAACCACGTTTGCATTCGGGCTTTTATAAGGAAGATAGTTGAGCATAACAATGCGAGCCTTTTCTTCATGAACACTACCGGTTCTGTGCGAACATAAGCTGAGCGAGGCGTGCAACCAAACATAACAGAAGGTGCGGCGTACTTGACATAAGTGCCATTCAGACTCAGTCGATAAATTAATCGCTCACTAAAAACGGCGTGGAAATTCACATGGCGTATGGAACCAGCGCTGAGCAAACATGTTATGAGAGCAGCTGGCCGTAACTGAAAGGGCTTGATTTAGGACGGTGGAGAAGGATGTAATCATGGCAGACAGACACATGAGTGAATTACCGCCGATTATGTCTTGCTTCAACTTTAAACACAATCTGACCATTATGGGCCACGGAACAGCAAACTTTGCTCACAGCCTCGCCATCCTTTCCATTCTACCTCCTCCTGCCCAGGGCGGCCAAACCCCAGAAACAGGACGAATACACAAACGCACACGGGCCGGCTGGCTGCACAAGGGTGTCAGTTTGTTTCTGGAGCAGTCAAATTTCCCATCATTCCATAGACAAAAATAAACAGGGGCGTCCTGGAAGACTGTTGAAACGGCTCAGTGTATTCCGCCCCCTCAGACGGTGAGGTCATGTGCGGCTCTCAGACCATAGACTGCAGCAGGTAGTCACACCGCCTCCCCCCTTTTTTTCTCTCTCTTCCCTCCCGTCCTTGCTCGTAAAATGTGGCACTCTGTTACAGAATTCGTCTGCGAGATGCGGAGGAAGTTTTTCCACTTCCTGTCTGAGCCGCATTAGCACGGTTCTAAAACACAAATGGACGGGAAACATAAACACACACACACGCACGATGACCAGCAAACAAAAACCTGCTGAGAACGGCAATTAAAGAACAAAAAGTCTTGATGTTTTCTGTGTAAGCAGACCGTTCAACCCATGCACCGAAACATTCAGTGCTCAAGCAGTGGAAGTGCTGCTGAAGATTGATTTTTGGTCAACATTGAAATCATGATTATTGGTGGGCGATATGATCGAAGTGTTATTTCACGATATGAGTCATTTTATAAATATCAGAGGAATTACACAATTATTGATACTTGTGTTTATCGATAAAAACTAATACTAATCTTCGTACCACCCCTACTCTCCAGACCTTGAAGTCCCAACTTAAAACTCATCTATTCCCTATGCTCAGTAAATCATTATTTTCCTCTCTACTTCTTTTTATTTTTATGTTATAGGATTACTTTATTGTATTTAAAGGATTAGTTCACTTCAAAATGAACATTTCCTGATCATTTACTCACCCCCATCTCATCCAAGATGTTCATGTCTTTCTTTTTGAGAAAGTTTTTTGAGGAAAACATTCCAGGATTTTTCTCCATATAATGGACTTCAATGGGAACCAACGATTGAAGGTCCAAATCAATGCAGTTTCAAAAGGAAGGGCTTCAGAGGCTCTGCACGATCCCAGACGAGGAATAGGGTCTTATCTAGACAAACCATTGGCGATTAAAAAAAAAAAAAACGTTTTAACTTAAATTGCTCATCTTGCGCTGCTCTGCGACACACCACGGATTGAGCAATCACGTCTGAAAAATCACGCTTAGACGTAGGCAGAATAAACTAAAAATGAAAATAAAACCAAAAGCAGACTAATTATACTAGCCTGCATTTTATAACCCATTATAATGGTCACTTTCATAAAATTACACTTACTTATTTTAGTTAGAATTATTGCGCTCTTATTCTTTTGCGCTCCGTCTGTTTGGCGGCGGCGCTCATTCACAGGAGGCATAATTTTAGCGGAAATTCACTTGCAGAAGGCTCGTTCTCTCCGGACAGCAAAATGGACATATTTGCATGACTTTCTAACATTTACAGATGGAGAATATACCTGTGAAACCACATCTCAAACGCATTTCAAGCGCGAGTCTGTCAGTCAGCACACGTGTCTGCTGATTTAAACTATACGTGTTAACTATATCTTACCAGTTATGAAGCCCTTAATATAAAGTATGCGTCATGTTCAGGACAAATTGGATTAATCACTCTGCGTCCTCCTTTGCTTGTAACAAACTACTATATATCAATATAAACGGTATTGCCCCAAACAATAATTCTGTTTCTAAAAAATATATATATCGATATACCGCCCAGCCCTACTGTTACACACGTTTTCTTTCTCAACTGTGTATGTTTACTTAAGACATAACCCCCTGTGCTTACGTGAACACTCTCCAAAAAGGCATTTTGGCACTTATTCGCGTGAGCATGCACACAGAAAACAGCCGTGACACAGTGTGTCTTTTGCGGCTTAATACGCTGTTAATAACACAGTTTAATACCAGGATGTTAAGTTTGGGCTTCTAGAGAGAAACGAAAGACAGAATGCAGCACAATAATGGTTTTACCTCGATTACCAAAATCGAAATGAATTATGATTAATCACACAGCCCTAGGAAGAGTGTATTATTCTCAAATCCAACTTCACTGCAGCACTCGCCTTCCTCTACATGACCCGAAAAAGGTGTTGCAAAGGCAATCGAAAGATTGCAAGCGCATTGCGAAGTGTTCGTTAAAATCCACAGAAATATCGAGAGAAGATAATGAGGGATCTTCCTTCAAAGACAAAATTACAGCTTTAAAAGTTGAACTCTCTCATTAGCTTCTCTGAGAACAAAGGACAAAGAGAATCAGCTCCATTTTTCTCATTTTAGCTCTTTCCTTAAGTCTTGAGGCAAAACCTGTTCTCTGCCTCCTCTTTTCTGGCCAGCGGATTGTCATTCCATTGCATCTCGCCCAGAACTCTGATCCACTCAGCACTGACCGATGAGGAAATTATCGCCTAAGAGCCAGTGTCGCTGATACAGCTAAAAGAATGTTAAAGTAATGAGATGCGGGGAGGAATTTGTGATTAGAGCTCACTGATCTATATAAGCCATTACTTATTATCACCAAAGGAAAATAACCTTGGTCATCTTCCTGCCAGTGAGGCCGACTTCCTGAAAGGGCAACCCACCAATAATCCTGCCAAGCTTCCATTCTGCTAGGAACAACTGGGCATAGAAAGCATAGCCCAGTTAAATTAGATGGAAGGACTGTGTGCTATAGGAAAACAGCTCATGCACTATCTTCAAAATGATCTACAAAAATGTATTTGATTGGCAAGATATCCGATAAACAACACTGTGTTGTGTTTCTAATCTTTCGAGGTAAATTGCAACCTTTCGTAGGTAAAATGAGGTAAATTGCAGTTGGTAGTTGGTAACCCACAATTTTGTGGCTTACAGGAATCTGTGGCAAGAATACGGTACACTTTGATATCTCAAAACATTTTTAGCACTTTAGCAACTACAATACTAGTCTAGTTTTCAACAATCAAATGTCTGCATCTGCCCGTAAAATGGTGGTTTTGGTCTTTACTGTATCAAACAACATAAAAGTATAATTGAAAGCATTGAAATATTTAAAATAGGCATGTTTTTGACATGATCTGTTGAATTGCTGTTCAAAACATTGTCGTTTTAAATGAGTAACCCATTTTCATAACCAAAACCGAATATTCAAATTTTATGTGCAAATTTATCGAAATAAACGTTTTTTTTTTTTTTTATGGATACCAACATTTGGTGCCAAACTAGCTATAGTTCAAATTGAATGCACTTTGTTTAAAAACGTTTTTAAAAAAATGTAAACGGTTGGGTTTGTCCATATTTGACCCAAACGTGTTGAAACATCGCAGCATTTTTGAGTGTGTGACAACTAACTTTAGGCTAAATTGTGAATGTTAACGTATATAATACATGTTTGTTCATTATATATGTGAAATAAAGTATTAGTAGAAATCTAGATCAATTAATTCTATGAATAAATACATTGATAATTGTCAGTTTGACCCCATTTACACTGCATGGTTCAAGTGACCCAATTCCGATTGTTCCCTCTCATGTGGCAAAGATCGGATATAACGTGAACGTGTAAGCAGGAAAAAAAAACGCATGAATTCCGATATCCTCAGATGATTTGGATGCCTCACTGCCTTATCAGACAATGGCTTGTAAGGCAGCGTTTGTGCATGAAGGCACCTCACGAAACGGATCTCAGACAGACTTCATAGGCAGTGTAACCGTTTAATGATCTACAGCAAAATAGTGAGAACGAAGCAAATATTTAATTACTACATTAGTAATTTTTCGCTAGAAATGACATCAGAAGTAGAAAATGTTTGTAAAAAAAACTTACATTTACACACAAACTGACCCGCAAATGCAATTTCGGATGCCACCTTTTTCTCCCAGCTCAACTGTCACAGAATGGAGAGCACAGGATTGTAGAATATCAAAGGCAGCGAAGGATACAAATATGCTGCCTTCAAAAATCGATCAGATGAAGGGATCTGAGGTGACAGGAAGTGAAGCTAACATTAGATTCGGACGTGCCTTGGTGCATTCCTGCCTTGAAATGTGTCCTCCGAAGGCAGCATTTTACAGGTTTCAGACGCAGCCTGCGTCTGCCATGGAAGCGGTCAAATCGAATATTCCCCAGTAAATGAGAGTCGTACATCATTGAAAAAGGGACAGAGGCGAATGACGTCAATTCAGGTGGACACGAACTGCGATCAAGGGCTCTCTTCTTTTTTCTCCGCCTTACGAGAGCAATGTTTTGCTGACCTTTAAAGATAGGGCAGAAAGCAAAACATTGAATAATCATTTCGTCTGCATCCATTGCATATCACGTTGTTTTACTTCCTTTTGCGGGTCAGAACGTCTCGGGCTGTTTCGCCAGTGTATAGTGTAAATGCAAATATCGGATACGGGTCGCTTTTAAAAGATGATGAAAATCCGATATAGTCACCAAATCAGAATTGTGCATCAAGACCTGCAGTGTAAATGCAGTCAAATTGAGGCACAAAAGGTTCCATTTGAAAATGTTCCATTTTGATTGTTATTTAATGTTCATTGCAAGAAAAACACACAGATGAGAGTATTTAGACTTAAAATTTGGTAGTAAAACCTGCAAAGCTCATATAAAATGAATAGAAAATAAACCAGCATCTCATTTAATATTTAGTTTGACCTCCCGGGGTGCGCGATCAGCATTTTCTAAAGGTTAAGCACCTCGTTTCACTGACCATTTGTTGAAAAAGAAAATGAAAACGGCCCTATTTTCTTCCTTCATGGAAAGTGTCCTGCATGCCAGCTTTGGACAGGAGATTCTCCCCGTATCATGTGGTGAGCTCTCTAAACACAGAGTCAAAAAATAAAAAAGGAAAAGAGAAAAGAAAAGCTGTTCTTTTGTGAAATTCGGCCGCTAAGGATTAAGGGAGGTCATGCAGGTAGAGAAAGATTAGAGGGCCTGGTCATTTGTAAAAATGTCATCAGTAATTACGGACTTATGATAATGATGATCAGCAGAAAAGATAATTTATCATTTGCCACTTTTGCCCCACCCATCCCATTCATCTGCACCGGTGAGGTGGAACTGTGTAATACTCCTCCTCAGGACTGGCTTCACACCATTACAAAAGGGGAAGGAGGAAGAGAAAAAGAGAAGGCTATATTGAGAAGAAAATGAAACACATTAAGGAAAGAAATCCCGATGGAAATCCAATACGTTGGAGTCCTAGAAACATACAGTGCGGCTTATCAAAGCAGCTGTCACTAAATATAATTTGAGGCAGCGGGCGGAAATGTAAACGATGGCAGACCTAATGAATTTCATTTCAGGCCTGCCCAAAGTAGACGTTGTGTTTATCACAAGCCTTTCTCCTCGCAATGACTCATTTACGCTGCGCTTGCATTTCCTCGCACTTCCAGGCCTGAGAACCCTTCGCAGTAAATTGAGTGCTGTGCTTAAAGAACTTAGGGTGTGTTTGTCACATAATAAATACACAAATTGGAAACACAATGCAAAGAGATTTCTCTTCACTAGAGAGCAAGGCGAAGCTGGAGGAGATACAGGTGTTTGCAAGAGTAAAGAGTAGCAAGGAATGAGCAATGCCGTAAAACAGAAGATAATAGAGGAACCACAGGGGGGACCGGGGGCTATTTAATGATAATGATTCATTATTATAATAATATCATTAATACATTATTTACATTCAAGCTATTTTATAGAAAAAGTGCTGGTGTTCAAAATATCTGTTGATTTTTTATGATGTTGTGGTTATGATAGTAAAGCTGAATTCGTTGGCAAAATAGTTATGTTAGTAGTGAAAATAACACCAACAACTTTAAATCAAAATATAAGTCGGCCATGTCAGGCTAATTAACACTTCCAAGCTTGACATATTACTGAAATATTAAAAGTTTATCATAACTATTTTTTTTAACAGATGCTTACCTTAATAGGGGTGGGCGATATGACCCAAATCTTATTTCACAATAAACAATAATGATAGGCTATGTATCATGATATAGTTATTTTTGCTTTAAATAAGTATTTTATGATATCCACATTTTCATACCATATAAATTACACAATTCTTGTCACCAATGTCAATATCACAAAACACTACTAGCCTAGTCTTTCGCTGCTGACTGCGATTCAAAGGCTTAAAATTACTTTTTGCACCGCGATGGTTATGAAAAGATTGATGTCCGTGACTCCAGCCCCCCCCGCGATATTAGTACTCTTCAAACACACACACACACACATTCACAAGTTAAAATGGCTCCAAAATGGCTCCAAACAAAGCCACAAACCATTGCAAGCAACTCACAGTAGTGATGCTAATGAATGAATCAGTTTATGAACGACTCAGATGAATGATTCAATGACTCGCTCATAAATACAGTCCCTGGCTGTGTCCGAAATCACCCCCTATGAGGGGACAGCCATTTGTAGTGATGTCGTGGACGCCATCAAGTGCACTCATTCAATCCCACAATGCCCTGCAATATCGAGAGTATGGCGAATGAATTCCCACATCTGAACAGAAGATGGCGCATGCAGCTGAATCATCCATACATTTTCCAACCCACTCATCCAATGTGGCTACAGCGTAATATCATACATTTCTTTTAATTGATTATTAAATGGTTTAATCGAGGTTTATAGAGGCTAGAGTTCAATATAAATCTTTTCATTACTACTGGAGCTGCCAGTTTGCTAAGTTTCAAATGATTATTAAACGGAAAGTATGCAAAACTATGCAAAAAGTGGCACTCAGTGTCATTCACTCCTTCTAGTGGACTATATTAGTGGAGTAATTTAGGTAATAGTGAATGAGGGTATAGGGTGCGATTTCGAACACAGCCCCTATTGCCTAAATGAATCAGTGTTGTTAAACGAATCATCGACTGAATGATTCAATGACTCACTCCCTTTTTTCCACCTACTGGTGTAAAAAATGATTAAAATAATTAAAATGTAGGCAATAAGGCTTGTGTGTTAAAATGCATATTATTCCCAATAGCTAAAACAATATCAAGGGAGGGTGAATAGCATTATTAACCCCCTCGAGTCGGCAGTCGCGCCGGCGCGATCGCTCTCTTTTTTTCTTATCAGTGCCAAAGAGACTCAAATAACTCTGTCGTTTTTTATCATTCAGGCAAGTGTTATACATCATTAAAATCTGTTAAATTAATTTTTTTGTGAAAAGTCACAATAAAAACTAAATGTTTTGCTTTTTGCAAAATAAAGAAAACAAACATGATGCGCCTGCAGCCTCTCTGTCAAAGACGTTAATTCAGATAGTCTTCAGAAAAGGAACTCTAGCTTAGTGAATACTTGTCTCACAAACATGAGACATATGTCTAAAGAAACGCTGAAATGTTAGGTTTTAAACAATGTAAACCAAATCGAAAACAAATATTCTGTGTTTATGTAATCTGTTCGAAAAACTCCTAGGGGTTAAGCATTAAACCAATTATATATACTCATTTTATACATTTTTTTAATTTCACTTCAGCTAACACACTCATGTAAAACCGATTACCGTTCTTCTACTTTTAGCATGTTCTTTTAACACAGTAAAAAAACAAGAACGCTCTCCTGTGTACAGTATGCAAACAAACCTTTGATCTAGATATATGCAAAACATATCCATATGCAACATAAATATGCAAAACAGATTCTAATAGATCCCTAATGAAGAACACGCTTGTAGCAATCAAAGTTTACTGTTCCTAAGCTACAATCCCTCTTTGATACTCCGAGGGTAATCGTGCATTCAGAAGCATGTGGACACGATGTGCTTGGAGAAATGATTTGTTAGCTCCAGTGGTTTTGTGCAGGTGCAGAGAAATCTGACTGAGAGAAATGAATTGGTATTTTGGGGATCAGCAGGAGAAAATGACACCGGTTGCTTGGTCTTTCTCATCTGGAGAGGTTGAAAAACTCGGCCACGTCTGGCTAGGGGCTGAGATGGGCAAATTGGGAAGCGACGCTTCCCCACATTACACTCCCGGATGTGCACGAAGGGGCTGTCGCGTCAGCACGATACTCGGAGAGAAGCCTTGCGTTGCAAAAGCAGTGGTGAAAGGCAAGGGAGAAAGGGAAACCATCTGTTGTAAAGCACCTCACCTTCTTCACCTGTCCCACCAGATTAACCAACCCCTCCGACATCTGCCACTACACGTCACGGATATACCAAAACACAGCCATTCATTCATATCTCCCACATCCTGCACATCCACATCAGCAGTCTAACACACAATAGGGGTGGGGGGAAAGATTCACAATTGATATAATTCATATTCAATCGCCGCCACCTACCAACACAATAACACAGACGTAGCCGGATCATTTTCATAATGACCAACACAATCTGCCAGGATATTTTTGTCTCATGTGGATGAAAGACAACAACTCCCAGAATGCCCTACGAGGCCACTCCGTACACCGTCGTTTTGATCTTCATAGTAATACAATCATTTTGTTCAGTTAGAGAATAAACACTACAATTAAAAACTGAACGTGTCTTTTCAATAGAGTGTGAGTGAGCCGAACGAAACTCACGGCACAGACGCAGCAGGAGTCAGATTTCGAAGAGCTGAGCAGAGCTGAGGTAAGCGCCAGTCTGGTACGTTTTCAGATCGCATATGGAAGCTAAACTATCACAGGAATTCATTCGAAAGTTGAAATACTCACTTTACTCTGCACCGCGCTCCGTTATGATGATTGTCCGTGCGGCCGTCTGTGTCTTGCATTCTGTGCGTGAGATCTCTCCCCTATGGGCGGGTTGATAACACACGGAACAGCTCCATCTAGTGGCTGTAGTCTTTAGCCTCTGGCCAAAAATTTTTTCCAGAAATAAAATGCATAATTCTGTCGTCTCAGGGGGATATGAGGGGGGAAAGTACCATAATTTGAATATACTACCGGGTTTCTATTGATACAAAGCCTAATGCTAAATCACTGAAGTTACCCTTTAAATACTCTCCTCACATACATTTTGCATCTGAAAGGGAAACTCCTACAAATGCATATGCACTACATGTCATGGATATACCAAAACATAGCCATTCATTCATATCTCCCACATGCATCAGCAGTCTACACACAATAGGGATTGGGGGGGGGGGGAAGATTCACTTAAAGGAACACTCCACTATTTTTGAAAATAAGCTAATTTTCCAACTCCCCTAGTTAAACAGTTAAACAGTTGAGTTTTACCGTTTTCCAATCCATTCAGCCGATCTCCGGGTCTGGCGGTAGCACTTTTAGCATAGCTTAGCATAGATCATTGAACCTGATTAGACCGTTAGCATCTCGCTCAAAAAAAGACCAAAGAGTTTCGATATTTTTCCTATTTAAAACTTGACTCTTCTGTAGATACATTGTGTACCAAGACCGATGGAAAATGAAATCATTGACTGAAAAGATGGGAGTGAAAAGTTCAGAGCGTGATCTACTGACGACGAGCAAATTAAAGAACACAGACGCAGCTGGATCATTTCCATAATGACCAACACAATCTACCAAGAGAGCGCAAATTAGTGTCTGGATTAGGGATGTTAATGATTAATCGATGATCGATTAATTGTCGATAATACATTTAATCGATAAAACCTAACGATCATTGATTAATCAGGGTCATGCGCGTGCGTGCTGCTCAACCGCGAAACATGTACTGTAAATCAGACACGAGGAATAAAGGGTGACTGTGCAAGGGTGCACGCGGCAAAAATGACGTCATCGCAGAGTGGCAAGCGGATGAGGCGCACGCGCAGTCAGCCTCCGGAGGAGCCAGGCGAAAATATAAACACCGCTTAATAATGAGCGCGCCGGAGCTCTGTTTGGGACCATTTTACAGCTAGAGTGACACCTTAATCTTGACTACAAGTTTGTATGTGCATTCGTAGCCTTTTGCTTTCTGCAAATGTAAATTGTAATTTTGTGTTTTTATTCTGTGTGGGCCTATCTATAGCTGATTTTTTAATCTCATGCATCTGGGTAAAATTTAATGCAGTAGCGAAGTGCATGCAGCTCCAACAGCAATGCACTTATACTAAACTTATAATGCCTATGATTGGGACTGGGTCATGTTACATATCATAATAAAGAGAACAATATAGTAATACATTGTTGTGAATTTACTGGGTCTAGTTGGCGTTTTTAGCGCGTTGTTTCAGGAAGAGCGCGTCCACACATTCTGAAGAGCATGCATCTGAGGTGGAGTTGGTCACACGTTGACTTATTTAATAATCAAATATGAGTAATAAAAGTAATTTAATTAAATGATCAATCACATCAATTCATTTTAAAACCTTTTGCCCTTTATTTAGATTAAAAACCCTTCTCATTGATTTAGTGAGGAGCATGGCGTTTTGTCAGTGTTTGCACACCCTGTCATGCGGTCGGGTATAAGCCACTGCTGTAGACATGCAGTGTTAAGGCTAACAATTGATCATTAATTTAAACGACGATCGATCATGGAAATTTGTGTAAATTGACATCCCTAGTCTGGATTAAGACGCACTTTTTGGGAGGTAAATAATGGTGCAAACACCAGTAAATGAAACCTTGCATGATTAATTTAAATACTCTCCTCCCATAAATACTGCGTCTGAAAGGGAAACTCCTACAAATGCATATGCAATAAGATCAGCTGCTAAAATAACCCTGTCCACGCCTTTTCAGCGCCAATTTATCAGTGCGTGTCTTTAGTAAATCAATGCCAAAAGAGGGTTTTTGGTCCCTAATCTTAAAAAGTACAGTTATAGAGATTTTGGTTATACCATCCAAAACAAATTATATTGTACATTTTATTACCACTTATAATATGCAGTGAAGTCCAAGGGTTTGAAATGACCATTTTCTAGTATTTTACTTAAAGGTCCCGTTCTTCGTGTTTTTTGAAGCTTTGATTGTGTTTACAGTGTGCAATATAACATGTGTTCATGTTTCGCGTGTAAAAAAACACAGTATTTTTCACACAATTTACTCATCTGTATACCGCTGTTCTCACTGTCCTAAAAACGGCTGATGAGTTCCTTGTTCTATGAAGTCCCTCCTTCAGAAATACGTAACGAGTTCTGATTGTGCCAGCGGTTCCCGTATTGTGATTTGACCGCAGCTTAGCGCACGTGGCCCGGTTCCTGTGTTGTGATTCGACAGCAGCTTAGCGCACGTAACTTGCACGGAAAGGTCACGCCTCTTAACGGGAGATATATGCGCTTAATGATCTCTACAGCGTCCCTGTGAAAGCCAAACAAAGGTGATTTGACTCCGGGATGAAAATAACAGCGTCTAGACGACGTGGCGACAAACACACTCAAACGCAACACTTCCTCTTCTCCACGCGACACTTCCTCTTCTCCACGTGGGACAGCAACAAGACCACGCCCCCTTTTTTGCGTATTCTTGTGGGCGGAGGTTAGTCTGTTCTACTGTTCTACTGACGTCATTAATGAAGGAAGTACCAGGATGTAGTCCAAGCCGGCCGTTCGCTGTAGGCTTTGAAAGGGAACTTCTGTTAAATAAAATATCTCGCTTGGCATTAAACTTTGAGCTTTATAATTTTACAGGTATTATTTATGCTCTAACAGCAACATTACACACTAACTAAAGTTTGAACAGGGGGATCACGAAGAACGGGACCTTTAATGATGCTCCTGGAATAAAACTCTGAAAGATATGATTGACTCATCGTATACAGTCCATAGTTTACGATTACATTTTGTCCCATGGTCTAGTGTTAAAAAAACAAACAAAAAGCACAATAGATTGCAATATCGAAGCTCAATACTTGTAGAATCACAATTCTTAACGCTCTCCCCGCCATTGACGTAATTTTCTGTGTCTTCACGGTTATACGGTAGGGGGTGCTATACACATCTTCTGAAAGAGCAGAGAATCTCTTGATCAAAACACATGCGAAGAAGAAGCAGAAACAAGCAGTATCATATGTAATCATATGCACATGTAAAATAACGCGAGCATCAAAATGAAACAGCATATAAATCAAAATGCCTAATGTTACTGAAAGAAAAGTCAACAAAATGTCAAGCTACAGGACTGTGAAGCTTTGGGGGTGTTGATGGACTCCATCTACTCCATCTGTGTTTTGATCATCATTATGAATCTCATCCAGATGTAGTCTTTGACAAAAAACAGATTCTCTCAGATTTTTGCTCAAAATGTTGCTTTTTATTAAACTTGCCCACATTCAAGTGTTGATAAAAAAGAACGCATGAAGCTAGAATAAAACACAGGGTCCGTTCTTTCTTTTTATATATATTGCATGTTTAGATATTACAGCTAAATATTCTGGGGGCCATGAAACTGATCAGAAATGCTGGCGTTGACTGGCAATTTTTTTCCAAAAGAGTTAAATTTGGCACCCAATTATCGGGATTAGTATCCATTTGGGAGATAAACATTTCGTCCCACACAATAGTTCCTCAAACATCAGCCTCACAGAACAGGTTTGGTAAACCCTGGTTAGAGAAGAGGACGCCTGGCCCTTGGGTAAAACAGCAGCTGTTGTGGATCTGGTGTTATTGTGCGCCTCCGCCCGCACATCATTGCACAAGGTAATCGGCTGTTTTGTGTTTGTTTTGAGGACGCTGGCTCCTCCCCCTGATCCATCGCTCCCGTGTACGAGCATGTGGTTGCATCGCAACTGTCTTTAGGTGTGTTTCTGTATCAGCGTCGTCTCTTAAATCCTGAAGCCTGGCACCTGACACTCGAATTTGGCAGACTAATAGGTATGCCGTCTCTTCATTAGGCTGCAAAGTGAAGCCTAATTCTTCTCTTTTCATCCCTCTCTCCACCGCGTTCCCTCTCCTGCTGTCTATCTGCACGGCATATTTAACGTGAACTAAATGCTTGCTGAACTACGACCCAAGGAGGTGGGCGAAAAAGCATGTGAAAAAGTAAGGGAGAAAACAGCGAATGTCACCTTCCTCAAAGACCTGGTTAATCCGACACGGCGCACACATTAAATGGCAGATTGTATTCGTTAAGGAACAAAAAGGGGCTCCGTCTCTTTGATGTGGGCCAGGCGGCGCTGGACGCGGGAATCCACAGCCAGGCTTGGTGTCAGATTGGGATCAAACGTGGCCACACTCACATCTAAATAGAAATCTGGGATGGAAAAAGTTCCAGGGAAGGTGACCACACATGAAGAGAAACAAAAGGAGACAGAGGGGGGGAAAACAGAGCTGAGAGGCAGAAGTTTGGCTTCACATGCCTGTACACTCTCTCTCGCATATGATGCATACTGATGCAGAAAAAGATTATAATTAATATAATAATATAATATAATTATTAATATAATATATAATATAATTAATATAATATAATATAATATAATTAATATAATGATATTATATAAAATAATATAATATAATACAATATAATTAATGTAATATAATGTAATATAATATAATATAATTAATATAATTAATATATAATATAATATAATATAATATAATATAATATAATATAATATAATATAATATAATATAATATAATATAATATAATATAATATAATATAATATAATACAATATAATTAATGTAATATAATGTAATATAATATAATATAATTAATATAATTAATATATAATATAATATAATATAATATAATATAATATAATATAATATAATATAATATAATATAATTAATATAATTCATATAATATAATATAATCAGAAACTTTTAGTTTTAATTATTACAAATAAATAAATAATGATTTTAGGATAAAATAAAATTAAATAAGTAATTAAATATAATAAATTAGAATAAATAAAATAATAAATTAAAATATATAAAATACATAATTAAAAATTATATAATATAATATATAATTATATTAATATAATATATTTAAATATAAATATAATATATAATAAAATTAATATAATATATAAATATAATATATTTAAATATATAATATAATATAATATAATATAGTAAAATATAATACATAATATAAATATAATATATAATATAATATAATATAATATAATATAATATAATATAATATAATATAATATAAATAAATATAATATAAAATATAATAATATTAATTAGGAGTCCTAAAATAACATTACATAATAAATAAAACGATAAAAATACATAATAAAACAATAATATAATATAATTAATATAATATAATACTTTTAATTTTAAATAGTAAAATAAGATAAATAATGATTTAAGAATAAAATAAAATAAAATGAAATAATGCTTTTATGAGTCATTAAATAAAAATAAAAAAATAAAATAAATAAAAATAAAATAAAATAAAATAAAATAAAATAAAATAAAATAAAATAAAATAAAATAAAATAAAATAAAATAAAATAATAAAATAAAATAAAATAAAATAATAATAAAAAATAAAATAAAATAAAATAATCAGTCTACACAGCTTGTTTGTCTGGCCAATGGCACCTGGAGGAAATTTTTGGGAAGCCTGTTTGGAAAAAGTAATTATTTGTCCAATTTTATTTGGTACCAATCGTGCAGAGTTTAGCTAAATTCAGATCCAACTCTTTGTAAACACCGAGAGGATTCCATCTCTGTAGTACGCTATTCACTCCTTGGTGTATTATTATTTCAGCAACATTTTTTCAACAAGTAATTCTCACATCTGCTGACTCCTGGCGGGATTTTTTTTTAAGTCAAAATAATCAAATCAAACAAAGGGTAGGAAAAGTTAGCTCATCGCAAATCGCATCAAAAACTATTCTAGAGATCCTCATGCAAAACTAGCATCCGGTGCTTTTCAGAGGGTTACGTTTGGAAAGAGCCCACTGGGAGCAAAGTTTAGCAGGATCTGCAGGGTTGTGGCTGGAGGCTTAATTAGGTAATAACAATAGGACTATCTTTAGAGATACTGAAGTGCACTGAGAGGCAACATAAAAGGATAACCGCATGATTAGTCTTCACAGATGAAAAAACATATCCGTTTGCTCCAGGGGTTGACCAACGCCAGCACCGAGCACAGCGGGAATATCAATCTGGGGCAATTAACGTGACCCGCAACTGGCAAGAGGTCAACTGCAAAAAACAGTGTCGCTTTTGAACACAACCCTAAACAATGATTGTGTGGCAGGGTGCAGCCACAATTCACCGGAGGGGTTAATTGCTGATCGCTGCTCGAGCTAGAGAAGGCGCCAGCAGGAGGATTCTGGGTAGCATGCCGGAGAACACTGGACCAGGAGTAATGAGCTCTGGCATGAGGCGACGCCGGTAACGGGCCAGCAGGCCGAACGCTGCCACGGGGGGGAACGTCTCTCTATGGGTGTGAGGAAGCTGGAACTCAGAGTCACTGACTGTCAAGGGCAAACCGGCCACTTCAGAACTAGGGAGGCGTGTTGTTTTATAACACAGTGCTAAAGAGGCTACCAAAGACGGCTTAAAATACAATCAACATGATTGTACAGTCTTAACATCAATGCATGGATGGCAGTATGGAGAGGTAAAACCTATTCATCGGTTCATTGAAATAAAGATGAAATCAAATATAAATATTAGTTGAGAAACTTAAGCTAAAGGGAATCTAGCAATGTTGCATTGGCAATAAACGGAAATAAAAGTTGAAGCACTAAAATTACTGACTGGAAATAAATAAAAATTGTCAAAGTGCGATCATATCTATTAATATATATTAATTATTATATCTATTATATTGCATCTAACATAAAAGTTTGTGTTTACATAAAATGAGTGTGTGTGTGTGTGTGTGTGTATGTGTATTTTTACATGTGCATGTATATGTATGTATGTATATATGAATGTATGTGTGTATTTATACACACACGTTAACACACATATACATATATATATGTGTGTGTGTGTGTGTGTGTGTGTGTGTGTGTGTGTGTGTGTGTGTGTGTGTGTGTGTGTGTTTTTACATGTATATATGCATGTATATGTATGTATGTTACATATATATATATATATATATATATATATATATATATATATATATATATATATATATATATATATATATATATATATGTTAGTGTGTGTGTGTGTGTGTGTGTGTGTGTGTGTGTGTGTGTGTGTGTGTGTGTGTGTGTGTGTGTGTGTGTGTGTGTGTGTGTGTGTGTGTGTGTGTGTATTTTTACATGTATATATGCATGTATATGTATGTAAGTATGTATGTATATATGTATGTACGTTAACATTATATATATATATATATGTTAATCTGTGTGTGTGTGTGTGTGTGTGTGTGTGTGTGTGTGTGTGTGTGTGTAAATACACATACATACATACATACATACATACATACATGCATACATACATACATACATACATACATACATACATACATACATACATACATATATATATATATATATAACTTTTTGTTAGATGTGATTAATCACGATTCATTGATTTGACAGCACTAATAAACACAAAAACCTGAAATAATTTTAAAAAATCCTAAATAGCAACATTAAATGACAAACACACATAGCAAAATTACTAAAAATTTAACTAAAATGTACATGAAAAATAAATTAAAAGCTAATATAAAAATATGAATAAAAGTATAATAAAACAAGAATACAAATTTATTAGATTTTGATATAAAAATGCGAATTGATTAGCATTAATATAAAAATTTAAAATCAATAAATATACTAAATTGAACATATAATGTTTTCTATGGCTCATAAATTACACATCATACTAAGTTCTTCAAATAAAAAAAAAGCTGGCATCCAGACCCTGTACATGATTGCTCAATGATTCATCGCTGAAGGAAAATTATGCTCATATATGAGTATCAAATAATCTAAAAGTTGAAGTTTAGCCCAACGTAGATCAAATCAACAACTCTTCTGGAGAGTCACATTAGACCTTAAAAGAAAAACTGAATAAAGTATATATTTTCAAATGCTCATTCCGTCAAAAGTACACGTGTCTCATAAAGTAAACTCAAAACTCTGGAGGGAAAAAAAGAAATTTAACTTTATCCCACTCTATAAAGTTTGGTAACTTAGTCACTAAGTGGGAGGCTGGAAGAAGATTGTAGGTGATGCAGGTCTTTCTTCTCTCTCTCTCAATTAATGCAAAAGGCTAATAAAAGTTGGCCAAAGGCTAGAAACAAAGAAATGAGTGTTTTGTAAACAATGCAGCAGTGTATAATCGGAACGCGTTATCTAATATGTGGAGGTGGAATATAGATGACAACAACAGTTTCACATCATAAACTTCTTCCGCTCAGTGTTTACGTCACTAAATAGGCATCCATTATCAAATACGCAACAAAGAAGTGCATGAAAGAAACCATTAGTTCCTCCCAAGCCAAACCCCTCATCAGAGCGTCTCCGTTATCAATCTCCTCTCTGATTCAGGTCAGTGTGAGCTTTGGCTCCAGACTGGGCTCTTCAGGTTCTCCGGCGAGGAACCCCTCCCTGGCTGAGCCGGGTTTCATAATGCGATAGATGACTCACACGCCAAGTCATGGTAACTCAAAAAATATTGTGACGGACTTCAGATCCCTTCTGAGTCCCATTAAGCCCTAGCAGTCCCAAAAAATGTTCTGATTCAACATTTCCTGAGGGCTAGAGCGAGGCCTCCACCTCCACCCCGAAGCTTTCACACACTCGCTGACACGCCTAGCCTAATGACTTAACCACCGAGCGTACCACGCCCGGCCGTCTCTCCTGCCAACCCTTTTCCAGAACCATCCAGGGAGGACGTACAACTCGCAAACCCATTCCCGTTCCCCTTCTTTTTCTTTTTATGGGCCAACGCGTTACATCAGACAGTGATGCCTTTTGGACGGGAGATGCACAGGAAGCAATGATTCCCAGCCGGGGCCTCTTGCCTTTAAAACGCAGAAGGAGCGGAAATTATGTCGGGAGAGCCACTCCTTCCTCTCGCTGTCAGCCGACGTGGAGATCAAACAGGAACAGGGAGCATTAACACACACATAAATATACAAAATACGCTGTTGAATCCACACCATCGCGCGACCTTGGGTTTGCAGAAAGACATTTAACCGCAGCCTGATTCTGCTGAAATGTCAGGCGGTGAATACATTACATAAAAAAGCCTTTGTAGAACTTGTTTTCACTAGCTGTGCATCTTCTCCGCCTGTCTTTTTTCTGCTCACCTTTAACAATGGCATGAATAAAAGCCCCAATCGCTACTCGTGTCACTAAAGACATCATACATCCTGGTTTTTATAGACTCGCAACACATGCTTCTGTGCAACTGTGTCAGATTCACCATGTTATCCGATTGACAGAGACCGTGGCATATGGGAAGCCAGACGGCATAAACACAAATGCATTCTTACGGATATAAGACGTACAGGCCATTGTGTTACGCTCGCTGTAACAAACACGCATTTCATGATGCGTCTTCATCTTCTGACACTGACGCAGAAGGGGATTGACAGGAATTTTCAACCCGATTTGCATTTTCTGATGGAAATATTAATGCTTGCAAGGCTGCAAAACAAGATGTAAATATATTTAGTCATACGCAATCTGCTTTAACAATGTCAGCGTTTGTCATAAATGGTAAAGGATGACAAGACCAATCACAAAAAAACAAGCAAATATTGCGATGATTTCACTGAATTCTGAACATTCCCTGTAAATCAATAGGTGATTTCTAAACTTTGAGACATTTTTGAGTGTATTTGACCATTAATAAGCTGGAAAAAGGAGCTCATTTTTGCACTTGTATGTCAGAGGCGGCTTTATTACAGTATGTGTGTGTGCGCTTCAGATGCGAGCGCGAAATCTGAGGGAATTAGTAGAATTAACGTAATGTGCAACCCCGCGCAAAATTCAGACCGGTCACACCAATACTAACACGCTGTCATGAGGAAAAATCCAGCAGAACAACCGTTCGCAATGTTCAGAGGATTAAACGGACCGAATGAGAGGAGGCGGGTGTGTGTCACTCGCTGTCGGTCGGAGAGGAGAGCGCAGCTGATATCGATACTGTAGAAAATGAGTATTGTATCGTTTCAGATATTTCAGTATCGATATATAGCGAAATATGGATATTTTTGACAACACTAGTAGGCATACACACAGGTTCGAAGACTCGTTCTCTCGCTCCCTACAGTGCAATTCGGCTAGGTGTACATCCACGCTAAAATATCAAGGTGAAAGTCATCATAGCTTGCGTAGTATAGACCCAGCTCCCAACCCAACTTTGAGAACAGATTAACGGCGATTTTTTTTTTTATCGCCCGATAAACGCAGCACGTTAACGCTGATAACGGCCCACCACTAATAATATATATATATATATATATATATATATAAAATATTATTATTATTATGCTGTTATATTTATTCTTAAATGCCATTTTAATTTTTTAATAATGAAAATGTTATTGTAATAGTAACAGTATTGTAATTAACCATATTAATATATAAACACAAAATGTTATATACATACTTTTCATATGTAAAAAAAATAAAAAATAATAATAATAAGGCGTCGGAGCGATCACTTGCATTGCTCTTGAACATGTCTCATAAATAAACCCAAACTCAGCCTCACAGACATGAGAAATATGTATAGAAAGTTTTCTCATGTCCACTTTTAAACGAAACAATTCCAAACTAAACGAAATAGTCAAGCAATGCGCACTGTTCACTAGTGGCAATGATATGCGTCCGTTCATTCATTCTTGTCAAAGACGCTGCCGTCAGACACATGTCCGTTTACAAACCAATCAATGTCCAGATGCAGCGCACATAGATGATGACGACAGGACGCAAGTGTGTCATGTGAAGTTCTTTAGTGCGCTCGCATAATTGCAATGTGAAACCAAAACTAACCAAATGTATCAAAACATGAACTTTGGTTCAGACCTTGGTGCGGACTTTCAGGTGTGAAAACGCCCTTAGACTGAAATAAACTTTCAATATAGGGTTAGGACAAATATTCTAACCAGAACTGTTGAGTGATATCAATGCAGTGCTATACATATGTTAACCAGATCTCTTATGTGAGGTATTTAGCTGAAATAAGCCTCCGGACCAGCCTTCCTCACAAGGCCTATCGGTCACAATTTCCATTGAGGTGTGCAGTGTGATCTGAATTTTATGGGTAAACGGCTTTTTTGTGAATCCAGTGTCTTGTTATTTCCTTATTAAACTCCCCATTATATCTTTGTATACTACCAAAAGCTCAGATAAGGTGTATGTTCCAGTTTTTTGTTTTGTTTGTCCCTCAGATGGCTGTGTTATTGTGTCTGCAGCTCTCTGCCTCAATTAGTTTACCCAGACTTTAAGCTGCAGAGGGTCCCTGCACATACTGACTTCATTAAAACACAAGTAAGGATGATCACACACACACACACACACACAAACAACTTAAGCTTGACAACGATACCGTCGAGCAGGCTGCTCAGTGTGATAGGCACAGAGAAGCAATTGATAAGTGAGTTCACTGTCATGGACGCTGACAGAAAGCCTGGCAGATGTTCTCAGGTCAGGGCTCAAAAACAAGGATGGCCAGTGTGAGAGAGTTTCGGAACGGGTCAATGCTTTGTTGATTGTGGACATATACTCTTATTCAATTATTTGTAGCAATTTTTCATACAGAAAATACAACCTGCAATCAAATATATATGTAAGAGAAAAAAAAAATGATATATATATATATATATATATATATATATATATATATATATATATATATATATATATATATATATATATATATATATATATATATATATATATATATATTAAAAAAAGGAAATTATATATATATATTTATTTATTTATTTACTTACTTCTTTTTTGCTGTTTTTGTTTCCATGTAGATAAATATGCTGCTAAAATATGTATTTCATAAATAAATGATAAAAAAGTATATATATGTATATATAAAACAAAATGTATATGCATTTAAATATAAAAAAACAACAATAATAATAAGACAATATTAGATTTTTATAAAAAAGTATATTTTAAATAAAATATTAAATAAAGCATAATGTACTGTGTTATTATACATTATTTGTTTGTATATCATATTTAAAATAAAATATAAAAATGTAAAAAAAAAAAAATGTCTATAATAAAAAACATATCTGCATATAAAATAAAATAATAAAATAATAATAATAATAAACAAAACAAAAAATATTAAATAAATACATTTTATGATTATTATTATAGATTTTTTATATATATATTATTTTACGAAAAACATTTAAGCAATATATTTATGTACATGATAATTTTTGTAGTGAGGCCAGTGAAAGTATTGGCTAAATCTGACTATGCCAGCACAACAAAACAAAAAAAATCCTTGTTTTTGAGCCCAGTCACGTGGGTTTATGGCCTTATTTCAGTGACTTTTGTTTTTGACTTTTTTCACAAACCACGCATAAATGTAATTTTCTCAAAACTACAAACTTGACATGCATCCTGCTCACATATTACTGCAGCAGAGTTTGTAATGAGATGTTAGCCATTAAAATGTAAAGCACAAATGATGTCAGAACACCTCCAGGGCCCAGGAAACACCTCAGACCCCAGAGGGTTAATAACTGGAAAGGAAGCGCATACATTTCTAAGAAGAACGTCCAAACAGAGTGGACAGACATTGACCACGTCTTACCCGTAGGAGCGACTGCGACTCTTCCTTGGCACTTTTGCCCTCAGCAGAGGTTGGGTACTGCTGCCCGGCTTTCTCCACACCGCTCGTCGGCGTCCCCGGCAGGTAGCCCTTAGCATCCGCGCTGAGGCTGAAGATCAGTCCCGATGAGTCTCTAAGCATGGCTGCTCCCTTCTGCTGCTGCTGGTCTTTTACTCCCGCGGTCACAGCGTTCAGCAGACCCAGTGTGGCTTGGGGGAACGGGGCTGGGCTTCCCCTAAGAATCTCCCCTGCACGCTCTTTGGGCACCCACACCAGACTCTGCACGTGTTGCTCCCCCCCTCGGACTCCTCCGCCTGCCACAGGGCCCAGCGCTTCAAACCAGCCCTTCTCTTTCTCGTCCTGGGCCTCGCTCTTCACGCCCTCTGAGCCGGGGAGCGGCTCGGCTCGGCTGGCCTCTGGAGGCACCAGGCTATAGAGTTTCAGATCACCTTTGCTCTCCTCTTTGATGCGGAGGGTTGACGGGGCAGAGCAGCCGTTCGCCGGAGCGGAGGCTGGATCCGTGGAGTCCTGGCAGTGGGCGGAGTTGAAGTGGTCCAGCAGCGCTGTGGTGTCCGTGGCAGTGAAACTGCAATGCCGACAACGACAGCAGCCGTGAACTCTCCTGAAAAGAGGACAAGAGATGGTCTCAGTTTTATCATTCTTATAAAAGATCAGGAAACGGCCGTGTCGCCTGCAACCTTGGCCCCTAGGGAGCCATCTAAGAGACTAATCCACATCCTGATTACGTGTGCTTTCTCCTTATCTGACGTCTCTGCCCCCCTGAGCTAGGTCTCTGTAATGTTGTGTAATTACAGTTTAGTCAGCTATTCTCGTCTGCATAATGGCTCTTTGTTCTGTTCCAAATAAAGGAAACAAAGAGCTGCTCCAAACTCTCCGCAAAGCAGCGCTAAATGAGCACTTTGCAAACCTTTAGGTAAATGAATGTGACGTTCCCTCCAGAAACACCAATGATTTTCTATAAGCTTGTACTTCCTGTTGGAAATCGACTGTCAAACTGACACCCCACCCAAAAAACCCATGTTTATTTTATATGCATCGGTTGATGCGCTTGGACGATAGCCATTCGTTGATAGGTTTGGCTTTAGATGCTAACCGTACCACACTGAATGAATGAGAGGTTTTGAAAGCAAAAAAAGTCCTTGGTGTTCAAAGTTCACGGCAGGGCAAATCAGGTTATTAATATCCTTTCCAAAGATCATCTGGAAATAAAAAAAGCACCCCTTCCCTGTTCTAACATGCTCGTCAAGTATCACAGATTCAAAGGCTGGCATTTATGATGGTGTATTTTGATATTTTCATTAGTCAGTTCTGGCCCGATATCTGATCCACAGTGGATATGCACAGCTTTGGCATTAAAGAAAGATCTAATATAAATATAAAGATTATATAGATGAGATTGTTCCTTGTAAAATAAGGCCATAACATGACGATACTTGAATGTTTTGCTCAATTAAAAAGTACACACACCTATATTAAAAATGCCATTTTGAAGCTGTTCTTTTTATTTAAAAAAAA
>CM042261.1:4685658-4693158 GCA_023566225.1 Romanogobio albipinnatus | reverse complement strand
CACACACAGACAGAAACTCACACACACACACACACACACACACATGGTCACGTCTCCTCTGATGTCTGATCTCCACACACACACACACACACAGACAGACAGAAACTCACACACACACACAGACAGAAACTCACACACACACACGGTCACATCTCCTCTGATGTCTGATCTCCACACACACAAACACACACACAGACAGACAGAAACTCACACACACACACACACACACACACACAGACAGAAACTCACACACACACACACGGTCACGTCTCCTCTGATGTCTGATCTCCACACACACACACACAGACAGACAGAAACTCACACACACACACACACACACACACACACACACACACACACACACACACACACACACACACACAGTCACGTCTCCTCTGATGTCTGATCTCCACACACACACACACACAGACAGACAGAAACTCACACACACATGGTCACGTCTCCTCTGATGTCTGATCTCCACACACACACCCACCCACACACACACACACACACACACACACACACACACAGACACAAAAAAAAAACATACACACACACACAAAAACACACACACAAAAACACACACAAACACACTGCACAGGTCAAATAGACCTATATTAAATCAATACAATGGTTGATACAACACAGTATCCCACCGGTCACAATTGTGACCGATCATAAAACACACTTTTCCATGAAAATTTTAAAAAATGATGATTGATTGTTTCAAAGGGATACTAATGACACATGATTTGGATATTTTTTGTGTCTGGGAAAAATTTGGGATTAAATGGGTTAAGGAACATCATAATACTCTCATTCTAAGTTCTAATTAAAACTGATCAGGCATAACATTATGACTTAAAATTGTGTTGGTCCCCCTTTTGCTGCCAAAACAGACCCGTCGAGGCAAGGTTTCGCAGCTGAAAGCATCACTGCCTCCGCCGGTGTGCCTTTTTCCCATAGTGCACCTGGTGCCATGTGTTCCCCAGGTAAGTGACGCACACACACCCGGCCATCCACGTGATGTAAAAGAACACTTTCTATCAGAACCAGTATTAACCTCTTGAGCAGTTTGAGCTCCAGTAGCTCGTCTGTGTGATCGGACCACACGGGCCAGCCTTCGCTCCCCACGTGCATCAATGAGCCTCGGCCGCCCATGATCCTGTGGCCGGTTCTCCACTGTTCCTTCCTTGGAGCACTTTTGATAGAGACTGACCACTGCAGACCGGGAACACCCCACAAGAGCTGCAGTTTTGGAGATGCTCTGACCCAGTCGCCCTTGTCAAACTCGCTCAAATCCTCACGCTTGCCCATTTTTCCTGCTTCTAACACATCAACTCTAAGGACAAAATGTTCACTTGCTGCCTAATATATCCCACCCACTAACAGGAGATGAAGAGATAATCAGTGTTATTTACCAAACCTAGTCCTGATGTTACTTACACACACACACACACACACCTGACTTCTCTAAACATCTGTTAACGTCAAACACAAGTACAGTGCATTACTACAGTAATTACGACTGTTTCCTCAAATAGGTTTTAATTAAATGCTGACAGGTTGTCACATCTTCTATGATGCTAAGAAAACACATTAAGGCCATTAACGAAATAAAGTGTTAATTCCAGCTGCATCTGCTTGATAATGAGGAACATGTAGCACTACTGAACAACAGCTCAGATTAGACGAGAACATGTTCAAGCCGACATTCAAGAGCTGTCAACGCCACCAAAAAACTGAACAACAACAGTGGATCGTTCACAAAGGCAACCATCAGTAGTTATAAAAAATGAATAAATACAAACACAACATCAACGTCAGACTGGCTTTTTGGAGAGTAGACCGAGATGTCTTTTTCACTCAGTTCCCAACTCCAATAAGCATGAAGTTAAAGAGATTCATTTCACTTGACTGGGTCAAAAGAAAGACTTAGCGAGGTGGAGAACTTGCCTTTCTACCCTCTCAGACTAAAGCAGTAAACACTGTATAAAGGGTCAGAATTAATCCACCGGACCATTAAGAATCATGCAACCATTCGAAATGGTACAAGCATAAGTGATTTAGATTATGTACTGAGCAAGATTTAATGCTACCTACCCTCCAATACTATAATTTCCTCAATGCTTTCAATGTAATGGCAATCACAGGCTATAGATGGATATTTTTTTCCCCTTTTCATTTTAAAAAGCATCATTGATTTAGAGGGGAAATACTTGAAAACATGAAAAACTGAATGAGAACCTATGTCGATGTCAATAACGGAACTGAGTGGCAGTAATTTGCGCTTGTGAAAATGAAGGCCTTTAGCTATGCACCAGCACACCGGCTCAATACCTCCATTTTACAGGACACAGAGCGGAGCAAACACCATCCCCATCACATCACACATGATGGAGGGATGGGTTAAGAGCAGCCTGCCGTTCACCTGACCGGGTGACAGAAAAACTAGACTGAGAAGAATCACAGTTAGAGGGTGAAAGTGCGAGTCCAAAAGGAAACAAGGAGCCTTCATTAGCAGAATCAGCAGGAAACCGGAAGGCTTCAGCCAACAAGATGCCTTACACTGACACACTGAACAAAAATGTGTTTCTTCAACTTTTTCAAAAAAATAAGTGTTTGTGCTGCCTTAACATTTTTAGTTTAGCAAAATTAAGGCAGCACAAACACTTTTTTAAGTTGAAACAATTTTTTAAAGTGCATAATTGACTGATTCAAAAAAAAAAAAAAAAACTCGATATCCATAAAACAGCCTGCAATAAATGAGACAAAGACTTGAAAACTTATATTCAAAGAATTGCCGCTCCATAGAAATATAACAAAGGCTCTTACACACTAGTGTTTACTTTATGCTACAAATCCATTGATTTCAATGGGAGTTATTAATGCATTCATGCTTGATCCCACCCTCAAAATGGATCTTATAATTACAGGAAAACACGCTTTGTGTAAATTCATTTCATTCATTCATTTTCATGTTGTAATGTTTAATTGTGTCTAAGGTAAAGGAAATCCCCATACCTTATTTTTCAAAGTGAAGAAAAAATTCTCTACATTCTCTAAAGGAGTATTCATTTTTAGACCCGAAGGTTATCATCAACAAGCTCTTATACACCATTTAAGGTCAAATATGGATAAAACAAAATGTCCATAATCAACAATAAGACAATACGTTAGACACGTGACACACTAAAATTGACAAATGAAAAAATTCTGCCAAAGCGATTGATTTCGGCCTAAATAGTTTTGGAGGGCAGAAATCATTAAACGAAATATAACGTTTAATAAGCTCTTCATCACGTTTTGACTGTTTAACATCTGTAATACAGTTAGATGGATGGATGGATGGATGGATGGATGGATGGATGGATGGATGGATGGATGGATGGATGGATGGATGGATGGATGGATGGATGGATGGATGGATGGATGGATGGATGGATGGATGGATGGATGGATGGATGGATGGATGGATGGATGGATGGATGAGAGACAGACAGACAGACGGGTGGATGGATCAACAGATAGACGGATAGATAGACGGATAGATGGATGGAAAGATGGGTAGAAAGATAGAACAATAGAAAGACAGATAGAACAATAGATAGATAGAAAGATAGAGCGTTAAAAAAGATAGAACAATAGATAGAACGATAGATAGATAGAACGATAGAACGATAGAACGATAGAACGATAGAACGATAGAACGATAGAACGATAGATAGATAGATAGATAGATAGATAGATAGATAGATAGATAGATAGATAGATAGATAGATAGATAGATAGATAGATAGATAGATAGATAGATAGATAGAACGATAGAACGATAGAACGATAGAACGATAGATAGATAGATAGATAGATAGATAGATAGATAGATAGATAGATAGATAGATAGATAGATAGATAGATAGATAGATAGATAGATAGATAGATAGATAGATAGATAGATAGATAGATAGATAGATAGATAGATAGATAGATAGATAGATGATAGACAGATGATAGATAGATAGATAGATAGATAGATAGATAGATAGATAGATAGATAGATAGATAGATAGATAGATAGATAGATAGATAGATAGATAGATAGATAGATAGATAGATAGATAGATAGATAGATAGATAGATAGATAGATAGAACGATAGATAGAACGATAGATAGAACGATAGATAGAACGGTAGATAGAACGGTAGATAGATAGATAGATAGATAGATAGATAGATAGATAGATAGATAGATAGATAGATAGATAGATAGATAGATAGATAGATAGATAGATAGATAGATAGATAGATAGATAGATAGATAGATAGATAGATAGATAGATAGATAGAACGATAGAACGATAGAACGATAGAACGATAGAACGATAGAACGATAGAACGATAGATAGATAGATAGATAGATAGATAGATAGATAGATAGATAGATAGATAGATAGATAGATAGATAGATAGATAGATAGATAGATAGAACGATAGATAGAACGATAGATAGAACGATAGATAGATAGATAGATAGATAGATAGATAGATAGATAGATAGATAGATAGATAGATAGATAGATAGATAGATAGATAGATAGATAGATAGATAGATAGATAGATAGATAGATAGATAGATAGAACGATAGATAGAACGATAGATAGAACGATAGATAGATAGATAGATAGATGATAGATAGATAGATAGATAGATAGATAGATAGATAGATAGATAGATAGATAGATAGATAGATAGATAGATAGATAGATAGATAGATAGATAGATAGATAGATAGATAGATAGATAGATAGATAGATAGATAGATAGATAGATAGATAGATAGATAGATAGATAGAACGATAGATAGAACGATAGATAGATAGATAGATAGATAGATAGATAGATAGATAGATAGATAGATAGATAGATAGATAGATAGATAGATAGATAGATAGATAGATAGATAGATAGATAGATAGATAGATGATAGATAGATAGATAGATAGATAGATAGATAGATAGATAGATAGATAGATAGATAGATAGATAGATAGATAGATAGATAGATAGATAGATAGATAGATAGATAGATAGATAGATAGATAGATAGATAGATAGATAGATAGATAGATAGATAGATAGATGGTTTCGGTAAAACTTATTTTCAGTGCATCATTATGGCAGACGACTAATTTTGTAGAGGTGTGTTCATCTGAGCTGTCCAACTGTGGCTCAGCCAATGGCG
This sequence comes from Romanogobio albipinnatus, assembly GCA_023566225.1. Lineage (NCBI taxonomy): Eukaryota > Metazoa > Chordata > Actinopteri > Cypriniformes > Gobionidae > Romanogobio > Romanogobio albipinnatus. The sequence continues at coordinate 4,687,912 of CM042261.1, read as the reverse complement.
TGAGTTTGGGGGCGGGACTACCAGTTTATCCGAGCAATGGAGGATGAGAGTTTGAAATGCAAAGATTTGCAGATATTACACACTCTCCCTTTCAGAGAAATCCCACAACCAGCACGTCCAAAATCCACCGCAGTATATTCTCAGCTCCTGCACGTAAAAGGTCTCCCTTTCCCCAATTGGAAGGCAGCGTGATATATTGAGCGCGCACCGGATCGGGTGGGCACGAGGTGTGGGAGGCTACAGCATCAATATCAGGTTCACGTAAGTGGTGGGTGGGTTGCTGTTTAGAGACTAGAGGGCAGGATTCTGCTCATAAATCTACACTATAGCGAGGTATCCAGGAGAGGCGCATACGCACGCTGGAAATATTATGTATCAGTGATTCAACAGACCACACAATCACTCACACGCACACACACAGAGAATGAGAGCAATGAAACCGGACACCATGACACAGATGTCCATACAATAACATGGAAGACACAACCCTGAAAACACGCATGCAGTAGCCTATAAACTAAGATCTAGTGTACACAATATTCTGTCTGGTGAGCAAAAATTAAAAAACGGGGGAAAGTGGTTTAAAACGAAATATGACATGCACATTCTCACTTGCATACACACACACACACACACACTCGGTACGGTCTGAGCTGAGAAGCAGGAGCTCTCCAGGGAGGCCGTCCAGGTCTGATTTCTGCTCTCTCCTCGCTGGCTTCCAGGCTGTGGGCTCTGAATACAAACAGCGCCTTATTCAGAAAGGCCGCACGCACAGGCTGAACACACTCTGCTCCACGTCCACCTGAAACAACCAGCCCCGGGCAGCTGGATCATGATGGACGTCACTCACGGCTCAAGCGCACAAAAACCTTCACACATGCTCTCTAGGGGACAGGTGGGTGTATGAGGCCTTTAAATGCAGCGTTTCCTGACATGAGCGCCAACTTGACAAATGATTCCTTCGCCAGGATCTTTGACGAGTCAGATTAGATCGTTGATCATTTAACGACTCGTGGAATGAAGGAAAGAGTTTAAATGGTAGGAAAATGTGTCTGTCGTGCAGATATGTGTTACTTCTCTGTCTGACCACTACGTATGCGACTTATTTTATGCACGTACAACGAATTATGAATGGGTTGGAAAACATAAACAAAAATAATAATAATAATAATAATAATAATAATACAATATTGAAACACATGGATTTTCATGATTTCGATTCTATGAAGTGTTCTGGAATGTCTGCATGCCTCCAAAATATATTTTTTCCCCCATATTTTTAAATATATATTTAAATGTATGCATGTGTGTGTGTGTGTGTGTGTGTGTGTGTATGTATATGTGTGTGTGTGTGTGTGTGTGTGTGTGTGTGTGTGTGTGTGTGTGTGTGTGTATGTATTTGTGTGTGTGTGTGTGTGTGTGTGTATGCATGCAAGTATGTATGTATGTGTGTGTGTGTGTGTGTGTGTGTGTGTATGTGTGTGATTGTGTGTGTGTGTGTGTGTGTGTGTGTGTGTGTGTGTGTGTGTGTGTGTGTGTGTGTGTGTGTGTGTGTGTGTGTGTGTGTGTGTGTGTGTGTGTGTGTGTGTGTATGTATGTATGTATGTATGTATTTATGTATGTGTGTATGTATGTATTTGTGTGTGTGTGCGCATGTGTATGCGTGTGTATGTGAGTGTACATATGCATGTGTGTATGTATGTACGTACATACGTATGTATGTTTGTTTGTTTGTTGGTGTGTGTGTGTGGGTGTGTGTGTGTGTGTGTGTGTGTATGTATGTATTTATGTATGTGTGTATGTATGTATTTGTGTGTGTGTGTGTGTGCATGTGTATGTGTGTGTATGTGTGTGTGTGAGTGTACATATGCATGTGTGTATGTATGCGTGTGTGTGTGTATGCGTGTGTGTGTGTGTGTATGCGTGTGTGTGTGTGTGTGTGTGTATGTATGTGTGTGTGTGTGTGAGTGTACATATGCATGTGTGTATGTATGCGTGTGTGTGTGTGTGTGTGTGTGTGTGTGTGTGTGTGTGTGTGTGTGTGTGTGTGTGTGTGTGTGTGTGTGTGTGTGTGTGTGTGTGTGTGTGTGTGTGTGTGTGTGTGTGTGTGTGTGTGTGTGTGTGTGTGTCTATACATACATATTTGGGGAAAAATGTGAATTTTGGAGGAATGTATATATATATATATATATATAGGCTACCTTTGAAATATAAAGACCTCTTTGTATTTATGATTTTTTATTTATGATTTAAA
>CM042261.1:4615658-4680658 GCA_023566225.1 Romanogobio albipinnatus | reverse complement strand
CAGCACTTTGTTTGACAATTTTTTTCTTCATATGATTAAAAAATGAATTCATGTTTTATGTCTTCACTTGATTGAGAGAGAAAAAAATTAAATACACAACAAAAAAGACCAATTAATAATAAATTGTTGTTTTTATGAATTCAAATAATTAGACATGGTTTTGGATTATTAAAATGTAATTAAACCATTCAAATGGAATCCAGAAAACTTAAAAACAAAAAAAACTGAATTTGGTAAAAAAAATAAAACGGAATTTGAGAAAGAACAAAACTTATTTCATAGGGCCATAAATGTCATTTTTATTCAACTTTTAATAAATTGTTGTTAAATTGTACAAGTTTCATAATTTCAAATAATTAGACATGCTTTTTGATTACTAAATTTTAATTTGATTTAACCATTAAAATTGAGTCTTTTTAATGGTATATGGAATTAAAAATTGCATTTTTTAATGGTATATATATATATATATGCACATATATATATTTTTATTTTTATTTTTTATTTATTTATTTTTTTCTTATATATATTAATTTAATAAAATTATAACGTATTGTTAATAATAATAATAATAATAATTAATAATAATAATAATAATATGAAATAAAAAACTAAAAACTAGGTATTTTGCCAAAATGTATATTATATATCAATTGACGTTCAGTTTATCAATATAAATATTAATATACAATTATTCCATAATATTAAATAAATAATAATCAAATGTTATATATACACTGTATATATACTGTATATATATATATATATATATATATATATATTAGGGCTGTCAAAAGATTAATCACGATTAATCACATCCAAAATAAAAGTTTGTGTTTACATAATATATGTGTGTGAACTGTGTATAATTATTATTTATATATAAAAACACACACAAGCATGTATATATTTAAGAAAAATGTATTATATTTATATATAAAATATTTATATATAATATAAATTATATAAATGTATACAGTATATACATGCAAATATTTCTTAAATATATACATGAATATTTATATAAACATAATAATTATACAGAGTACACACAAATATATTATGTAAACACAAACTTTTATTTTGGATGATTAATCCATGATTAATCTTTTGACAGCCCTAATATATATATATATATATATATATATATATATATATATATATATATATACATACACATTATATTTAGAACATTATTATTACTAAACTAGCTCACAGTTCATGCATTAGTGAGTTAGCAATAATTAAAATCATTACATCTGGCTGGTAAACCTCAAGCTCAAGCTAAACGCATCCCAACTTGGCTCATTCCGCAGAAAGCGAACTTAAATATGCTACTTACATTGTAAACATGACATTGTTGAAGTGAAGAGTGAAGCCGTGCTGAAAGTTGGGCAGATAAATGACTATGACATCTGTTCATTACCCATCGTTTAAAATAAATCGACTGCTGTGTTTTCACTGGCTCCCCTCACCAGCTTCCCTACGCTCTTTTTCCCCCTTTTTTTCATTGGGAAAATGAGAAATCGCAGTCGTCGATATTACTGCATGGAAAATTCCACTAGGAACGAATTCTGAATAGACTCATTATTCAAACTTTTTTCCTAAGAATTTATACAGTATTACGACAATTTGTAGACAGGCTGATGTTGAATTGAAAAAGATTGTGGCCGGTGTTATTAGAAGAAGAAAAAACCTCAGGTACTCTGCGCTTGCTTGATTGAGTACATGCACATGTGCAAAGCAGGCAACTGTTCATAACGGTCCATTTAAACATGATACAGAGAGACTAGTGCTGCGATAAATCAGCCAAAAGTCACAGAACAAAGCCAAATGCAGTGTGCCAGCATGATCCACACTAATCTCCTTCACATTTTTTGTTTGTTTGTCTTAAGAAATCCAAAATCACCAAGGTGATATGACAAATGACGGCTGCATTTCAGCTTCAACGGAGCAGCTTGATTGCTTATTCATGGCGTTATTTTAAAACGCACGCATGAACAAATACAGACTCTATGAGGGCTAGTCAAAATTTCTGAATTAATTCAGCCGGTGTTCTGCATGTGCATGACTTTGCATGCATCAAACATGGCTACCATCCATCTAGCGGCTTTATTCTGTGACATAACAGTTTCACTGTTGCATGTCCATGCATCATTTTTAATCCTTAATGGCCCATGGGTCTGACATTAGCTCTGCTCCAAAATGTAAGAAGCCATCTTGTTTCCTACATAGGCAGCTGCCTTATAAGACAGCATCCTAACTGAAATGGGCCCTCAGAAGTGCAATTAATCGTATTTTTTTTATTAACTTCCCATTTTGGCTTCCAATGATTATGAAAACAAGATAATCGAGGTACAGCGATTATTGTGGCGTCCAGCGCACCATCATTTCCTTCACAGCGGCACGCTTTCGTTCAACTTAACGTCCAAATCAGCCGCATAAGCGAGTAGGGATGGGTATCGAGAACCAAAACCGGTTCCAAATTAGTGTTGTCAAAAGTACCGACCGCAATACCAAGTCGGTACTGACATTTAAAAAATGTGAGGCTTTGAGCACTGTTAGGCGGAATCGTAAACTCCTCTGATTGGCTGTCTGTGATTGGCTTCAATGACCAGCACTTCAAAAACATGTTGCAAATATACATCAATGACGCTTTATACACATGGGAGCGTTTGAATGCAGGCGCCTATAAGCCTATCGGTCCGCTGGTCAACCTGCTTGTCCTTTCATACGCTCCCGCTCCTGCTTTCAAAACACTTTCATTGTCATTGTAGCCAATCACAGACACATCCGATGAGCACGTGAGCACAATGGCCAGTCAGAGGAGTTTACGATTACAGCTCAACAGTGCTCAAAGCGTCCAATTTTTTTAATTTCAGTACCGACTTGGTATCGCGGTCTGTACTTTTGACAATTGCCCAGAACCATTGCATTTCAATTCCGCTTATTGGATACTGTGTGCACATTTTATTGTGATTTTTAACCATATGAGCGCAAAAAAGACGTGCCCGCTGTTTTCTGTTCTGCAGACACTAGGGCTAAACGATTAATTGCATTTGCGATAATATCGCGATATGATAAAACACGATTTCCTAACCGCAAAGGCTGCGATTAGAGTCTGGTCACGTGACACGCGAGAGTAAAGTCTGCCGAAGAAGAAGCAACTTGGCACGTTACACATATCATGTGCCTGGCCTAAAAGGAAAAAAAACTGTGTGTGTTTGATCTATCTAATATTGTGTTGCTACTATCATCTCCAATGATTCTGGATCGATTCTGAGCTTCGATTTTAACTGCAGGTGCGCAGTGGCGCTGCGGGTGTTTTAGATACACATGTATTCTGATTTGCTTCCATTATCTCTCTCTCTCACACACACACACACGCACACGCACACAATCACACATGAACCATAAAATAATATTTCATAACGTTCCGAAAGGTTGACGGCGCGAATTGCAATGACATTCGCAGGCTTCTTTGCACAGGATATGCGCTGTGAGAAACTTTGCTTGATGTCACGCTTACAGTGTGTGTTCTCGCCCGCCGGTATTTTCCTCACAAATGCTCAACGAAGGCTTCATTCGTGTCGTTAGGAATGCAGTGTGCTTGTATATTAAAATGAATAAACTCACTGACAGAAGGCTTTCCATTTCAAATGCTCACGCGGCGCTTTGTGAAGAGTGCTCGCGAGCACGCGTCTGTGTGCGTCTCAAAATGCTTTTATGACGCGAAATTAATGTAAACACCATCAGTAATGTCTTAATGAATTAAACAGACAGGGCGAAAACATCTTATATTTCAAAAGAGATCTGTGCATTAGTGTGAATGCAGGTCTCCCGCTGTCTATGATGATGTCATCATTAATAATCAAACAACAGTAAAGCTGAGAAAGAGAAAAATCATCTCTTAAATACTGAACGCACTCTTTGTTCATTGCTTGCAATGTTTTTTTGTTCCTCTTTATGATTTACTAGCTTATGTTTTGCAGCTATATTAGTTTATATATTTAAAATTATTAACATGCAATTGTTTTAATTAAAATGTTATAATGTGTAGTTATTTAAAAAAGCTTATAATTACATATATCATAATAAAAACATTTTACGTTTTTAATAAATTCATAATATTAATATTAATAATTAATAAGGAAAAAGTTCAAGAATTGTTTTGTAATCGGATCGTGACTCCCAGAATCGGAATCGGATCGTGAGGTACCAATTAAAGATTTCCACCATTACTATACAATGATGTATTATTGAATAATACAGAAGATAAAGAGTTAAAAAAAATAATCGCATATTAAATCGCAATCGCAATATTGGTAAAAAAAAAAAAAATTGCAATTCGATTTTTTTCCAAAATCATTCAGCCCTAGCTGACACACACACACTGCACACATGTGCACAGAACGGCTTCTCAGTGAATGATAGGGGTGTAACGATATTCAAACCAAACCGAAAAACCGCGATACACCACCCACGGTTCGAACCGCGATCCTCTCATGTCGAACTGAACGTGCCCCGCCTCCAGCTGCCCCAGCCCAGCTCTCACTTCACCTTATGCCACAACATTATTTTTTTCTTCCTTGATTTTTGATTAAATAGTAATTAGTACACTTTTAACAACTAACAAGAGCTGTATTTTTTTTACTAAATATTGTTATAATCATATTATTTACTAAATATAAACTAACTAAGTGCATGTCACGTGACTTGGGGGATCCCACCACGCGCATCTTTTTTTTCTGTGCTAATCAGGAGCAGTCATATGATTCATTAACAGTTCATGTTGTGTATTTGCCATGGTAACTGTCACTGTAAAATGCCACTTTATTTTCACTTTATGTTATTTTGTAAATAAATTATGCATTATTTTGTACATTTAAATTAGTATGGTGGCGACTTTATTGTGTTACAAAAACTGCTATTTAATAGCTTTAACTTATAGGCCTATTTATTCATCATCAGTATTAGTCATATTCATACAATTTATGTTTTTAAGTAGGCTAAAGTGGGACATTGTGTGTGGTCATTAATTTTTGTGGAATAGATTAGCTTGTTTTTTTACTAGTCTAGACTAGTCTAGAGCGCAGACATTTATTTAATTTGGGTTTACTCAGGTTTGCTATCTGCTCTAAAGGAAACATGAAGCCAATGTATAAAGTTAATAAAGCTAAAATGTAATTATTGTTGTTGTTATTATTAGGTTAAAAGTGAATCTATTGTTTTTATTGTTGGTGCCCTGTCATGAACCCTGACCCACAGCAAACAGAACCGAACCGTGGCTCCAAAACCAGGACATGAACCAAACCGTGGCATAGGCGTATCGTTAATAGTGCACGATAATGAACTGAGTTCTCTTCCTCGTCTTTTTGCACAGCACGGGAATGGACAAATACACACAAAATAGTCTCGTAAACAGTCGGTTATGACGTTTTTCTTGATGCCGCCTCTATGATAACACCAACAAAACAACAAAAGACGAGACAATTCGCTCGCTGTTCTAGACAGAGTAACTTTTAGCTATATTTGTAATGTTTAGCCTATATCAAATCAATAAAGTGCAGTGATATTTTACATTTAATTTCAGTTTCTGTACCTGAATACCTGAAAATGTCAAATTTCAGTTGTATTTATTTGTGCAATTGATAATTTGTTCTTTTTTTAATTACTGAGTGTTTACTTGTCTTTAATAATGCTTGAAATTTATATTAGGCTTTTTTTTTTTGCTATGGTATTTTTAAATCATAGGCAAAAGTTGCTAGCCTGTTGATTTTTGTTCAAGGTATTCAGCTACAATGACATGTTTTGCAATAATACCCTAATAATAAATGTGACATCTAAGGTTTTGTTATCTAAGGGACACAACTTGAATCTTATGCTTCAATATTTTTAGGAACTAAAATATAAATACTAACTTGTAAAGTAAAATAATAAATAAAATAAAATAAAATAATGGGTTTTTTTTTATTAATTGAAACAATGTTAAATAAATAATACAATCCAAATCCAAAATTCCCCCTAAAGGAAACCTCAATTGGAATCTAAATAAGAAATCGATAAGATTCAAAATCGTTCAAATACAAACGGTGCCCAGCCCTATAAGTGAGTGATGTAAAGCGCAGTGAGTTGCTAAACTGCGGGACGTGCTTGATATTCAACAGTGTTATTAAAAGCACATTAAGCTGCGAAAGAGACGCTGTTCCCTCTGCGGCCGCCTGTGCGTGCACGAGCTCTGATGAGGGGCTGAACACGCTTAAGTGAAGGATACAATGGGCTTTAGATACGTGCCTAAACAGTCAAATAGATGATTTTTGCCATAATCGCCCTATAAGTCACTGATTCGGAAAGCTCTACATAAGGAGGATCAGATGGGAGACTTGATTTGATTTGAGAGCATGGGCGTCGGAACCATTGTATGTGGGACAAGACCCACCCACTTTTTACGATCAATGAAATTGGACCCACTCACTTTTATCGTCTCTAACATTCAGCACATGTGTGTTTATCGACCCCTAAACGATAAACACTTATTTTTAAACACGTTAGACGCTTTATTTCCACTTTTCTAATATTTTCTTCATTTTTATTGAAAATAAATGCCTTTCCGATCTGATATTCCGACGTCGATTTGTGTCAAAACTAGATACCGTGCGTCTTACCTCTACACTACTGCTACTCTCAAATATATGGCGATTTCCGTGATTTTGTCTTTCCAAACTATACATTTAGCAAGCAAAGCAGTATATTTGTACTTTATGAGGACCCACCCACATTTGTTTTGCTTCCGACGCCCATGTTTCGGAGGAATTATGCAAAACTCCGAAATGCATAAACACACAAAGCACTGCTTGTCTTACCTGTACGTCGTAGGTGCCGTTAAGCACGGAGGACCTGGGAGACCCTGCTTCTGCCGCAGAGCCGCTCTGAGCTGATTGGCCGAGGAGGCGCACCGAATCTTTGGCCTGTGACTGGGCTGTGAACTGCACCATGTTGTGTAGTGCCAAAATCTTATTGTCCAGCTCTGCGTCCTGCCGCGTCCGGTTGTGCAGGCCCAAATGGTACTTGCGAAAGTGTTTGATCAGGTCCGTGGGGTCATTACCGTAGTAGCCGTACCCACAAATGTTACACTTAAAGTCTTGTAGTTTGGGTGAGGTGGGCGGAGGTGCTCCCGTCTCAGCTCCCAGAGGGCTAGGGGCGTCCTCCGCTCCCCCGATCGGCCTCTGTGGATGAAGAACAGGAGGGACCTTAGAGCCTTCGACAGCTGCGCCACAAGGGCTGCCAGAGCCCAGCAACGCTAGCGGGCTGTGTGCGGCGTCCCTCTCCTCTCCGTTACTGACGCAGCCCTGTACGATGACGCCGCCCGACCGGGTGTTTTGCCTTAGACCGTTGAGCTCGTCCTCAGCGTCCACTCTCTCACCCGGATCAGAGGTTGTCGGGGAGGTGGCGGAGTCCAGCGGTTCACTATCGGTGCCCTCGCGGCTGGAGTAGGACGCCGCCAGGTTGTGGCTGGAGTAATGCAAGTCAGGCCTGTCTGGTTTGATGGGGCCAGGGGAGGACGGCTCCTCCTGTTCTTCGCCCACGGCCCTGTCGGGCTCAGAGGCCTGGCTCCCCGTGTTCCCGCTCTCTGGGCCCGTGGCCTCGGCCGCCACCGCCTCGCCCTCCTCTTCTTCACCGCCGAAGCTTCTCAAAGGGGGATTCTTTTTCCGCACCATATCTGGAAAAGAGGAGACCAACATTAGCAAGTCGTCCAAACTAGACACGATGCAATAAGATTCCAGTGACACGAAATGTGTCTGTTCACACCCGGCATGACACGTCTACGAGATAGGGGTGGGAGAAAAGGTTGATGCATTGATGCATCGCTATTCTTTATCTAACGATTCGGAATCGATTCTCAAAAATTCAGAATCGATTCTGTGTTCAATTCAAACGGCCACTTCACCACTGTGTGTCCGCACGTGCGGTCACCGACCAAACAGAAACACCTGTTGATAGGCGAACGTTCATATGCTGGTGAATTGCCTTCGTTTAAGATAAAATGGACAAACTATGACCTGCTCAGGGGCGTCACACCCGTGGGGACACTTTTCCCGGTGAGAGGGTTAAACACCCACACGTTTTATGCAGTTTTTCCGCAGTTTAGCTCAAAAGCCTTACAGCAGTCGCTCCTCCGTTTCTCCTCTGTGTCTGCACTCGCTGCGGCTGCCTCCCCATTTCAAAAATGTATTTAGCCTATTAAATGCAAAGTTTTTAATTTCAAAAGCACTTCTAAATTAAGTTAATATTTCAACCAACAAAATTCTGAGCCAAAATAACGAAGTGGTGCTCAAGTAAGCTATACGGCACTTTCCTTGCCATTAATGATTAATAACACTCCTATGTCTCCGATGCGGTGGCCGGGACATAAACCTACCAACACCCGTGGCATAATTTTTGGAATGACGCTAAATTTTGGGAAGAAGCTAGATATTTTACTTTATAAAGTTTTAAATATGGATATTATTCATACACAAACGCGCCACTTCGCTTCAGAAGGCCTTTATTAACCCCCCGGAGCCGTGTGGAGCAGTTATATGATGGATGGATGCACTTTTATGATGGATGGATGGATGGATGGATACACTTTTATGATGGAGAGATGCACTTTTATGATGGATAGATGCACTTTAATGATGGATAGATGCACTTTTATGATGGATAGATGCACTTTAATGATGGATGGATGGATGCACTTTTATGATGGATAGATGCACTTTTATGATGGATGGATGCACTTTATGATGGAGAGATGCACTTTTATGATGGATGGATACACTTATGATGGATGAATGCGTTATGATGGATGAATGCGTTATGATGGATAGATGCACTTTTATGATGGAGAGAGGCACTTTTATGATGGATGGATGCACTTTTATGATGGATGGATGGATGGATGGATACACTTTTATGATGGAGAGATGCACTTTTATGATGGATAGATGCACTTTAATGATGGATAGATGCACTTTTATGATGGATGAATACACTTTTATGATGGATGGATGCACTTTTATGATGGATGGATGCACTTTTATGATGGATGGATACACTTATGATGGATGAATGCGTTATGATGGATAGATGCACTTTTATGATGGAGAGAGGCACTTTTATGATGGATGAATACGCTTTTATGATGGATGGATGCACTTTTATGATGGATGGATGCACTTTTATGATGGAGAGAGGCACTTTTATGATGGATGAATACACTTTTATGATGGATGGATGCACTTTTGTGATGGATGGATGCACTTTTATGATGATGGATGCACTTTTGTGATGGATAGATGCACTTTTATGATGAATAAAGGCACTTTTATGATGATAGATGCACTTTTATGATGATAGATGCACTTTTATGATGGATGGATGCACTTTTATGATGAATAAAGGCACTTTTATGATGATAGATGCACTTTTATGATGATAGATGCACTTTTATGATGGATGGATGCACTTTTATGATGGAGAGAGGCACTTTTATGATGGATGGATGCGCTTTTATAATGGATGGATTCACTTTTATGATGGATGGATGCACTTTTATGATGGAGAGAGGCACTTTTATGATGGATGGATGCACTTTTATGATGGATGGATGCACTTTTGTGATCGATAGATGCACTTGTATGATGGATGGATGCACTTTTATGATAGATAGGTGCACTTATGGACTTTAAAAACGAAACAACAATCCGTTGCCATTACAAAGCCAGGAATTTTTAATATAACTCAGATTGTATTCGTAAAATCATGGGCTAATTTTCATTTTTGGGTGAACTAACCCTTTAACAACTACCTTACTAACTACTAATAAGCAGTAATTAGGAGTTTATTGAGGCAAAAGCAGTAGTTAATAGTGAATGTGCTCCCCATAATAAAGTGTGACCTTAAATTCGTTCAACAATAAATAAAGCTCATAATCAGTACCTGAGATTACCATCATCCTAATTTGTTTATGTTGTTCAAGCCGCAGCGTCGCAGAAACAGAACCCGTGTCTAAAATAGAAATAGTTGCATATCACCGTCGATATGATTAACGTGGAAAAGATGTCGCGGCGTCTCGTCTGGTTAAGACATGGCACTCAATGTGTGGTGCTGTCTGCTTGCATGCTAATAACAAACGGCACCACTCTCTATAAAAGCTTCTCAATTGTTCTTTGATTTTCGAAAAATCTGAGACAAAATGCCCTAGAAATGGTTCTGCTCTTCCAGCTCCATCCATAAACAGCAATGAGGTTCTAATATCGGTGACTGTGTCGGCGCCGGCCTTTGTTGATGATGTTTTAATGAATAAAATCTGTGCACTTATGTCACTGATGTGGCTTCGGGACACACATTTTAATCAGTTACCAAAATCAAAGATGATAGGGAGAGAGAAGAAGTGGAATTTACAAAGTGATTCATAGCGAAAAATTTCCCATCAGAACTCAATGAGGTCATGCGTGTTTGTTCATAGCAGGCAAATCGCACTATTAACTAGACTTTCCTTTGGCACAAACTGCACAAAAAAAGTGCATTTCTATGAAAGGTTTAGCATAACGCACAGTTAAACATCACTTTGCATCTGCGGGATGGTGTGCGTGTTGGCCACTTTCAATTGAGGGCAATTACGGTTACTCATGATTTAACAAAACAGGGGCCTGTCTTATTTCGACAGACCGTCGAGAGCAATTTCCTCATTTAGTGTGTGATGCAAATGGATATTAAATAAAGCAATTCATGCTTTGCAGAGGGGCCACACCTTAACCACAGCTAAGTTAATAAAAGTCTTGAGAAAATCTAATCACAAATATAACCACACCCTGTCAAATCGCTCACAGCATCTCCTACTCCCTCGCCATCCACGCTGGGCGAATCCGAGGCTTCCCAGCATCTGAACACACACCACGGCGGGCGCTACCCGTTCAAATTTGATGAGAAACGCACCTGTCTGTGTCATATCACTACTCCAGAAGAGAGATCGCATGTGAAGAAGATATTTATTCAAATCTCTAGCGAGCCGTTTTTAAAAAGCTTACATTCTTAAACATTCATAAAACATCCAAAACTGCACATCATTTATTGTATCATATCAAGAAACGCAATCAAAGGCATAACACTACATGCAGGCCACAGCATGATCTCAAACGTGTGGATGAGAATGACAAATAAACTAAATGGTAATTACCGCTCCACACAGCGAGATTACTCATTTGGTACACAAGTTTTTATGCCTTGCAAACAGGTCCCAGCATCCCTGACAACCTAGAAATATCAGAGAACTTTAATTCCAGGCCAGCAAAAGTCAAAGATACATCCATGAAATAAATAAATGAACAATATAGTTTGATTTTAGTATGTGAGCAGAGAGCACCACACACTGAAAAACACATTTGTATTAAAACGGATGGATGGATGGATGGATGGATGGATGGATGGATGGATGGATGGATGGATGGATGGATGGATGGATGGATGGATGGATGGATGGATGGATGGATGGATGGATGGATGGATGGATGGATGGATGGATGGATGCAACTACAGATGGATGGATGGATGGATGGATGGATGGATGATTGAAACTAAAGATGGATGGATGGATGGATGGATGGAACAAAAGATGGATGGATGGGTGGATGGAACTAAAGATGGATGGATGGATGGATGGATGGATGGATGGATGGATGGATGGAACTACAGATAGATGGATGGATGGAACTAAGGACGGATGGATGGATGCAACTACAGATGGATGGATGGATGGATGGATGGATGGATGGATGGATGAAACTAAAGATGGATGGATGGATGGATGGATGGATGGATGGAACTAAAGATGGATGGATGGATGGATGGATGGAACTACAGATAGATGGACGGATGGATGGATGCAACTACAGATAGATGGATTGATGGATGGATGCAACTACAGATAGATGGATGGATGCAACTACAGATAGATGGACGGATGGATGGATGGATGGAACTACGGATGAATGGATGGATGGATGGATGGATGGAACTACAGATAGATAGATGGGTGGATGGATGGATGGAACTACAGATAGATGGATGGATGGAAGAATGGATGGAACTACATATAGATGGAGGATGGATGGATGGATGGATGGATGGATGGATGGAAGGATGGATGGATGGATGGATGGATGGAACTACAGATAGATAGATGGATGGATGGATGCAACTACAGATATATGGATGGATGGATGGATGGATGGATGGATGGATGGATGGATGGATGGATGGATGGAACTACAGATGGCAACAAGTGTTTTAGTAATATTAGTAATATTTGTTCTATTGAAATCTTGACTGATCTTATTATTTGGCTGATGAGGGGAGTAAATGCAATATAAATTATTCCAAAATATTAATGCTTAAAAGTACTAAAACAATCATTAATGGAACCAGAATCATTAAGAAGAATCAGAACTATAATCATGAAACCCATTAAAAAATGTAAGTTTAGGGTCCAATTCTCACTATTAACTAGTTGCTTATTATCATGCATATTACTAGGATATTGTCTGTTTATTAGCACTTATAAAGCACATATTAATGCATGACCATATTCTACATCCCTTAATCATACCAATACCTAAACTTAACAACCTTACTAACTATTAATAAGCAGAAATTATGAGTTTATTGAGAGAATTGGACCCTAATCTAAAGTGTGACGACAAAACCTTACGATTCATATTCCTCATGAATATACATGTTTTTAGAGCGACCCACAAGCTATTATGATAACTGATTTGTGAGCAAATTCATATTTTGAGGAGCTTTGCAATAAATCAGTCGAATCATTTTAAATCCAAACGATGTGATCCCTGCTCCGCTTTAATAAACTGTGGATTAAGTTAACGTAATTTAAAATTTGTCTAACATATTAAGCTACTGAACGCATTTGTGAGATATTGATTTACTGAGCTACATTTTCCTTCCTGAGATCTCAACCAACACAGAGGAGATGAAAAGGAATGGAGTGGGAGGACGAGAGACGTTTTTAATACCTGATATGCTGCACAATTACATTCAAACTTGCAGGGGAAGCAGTGAGACGTCCCGATTCCACGCCGCCATCAGAAACCCAACGCTTTTATAGATCCCAGGCTATTCCTGTGTTCCTGTAGCAGTCGATTCAAATCACACGTTCACTATTGCCTCCTTTTCCTTCCCTTTATTAAACTACTCCTCTTCTGTTATTGGGCCTACTCCAGAACTTCCTTAATAAAGGATCAAAAGCTTTTTGAAAAGGACAGAACAATCAATTTTCTTAATTATAAAAGTAAGGCGGGTGAATGGTTTGACAGAGCAGGGCTCGACGACACTTGAGCTAATGTGATCTAGTGACAGGAGTCAAAGCTCAGTCAGAAGAGAGCGTCACACACAGCGTACAGGAGTGTTAACTAAGTGTTACTTAGTGAGGATTTCCAGGAGGTCTCGGAGAAGAGACACACATCGCTGTCATCACACACATGATTTAAACTTCTATATTATGTTTTGACAGTTGTTGTTTTAACCAGAGAAAAGCAGGCACTTCATCACTGTCATTATGACATGTTGATGGAAAAGCTTTGTGTGATTTAAATCACACACACACACACACACACACACACACACACACACAAAACGCATTGTATGCATGACCAAAACTGACAATGCAGCAACGCAACATTCCTGTGGAAATAATCGCCGGATGACAAGAGCGACGCATCAGGATACACACACGCCGGCTGATGCTCGACAACACTATGAGGCACGTGCAAATAAAAAAAAATAAAAAAATGAAAAACAATTTTTGTTAAAACCTTTTTTAAACAGTTCACACATTTTCTGTGTTAATAGTTGGGTGATTATGTTATCAGCATGATCCAAAATGAAAAAGCATGAATGAAGCGCAAAAATATTGATTTAGAACGAGTCCATGACAAACAGATGTGTTCATGATAAATAAAAAATAAGTAATTCTCACACTCACTCACTCACTCACTCACTCACTCACTCACTCACTCACTCACTCACTCACTCACTCTCACACACTCACACTCTCACACTCTCACTCACTCACTCACTCACTCACACTCTCACTCACTCACACACTCACACACTCACACACTCACACACTCACACACTCACTCACTCACTCACTCACTCACTCACACTCTCACTCACACACTCACACACTCACACACTCACACACTCACTCACTCACTCACTCACTCACTCACACACTCACACACTCACTCACTCACTCACTCACTCACTCACTCACTCACACTCACTCTCTCACTCACTCACTCTCTCACTCTCTCACTCTCTCACTCACACACTCACACACTCACCCACCCACTCACCCACCCACCCACTCACACACTCACTCACACACACTCACTCACACTCTCTCTCACTCACACACTCACACACTCACCCACCCACTCACACTCACTCACACTCACTCACTCACTCACTCACACTCACTCACTCACTCACTCACACTCACTCACACACTCTCACACTCTCACACTCTCACACTCTCACACTCTCACACTCTCACACTCTCACACTCTCACACTCTCACACTCTCACACTCTCACACTCTCACACTCTCACACTCTCACACTCTCACACTCTCACACACTCACACACACTCCGCATTCACACACTCACACACACTCACACACACTCCGCACTCACTCACTCACTCACTCACACACTCACTCACACACTCACTCACACACTCACTCACACACTCACTCACACACTCATTGTAAAAATATTATATGATTGATAAGTTATGACAACACTCATCAAAATAAGTTAAGCAATTGAACTGTTTTATAAGTTATACGAGACTCAGTTAACTCAAGTAATTCTGCATGTTGTTCACAAAACATATATATATATATATATTGTGGCGGGCAGCGAGGCCGAGGGACCGTGAGGGCGGGACGAGGCGGCGCTCATCAGGGAGGATGAGCGCCAGCTGCGCGCCGCAGCGATCTCGGCCCTTGCGGAGGAGTGAGGGACTATAAAGGAGGAGCGACAACAGTGAGGGACGAGAGAGGACCAGGCCTGGATTTTATGTTGAGTTTTATTTACGTTTTGTTATGTGTTGCTGCAGTCGACCGTGAGGGGCTGCAGCCTTTTATTTTCATTTTGTGTTTGTTGGTGTGTAGGCGACAGTCGTCCGCGAGGGGCTGTCGTCGCCATTATTATTTTGTGTTTATTTAATTAAAGTTTGTTTGAACGTTCGCCGGTTCCCGCCTCCTTCTTCCCGTACAAACAACGTTACTACATATATATATAGACATAAATAAATATATCATAAGGGCACTGTAAGTCGCTTTGGATGAAAGCGTCTGCCAAATGCATAAATGTAAATGTAAATATCAGTATATATTATAAATACATCCATATCCATTCCAAAGGGTCCAATTCTCACTATTAACTATAAACTATGACTTTTGCCTTAATAAACTCCTAATTACTGCTTATTAATAGTTAGTAAGGTAGTTGTTAAGTTTAGGTATTGGGTCGGATTAAGAATATGGTCATGCATTAAATGTGCTAATAAGCAGCCAATATTCTAGTAATATGCATGTTAATAAGCGACTAGTTAATAGTGAGAAATGGACCCTAAACTAAAGTGTTACCCATATTATACTTAGATGTATATCTCATATAAGCTTCCAGCATCATGCAGTTGTTATAGTAACAAGTCAACTCATGACAATTCATATCCAGTGGACGTTTCACAGCATCACAATGATCGAAAATGAACGAGTGTAAAGGAATGGTGTGACGGCCGTTTGCCATCGGTTTACATGCACACAGAATCCACTAGGCTCCCTGTCAAAAAGTCGCTTCCTCTCGGCCCATCTCTAGTATCAAAAGGTCCGACCACACACACAAAGCCCCTTGTTTGTGAAGAGGCAATGTGACTCCTGATATGTCATCTTCATTGTCAAACCCATTTAGGAGATATCGTTTCAAAAACAACAATAAATAAAGGGGATTTCCTCAGTAATCTGGCCCAGCCTGGTCAGCGCTGATGAGAGTGTAAGAGTTGGGGTTTAATTCATGACAGGAAGAGGCCAAGTCGTCCCCTCTGTGGAGTCCAGACAATGTCCAGGTGGTTAAAGTTAGACCCTGGCGGTGGGAGTAAATCTAATAGATATTTCTATGAGTGCTGGCAGTTTGTGCTTTTCTTTTCTGTGTGCGCTCATTACAGCTGCTTTGCTTAAGAGTGTTTGTCAAGGTGTTGCATAGCTAGAGAATACAGCTTAATGAGTCTGCTTAAACACACAACACACACTCACTCACACAACACACACACACTCACTCACTCACTCACACACTCACACACACACTCACACACACACTCACACACACACACACACACACACTCACACACGCTCTCACTCACTCACACACTCGCTCACACACACCCGCTCACACACACTCGCTCACACACTCGCTCACACACTCGCTCACACACTCGCTCACACACTCGCTCACACACTCACACACTCTCACACACACTCTCACACTCTCTCACACTCTCTCTCACTCTCTCACTCTCTCACTCTCTCACTCTCTCACTCTCTCACACACACTCTCACACACTCTCACACACTCTCACACACTCTCACACACTCTCACACACTCTCACACACTCTCACACACTCTCACACACACACTCTCACACACACACTCACACACACACACTCACACACACACACTCTCACTCTCTCTCACTCTCTCTCACTCTCTCACTCTCACACTCTCACACTCTCACACTCTCACACTCTCACACTCTCACACACTCTCACTCACTCACTCTCACTCACTCTCACTCACTCACTCTCACTCACTCTCACTCACTCACTCTCACTCACTCTCACTCTCACTCTCACACACGCACAAACACAAACACTCAAAACATTTTGGCATGACAATTGTTGCAGTGTATTGCCAAAGCATTTCTAATTTTACAGAGAATAAACATACATGTACATATACATACATTAAATAAAACAAAATAAAAAAAGTTAAAAAGATATATAATAGACACTCTCTCTCACACACACACACAAAAAAAAAAAAATCACACACAGGCAAAATCACACGCACACACTCATAAATCACACACATTCACTCACACACACACAAAAATAAAATCACACAAATCACACACTCACACACTCACTCACACACACACACACACAAATCACTCACTCACTCACTCACTCACTCACTCACTCACTCACTCACACTCACTCACACTCACTCACACTCACTCACACTCACTCACACACACTCACACACACTCACTCACACTCTCTCACACACTCACTCACTCACTCACACTCACTCACTCACACTCACTCACACTCACTCACACACACTCACACACACTCACTCACTCACTCACTCACTCACTCACTCACACTCACTCACTCACTCACTCACACTCACTCACACTCACTCACTCACTCACACTCACTCACTCACACTCACTCACACACACTCACTCACTCACTCACTCACTCACTCACACTCACTCACTCACACTCACTCACACTCACTCACTCATACACACTCTCTCACTCACTCACTCACTCACTCACACACTCTCACACACTCACTCACTCACTCACACTCACTCACTCACTCACTCACTCACTCACTCACTCACTCACTCACTCACTCACACACTCTCACACACTCACTCACTCACTCACTCACACTCACTCACACTCACTCACACACACTCTCACACTCACTCACTCACTCACACTCACTCACTCACTCACTCACTCACTCACTCACACACACTCACACTCACTCACTCACTCACTCACTCACTCACTCACTCACTCACTCACTCACTCACTCACTCACTCACTCACTCACTCACTCACTCACTCACTCACTCACTCACTCACACTCACTCACACACACACACTCTCACACTCTCTCACACTCTCTCACACGCACACGCACACACAAACACAAACACTCAAAACATTTTGGCATGACAATTGTTGCAGTGTATTGCCAAAGCATTTCTAATTTTACAGAGAATAAACATACATGTACATATACATACATTAAATAAAACAAAATAAAAAAAGTTAAAAAGATATATAATAGACACTCTCTCTCACACACACACACACAAAAAAAAATCACACACAGGCAAAATCACACGCACACACTCATAAATCACACACATTCACTCACACACACACAAAAATAAAATCACACAAATCACACACTCACACACACACACACACACAAATCACGCACTCACACACACAGACAAATCACACACACACACACACACACACACACACTCACACACACACAAATCACGCACTCACACACACAAATCACACACGCTCACAAATCACACACACACACACACACACACACACACACACACACACACACACACACACACACACACACACACACACACACACACACACACACACACACACACACACACACACACACACACACACACACACACACACACACACACACACACACACACACACACACACACACTCACACACTCACACACTCACACTCACACACCACTCATTGTAAAAAAAGTATATAATCGATAAGTTATGTCTTAAATTGTTTTAAATCTTAAAATTAAGCAATTTTCAACTTAATTATAAGTTATACAAGACTTGATTAATTTTAAAGTCAGTTTGATTCAAAATAAAGTTGAAATGACTCAAACATTGTTGTTTGTACTTAAATGTAAGACAGCAACACATTAATAAACTGAAGTGATTTATGGATCTGAATTCACAGTTTGAACTGATACTGATGTAAACCAATTCAACTTTACAAATCTAACTCCATATGATCCAACTGAAGCTTCTCTTATAAACACCATTAAAGAGAAAATCTAGGTCAAGTCGGTCCTAAGACGAGGAAGGATTGGAAATTAGTCGAAATCACCAAGTCCTTGTTTTAAATCATATACAATTGAAATACAAAAAAAAATGAGGCATGCATTACAAAGCAAAACTTTTGTTAAAGCACTTCAAACTATTATATGGAGCATTTTTGACCACATCAAATATAATACAGTTATGGTGATTCTTTTGCATTCTTTTTTAAAGTCTGAAAGCTTCATTCCCCATGCAAAATAGTGGCCTGTACACTTTTCAAAATGTCTGTTTGTTTTCCCGAGGAAGAAAGAAACTCGGACTGTTTTGGAACAATATGGCTAAATAATGACAGCATTTTCATTTCCAAGTGAACCATTTCTGACTCCACTGAACAAACCACCAATTACGTGAGCCGGCTCGTAGCCGCTTTATTTCAGTCCCAGACTTGTGTCCTACAGCCTTTCATTGTGAGTTCAGACGTAATCCTCTCTGCGTCCCCGGTCCCAGGAGGATCACATGGAAGCGGAGATTCACACACGCAGCTGGAGGACCCCATGGAGCGCCGCAGCCTGGGTCACTCCGAGATTCTCCACCCAGAAAGTCTGTTTATTAAAAATACATTACCCAAACCGCCCTTCATAACTCAGGCCTGTGCTTTCAATCCGTCAGGGGTGGATCTGAGTGAAGTCTTAAATAGCAAACCCTACACACACTCACACACGCGTGCACTCATATAAGAACTAAAGCAGTAGTGCGGGCACATGTGCGCCGCTGATCAGTCAGCCGGAATATTGAGTTCCCCGAGATCTAAAATGATGAGACTCATTTTGCATCCTTTATTTACCGGCATCATAAATGGAAGCAATAGACAGGAAAAATAGAGAGAAAGTATCCGCTCTAATTGCTTTCTGTCATTGCTGGAAGAGGAATTCATTTCTAAATGAGTAACTGGTACAGCAGCGGCACAGCTAAACTTCTACAGACTCAAATAAAAGAACTGCATTTCCTTCTGATTTTACTTGCATGTTCTGGGATTTGCCGATAATCAACTTTCTGGGGAGAACGACAAGGGGAAAAAGGCAAAACACGCTCTCGCACACACGCTCCCACACACTCTCGTACACACACACGCTCGCAAACTCTCGCACACGCACGCTCACACACGCTCACACACACGCTCACACAGACACACACACACTCTCGCGTGCACACTCTCACACACATGCTAAAACACACACGCTTACACACGCACGCTCACACACACACACACTCTCCGCACACGCACGCTCACACACACGCACTCACACACTCTCGCGCACACACGCACACGCACGCTCACACGCACGCACGCACACTCTCACGCACACGCAAGCTCACACACACGCACGCTCACGCACGCTCACACACGCACACTCACACGCTCACGAACACGCACACTCACGCACGCACACTCACGCACTCGCTCACGCACGCACACTCACGAACACGCACGCTCACGCACGCACACTCACGCACTCGCTCATGCAAGCTCACACACACGCACGCTCACGCACGCTCACACACACGCACACTCACGAACACGCACGCTCACGCACGCACACTCACGCACTCGCTCACGCAAGCTCACACACACGCACGCTCACGCACGCTCACACACACGCACACACACGCACACTCACACGCTCACGAACACGCACGCTCATGCACGCACACTCACGCACGCTCACACACACGCACTCGCTCACGCACTCGCTCACACACTCGCTCACACACACGCTCACACACTCTCACACACTCTCACACACTCTCACACACTCTCACACACTCTCACACACTCTCACACTCACACGCACTCTCACACGCACTCTCACACGCACTCTCACACGCACTCTCACACGCACTCTCACACGCACTCTCACACGCACTCTCACACGCACTCTCACACGCACTCTCACACGCACTCTCACACACTCTCACGCACTCTCACACGCACTCTCACACGCACTCTCACTTTCACACGCACTCTCACACGCACTCTCACTTTCACACGCACTCTCACTTTCACACGCACTCTCACGCACTCTCACGCACTCTCACACGCACTCTCACACGCACTCTCACACGCACTCTCACACGCACTCTCACACGCACTCTCACGCGCACTCTCACGCGCACTCTCGCGCGCACACTCGCGCGCACACTCGCGCGCACACTCGCGCGCACACTCTCAGTATTTTTAATAAACAGACGCACACGCACTCACGCACACGTTCTCACACACGCTCTCACACACGCTCTCACACACGCTCTCACACACGCTCTCACACACGCTCTCACACACGCTCTCACACACGCTCTCACACACGCTCTCACACACTGGGAAGAAGATAAACCCTTGATTAAACCGGTCCAAATATCCTAACTCTCTAAAACTCAAACCAGTCCTCACAAAGATAGTTGTACAAGTACACACACACTCTCACACACGCTCACACATGCTCACACACGCTCACACTCTCTCACACTCTCTCACACTCTCTCACACTCTCTCACACTCTCTCACACTCTCTCACACACCGGGAAGAAGATAAAACCTTGATTAAACCGGCCAAAATATCCTCACTCTCTAAAACTCAAACCAGTCCTCACAAAGATAGTTGTACAAGTACACACACACTCTCACACACGCTCACACATGCTCACACACGCTCACACTCTCTCACACTCTCTCACACTCTCTCACACTCTCTCACACTCTCTCACACACCGGGAAGAAGATAAAACCTTGATTAAACCGGCCAAAATATCCTCACTCTCTAAAACTCAAACCAGTCCTCACAAAGATAGTTGTACAAGTACACACACACACTCTCACACAGTCTCGCACACTCAGATCTAAAGTTTAACAAACTCAAATAAAAGAACTGCATTTCCTTCTGATTTTACTTGCATGTTCTGGGATTTGCCGATAATCAACTTTCTGGGGAGAACGACAAGGGGAAAAAAGCAAAAAAACGTCCCTTTAAAACAAAACAGGCCTTGCTTTCCATCCTAACAATGGTATATTCAACAGCACACATGGCAATTAACCACGACTCGGATCCGTCAGGCATACCATGTGTGTGCGGTCACGTCTAAGAGCGAGTCGTCATAAAAGTGTTCCCCCAGCTATCCCACAATCCCACCTTGTGCCGTCTCCTTTATTATTCCTCCCATTCTTTATGATGTCACCGCCGCAGACTTTTGCGGCGAGAAAGGACTCGAAGGACCCCGGTCCATCTTCCAGAGGAGTTTAATCTCGTTTGTAACATTAGGAATAAATCACATTACTGTCTGTGGAGCAGAGTTTCAAGCATGCGGAGGGTCTATGGAAAACACATATGTGAGATGCTAGATAGAAGCAGTGCAATTAATTATCATTAAGGCGAAATGTCAAGAGGAGGAACTGGGCTCTGAGTCACCCCGCCTCACCCGTATCCCCCTTACAAACCGGGTGATACACACACTTTCACATTGGAAGCATGTGGCTGTGTGTCACATTCATTTGACCCTGGGCTGAAACATGGCAAAGGAATAACTGCCTCTAAAGCAAGATAACAACCACTGTGTCAATTTCATTTAAGTGCTTTATTCCTCTTCTTCAGAGGCAGGACGCTTCTCTGTGCCATACATCTGAACATGGATTTGCTTTCATTGAAAGTAAGACTTTCAAATGTACAGTTACACAGATTGAGTAAATGTGTGACAGCAGCAGATAAAAGCGCCGTACGCTTTGGGGGAATTTCTATCAACCTTCCTTTTTAATTAAATATACTTTATTTTCATTGCAGGCTATTGTTGGTCCGTTTGCAAATCTCCTGTGCAATCTGGAACAGCCAATCGAGTACACACACATTTCCATAGAAACGGAATGAAAGAGAAGCTGCTTCTCGTGCAGAATCAGTGACTGTGAGGATGCAACAGGCAACTAGAGACAGCAGGCCTGCTCCGACATCCACATCATGACAACTGATTAACAACACGCATATTATTATGCTTTATGCTTAAAAATGAGTATATGAGAAAGAAAGAAAGAAAGAAAGAAAGAAAGAAAGAACGAACGAAAGAAAGAAAGAAAGAACGCAATGTAATGTAATGTAATGCAAAACAAACTAAAAAAAATTATAAAATAAAATAAAGCAAAACTAAACATAAAATAATAAAATAAAATGCAAAAATAAACAAAATACAATAAATAATTAAATAAATAAATACAATAAAGCAAAACTAAACAAATTAAAACAAAACATAAAATAATAAAATTAAAAATTAAATAAAAAGCAAAAAGCAAAAATAAAAAAATAATAAAGTTAAAATTAAAATAAATAAATAATAAGCAAAACTAAACAAATTATAAAGCAAAACAAAACATAAAATAATAAAATAAAAAGCAAAAATAAACAAATAATAAAATAAAACCAAAAATAAAATAAAATAAATAAAACCAATATAAAATAAATAAATAAAACCAAAATTAAAATAAATAATAAAATAAAATAATAAAATAAATAAAATAAAGCAAACCTAAACATAAAATAATAAAATAAAAAAATAAAATAAAAAGCAAAAATAAACAACTTATAAAATAAAACCAAAAATAAAATACATAAAACCAAAAATAAAATAAATAATAAAATAAAATAAATAAAACCAAAAATAAAATAAATAATAAAATAAAATAAATAAATAAAATAAAATAAAATACCACTGAACCACTGAAAAAGTGGACAGGCAACTTTTATACCTTTTATAGTAAGTTTTTTTTATTTATTGTTTTATTTTATAATATGTTTAGTATATTATAAAATAAAACAATAAATAAATAAAACTTTTTCAGTGGTTCCGGAAGTATTTTTAAGCGTTATAAAGCCATGAAGCAAGCCAACCAGCTACGAGGAGAATCACATTACAAACTTTGACTTGAAGCAAAAAAAGTATTTGAAAAAATATAAAAGGTAAAACAACTACAAATCCCATGCAGCAGCATAATCGAAATTAAAAACATGGAGAAACATAAAACTACTCATTTACTATTGTCGATTATATATGGTTGATATATATATATATATATAATATCAAATATTTTGGAAGCGTAGGGAGACTGACTCGATTCCGTCATTCAGAGTGGGCGGAGCTAACGAGATCTTTTTGCTTGCTGTGACTGATTGGGTGGAATTTTCTGCACAGCATCATGGGTATTGTAGTTTTTCACCACCAATTCCACTGTTAAACACGATTATTCTAAAACCAAGTTGAAATAATAATGTGGGCTGACATCTCCAACAGAAGCAAATACATTGGACGGTTTTCGTGGAAAAAAAGTAGAGAATGTATATTTAAAATTCATATTATTCGCTATTATACTAGAGTACACGAGCATAAACAAGCCATCAGACCGAACACAAATGGAATAAAACTATCAAAGGGTCTTTAACACAATCAAACAATTATGCATATTCTATAATAAAAGTCTGCGATTGAGTTTTTGGCACCATACGCTGCACTCAATATCACTAAAGCTGCTATCCAGTGGCCCACACAAACGAAGAAGGTTATTGCCAAGGCAACCGCAATCTCTTTTCAATGATCTCATCTTTTCAGTTTCTCTTAAGCAGCATCTAGTCGGCAACAGATTGCAAAAATCAGGATACAGATTCTACACGGAAGAGTTGAATATCAAGCGAGCGAGTGCAGAACGTAGGCAGCGTCTCACAAGAGATTCAACCTTTAATGTAAACAAGAAGTGAGGAGACATCTTTAGAGACTGAAATAAATCAACAGGCCTGCCAGAACACAGGGCTTTCTTCAGAGGGTGTGTGTGCGTGTGTGGAACGGCATACTAATCTCCTCTCGTCCTCAAAGTGCGAGAGGAGGAAGATAAAAAACGAATACTGCCACTGCAACACTAAGGCCTTTGAAGGAGGCGTGGACTGCCAAAATCTGTCTCCATACAGATGTCCGGGAACGCCGATCTATGCTACGCCCAATATTCCACTGACTTTGAAATATCAGCATGCAAAGGGAAAAAAAGGGGGGAATAATAGCAAAGAGGACTATGGTGTTCCTCATTAAAACTCCACGGAGATAGCCAGGTTTTCTGATTCCTGAGTCACAAGGCAAGGGAAAAATTTATTTGAGAAGCTACACTACTGTTCAAAAGTTTGGGCTCGGTAAGATTTGTGTCTCTTGTGCTCAGCAACGCTGCACTCATTTGATCAAAAATACTGTAAAATGATTACCATCAGCTGTGACTGTATAGTAAAGTGTCGTTTATTCCTGTGCTCAAAGCTGGATTTATTTGTATTAATACATCAAAATTATAATAAGAACATTATAATTGTGTGCTTGGGACATGCTTTTAAATGGTGAGACATCATGGTGTCATCAGGCTCTCAAAAATTATATACAAATTTGGATTTAGATTCATCAGTTAATATATCGCTTATCGGCTTTCAAATATAAAGAATTATCGGTTATCGGTATCGGCCAAAATGTTCATATCAGTGCATCTCTAATGTTTTAATTATCGTTCTGAATGCGATGCAGGCGTAGTCTTTGACAAAAACGTGATTTTCTCTGTTTTTTTGCTCAAAATGTTGCTTTTTTATGAAACTTAACCACATCCAGGTGGTAATTTCACATTCTTTTGATACATATTCATATAACAACATTTTCTGAGGGCCATGAACATTTTGTGATAATAATAAAAAATGCTTGCGGGAGTTGCTGGGGCAAAATCACCATTAATGTGCTCCATATAATAGTTTGATGAATTTAACAAATGTTTTAGTTAATATTTGCTACTGTGAGAATGTTTGCTACTAACTACTGTGACAGAAGCGCTTCACAAATCAGTAAACTTTCATGAGATGCATGCAAAAATCACCATTGCAAAATTACAAATTTACATCACAAGTAAACTAGGAATGCCACCATATCGGTATCAACCGATATATGTGTTTATTTTTAATGTTATAGTTCTGATAAGAAGATTTGGCCGATATATTAAAGCCAATAAATAATAGATTATTTCCTATAGATGCGCACTGTTCATGATGCTTTTGAATTGCTTGAAATATGATTAAAATCCCTTCAAAAAAGGAAAATACAGTAAAGTGTGACATGTCTGTCATATCGGTTACATCAAAATTATAATAAGAACATTATAATTGTGTGCTTGGGACATGCTTTTAAATGGTGAGACATCATGGTGTCATCAGGCTCTCAAAAATTATATACAAATTTGGATTTAGATTCATCAGTTAATATATCGCTTATCGGCTTTCAAATATAAAGAATTATCGGTTATCGGTATCGGCCAAAATGTTCATATCAGTGCATCTCTAATGTTTTAATTATCGTTCTGAATGCGATGCAGGCGTAGTCTTTGACAAAAACGTGATTTTCTCCGTTTTTTTGCACAAAACTTAGATTTTTTATGAAACTTAACCACATCCAGGTGGTAATTTCACATTCTTTTGATACATATTCATGCACTCATTTGATCAAAAATACTGTAAAATGATTAGCATTTGAAACAGCTGTGACTGTATAGTAAAGTGTCATTTATTCCTGTGCTCAAAGCTGAATTTATCATCATTACTCCAGTGATCCTTCAGAAATCACTCTCATACTCAGGAGTTCCTGCTTAAGTAACGTTTCTAATGGAACTATATTTTTTTTCCAAGATTCTTTGATGAATAGAATGTTCAAAAGAAACGCATTTATTTCAAAATTCTAATCTTTTAGAACATTCTAAATGTTTTTTAGATCTCACGTTTGATCGATTTAAAGGTCCCGTTCTTCGTGATCCCATTGTTCAAACTTTAGTTAGTGTGTAATGTTGCTGTTAGAGCATAAATAATACCTGTAAAATTATAAAGCTCAAAGTTCAATGCCAAGCGAGATATTTTATTTAACAGAAGTTCCCTTTCAAAGCCTACAGCGAACGGCCGGCTTGGACTACATCCTGGTACTTCCTTCATTAATGACGTCAGTAGAACAGACTAACCTCCGCCCACAAGAATATGCGAAAAAAGGGGGCGTGGTCTTGTTGCTGTCCCACGTGGAGAAGAGGAAGTGTCGCGTGGAGAAGAGGAAGTGTCGCGTTTGAGTGTGTTTGTCGCCATGTCGTCGAGACGCTGTTATTTTCATCCCGGAGTCAAATCACCTTTGTTTGGCTTTCCCAGGGACGCTGTAGAGATCATTGAGCGCATACATCTCCCGTTAAGAGGCGTGACCTTTCCGTGCAATGTGCGCTAAGCTGCTGTCGAATCACAACACGGGAACCGCTGGCACAATCAGAACTCGTTACGTATTTCTGAAGGAGGGACTTCATAGAATAAAGGAACTCATCAGCCGTTTTTAGGACAGTGAAAACAGCGGTGTACAGATAAGTAAATTGTGTGAAAAATACTGTGTTTTTTTACACGCGAAACATGAACACATGTTATATTGCACACTGTAAACACAATCAAAGCTTCAAAAACACACGAAGAACGGGACCTTTAATGCGTTCTTGCTGAATAAAAGCAGTCCTTTATTTAAAAATAATAAAATAAAAGTTTTGTACATATGAAATATGAATTTCAGGTAGAAAATTAGACCATTAACTTTCACTAATATTTTGTAGCGGTCGACCGATATTGATTTTTTTTTTTAATGGCCGATGCAGTCAAAATAAAAATATTTAATAAAATAAAAAGTAAAATGAAACAATACTAAACAAATTATAAAGCAAACCAGAAAAATAATAAAATAAAGCAAAACTAAACTAATTATAAAAAATAAAATATCAATTTAATGCGTCAATTATTTTGTTTTATTTAAAAAAACAAAAAACAAAAATGAATAAAGCAAAAAATAAATAAATAAATAAGTCAAATAAAGCAAAACTAAACAAATTACAAAATAAAACTCATTATAAAAATAATAATAAAATCAATTTAATTTATTTTAATAAAAGCTAAACTAAACAAATGATCAAATAAAACTCATTATAAAAATAAAATATAAATGTAATGCAATAAATTATTTTATTTTATTTAAAAAGCAAAAATAAATCAAATTAAAAAATGAAATAAATAAATTAAATTAAATAAAAAAGTCAAATAAAAAAAGCTAAACAAATGACAAAATAACACTCATTATAAAAGTTCAAAATATATAAAATAAAGCAAAACTAAACGAATTGCAAAATAAAACTCATTATAAAAATATTTTTTTTATTAAAAATTAAATTAAAAATAAATAAAATAAAGCAAAACTAAACAAATTACAAAATAAAACTCATTATAAAAAATAAAATATAAATGTAATGCGTAATGCGTTGATATTTATTTAATGCAATTATTTATTTATTTATTTTTTAAAACAAAAATAAATAAAATACAAGCATAATGTTGCTGTTTATACATGAGAACTTTTTATTTATAAAACAGTAAAATAAAATAAAGTCCCACTTCCAACACATCAGCCAAACAGAAAAACGCATCAGCCGATGTCAATATTTTAAAAATGCCAAATATCGGTCGACTACTAATATTTTGCTGTACATCAAACACAAGATTTAAAGTTGTCGGACCTGCAGAGGATGATTTCACCCGTGCTTGTGTTGAACTCACATACAGTAGCTGTGGGACAGGAAGTCCCCTCACCTTAAGCCATGTGACGTTTCAGTATGCAAGAGGAAGAGTGTACAAGAGTGACAGAGAAACATCAGAGAGCGAGAGAGAGAGTTTGTGGAGTAAGGAGAGAGGAGGGGTTGGCATGTCAGACATAAAGAGCTTTTCCCATAATTCTCTTCACCCCCTGTTTCCCTTCCATGAGGCAGCTTGTGAAAGGGTGACGTGCTCAATAAGAAGGGCCCGTGACTAACTGCCTCTCTGTGACTTTTTTCCCTTTTTTACGTGGCATGTCAACGGTGCACAATACAAGCAACACAACCCCCTTCATGTTTATTCATGAGAACTCATTCACATCAAAGACGCACCACCAAAAACTGTTGCCTTTGGCAATGCTGGCACGGATTCAGCCCACCTCCCTCGGCTTCTTCTCTTAATCACTGAGCTAAAGTCACACTCAGAACATGTAAACCTGTTGCACTCCACCGCAACATGCCCGACTGACACTCCAACATGTCATCATAACATCTGAATACAGAGGAAGTTCCGCATTAATGATTTACCACTTGCTTTTGAAATCAAATGCCGGAGATTCGCTGAATACTTTATATCGTGTCGTTTCAAAAGTTTGGGATCAGACAGAAAAGAAAATGCTTTTATTCAGCACGAAAGCGTTCAGTTGATCAAACGTGAATGTAGAATGTTCTAAACGATTAGAATTTTGAAATAAATGCTGTTCTTTTGAACATTCTATTCATCAAAGAATCTTGGGGGAAATGTATCACCAGTTTCCCCCAAAAAATATATAGTTACATTTCTGACGGATCACTGCAGTTATGATGCTGAAAATTCAGCTTTGAACACAGGAATAAAAATGACACTGTAACATATAATACAGTAGAAAATTTATATTTTAAATTGGAATAATATTATTTCACAATATTACTGTTATTATTGTGTTTTTGATTAAATCAGTGCATCCTTGGTGAGACTTAAAACCTCTAATGGAACTATATTTTGGTGGGAAACTGATGCATTTTTCCTTTGATGAATAGAATGTTCAAAAGATCGACATTTATTAAACAATTCGGTAACACTTCATTTTAGGGTTCAATTATCGCTATTAACTAGTTGCTTATTAGCATGCATATTACTAGGATATTAACTGTTTATTAGTACTTATAAAGCATATATTAATGCCTTATTCTGTATGACCCAATACCTAAACTTAAATGCTAGAAAAACTACTTTACTAACTATTTATTCGCAATAAATTAGAAGTTTATTGAGGCAAAAATCATAGTTAATAGTGAATATGTGTTCCCCATACTCAAGTGTTACCAAATATTATGATCTTAGAACATTCTAAATGTTTTAACTGTCCCTTTTGATCACTTTAATGCGTTCTTGCTAAATAAAAGTATTACTTTATTTTTGGTGAGCATCAGAGACTTTCAAAAACATTCATAAACTTTTCAACCCCAAGTTTTAAACATAACAGCTCAATAAACTATTACGCTCATCTGTGGAAACACACAATGTCATGCTAAAAATGCATTTAAAAAGACTCTTGTACAGCATTCATTTCAAATAAAAATAATAAAAACTGTCAGTAGTGATTTATCATCATCATCAACATCATTTATTCAAATGTATTTAATGTAGTCCTACCTGAAAACTGTAAAGCACTGTTTATTTCATTTATTTAGATCCGTTTGTTTTATTGTATTTCTCCTATTGTTTGTAATTTGCCTCTTCGCTCTTATTTAACTTTGTTATTAAATAGCCTAGTTTCAGGTGTTTTTGTTTGCCTGGATGTTCTTGATGTTAGTTTTCAGGTTTATATAACTATATATTACCGAGTTGAGCAAAGAGTTTTTTAAATATTTAAATAGGTTATATATATATATATATATATATATATATATATATATATATATATATATATATATATATATATGTATATATCGATGTTAAAATGACATTGTCAGATGTAGTGATGTTTTCTTTTCCCCTAAAGAATGTGAAACATATATATATATATATATATATATATATATATATATATATATATATATATATATATATATATATAGATTATAGGGGTGTAACGGTACACGTATTCGTATTGAACCGTTTCGGTACAGGGCTTTTGGTGCACGCGTGTACCGAACGGTTATGAATGTAATCTTTAACAGTTAACAGTCGGCTTGTTGTAAGCGCGGAACACACTTCAATCCGAGTTCCCACACGAACATATTAAGTATTCAGTCCATTTTATCACGAAATTCAAACGATAAATGCAGTTTTAACGCTCTTTAATGTGACATGACCGATAGACGCATATCAGTTCAACTTAAAGCGGCGGCGCGGCGCGCGAGTCAATGCGATCATCTCTTCCTAAAGAATAAACATAAATGAATACATCTTAAGGTGTGTTGAGGATACATTACAACTTACTGAAATGTATCATATGTCATGTAATCACTCCATCTGTGTTTCAACCGCGGAAAGACAATAAAACAGCTTGTAAACAATGTCATGCAGAATCACATTTACTCAGAAGTCATTCAGTGTCCACAGCTGTAGCTCACTAGAGAAATCAACTCTTTCACTGAATACATGCACTATATTAGCTGTTATATTCATTATATTAGCCGTTATAGTCATTATATTAGCTGTTATATTCATTATATTAGCCGTTATATTCATTATATTAGCCGTTATATTCATTAGCCGTTATATTCATTATATTAGCCGTTATATTCATTATATTAGCCGTTATATTCATTATATTAGCCGTTGTATTCATTATATTAGCCGTTATATTCATTATATTAGCCGTTATATTCACTATATTAGCCGTTATATTCATTATATTAGCTGTTGTATTCATTATATTAGCCGTTATATTCATTATATTAGCCGTTGTATTCATTATATTAGCCGTTGTATTCATTATATTAGCTGTTGTATTCATTATATTAGCTGTTGTATTCATTATATTAGCCGTTATATTCATTATATTGTTATATTCATTATATTAGCCGTTATATTCATTATATTAGCCGTTATATTCATTATATTAGCTGTTGTATTCATTATATTAGCTGTTGTATTCATTATATTAGCCGTTGTATTCATTATATTAGCCGTTGTATTCATTATATTAGCCGTTGTATTCATTATATTAGCCGTTATATTCATTATATTAGCCGTTATATTCATTATATTAGCTGTTGTATTCATTATATTAGCCGTTGTATTCATTATATTAGCCGTTGTATTCATTATATTAGCTGTTGTATTCATTATATTAGCCGTTGTATTCATTATATTAGCTGTTGTATTCATTATATTAGCTGTTGTATTCATTATATTAGCCGTTATATTCATTATATTGTTGTATTCATTATATTAGCTGTTGTATTCATTATATTAGCCGTTATATTCATTATATTGTTATATTCATTATATTAGCTGTTGTATTCATTATATTAGCCGTTGTATTCATTATATTAGCTGTTGTATTCATTATATTAGCCGTTGTATTCATTATATTAGCCGTTGTATTCATTATATTAGCTGTTGTATTCATTATATTAGCTGTTGTATTCATTATATTAGCCGTTATATTCATTATATTGTTATATTCATTATATTAGCCGTTATATTCATTATATTAGCCGTTATATTCATTATATTAGCCGTTATATATTCATTATA
The DNA here is from genome assembly GCA_023566225.1 of Romanogobio albipinnatus. Taxonomy (NCBI): domain Eukaryota; kingdom Metazoa; phylum Chordata; class Actinopteri; order Cypriniformes; family Gobionidae; genus Romanogobio; species Romanogobio albipinnatus. Next base: position 4,648,290 of record CM042261.1, on the reverse strand, counting down.
TTAGCCGTTATATTCATTATATTAGCCGTTATATATTCATTATATTAGCCGTTATATATTCATTATATTAGCCGTTATATTCATTATATTAGCCGTTATATATTCATTATATACTACTTATCCTGTTAGTGAGGTCTTGTTTATTTAATGTATGTTTAAATAAATCTGTCATGAAAATTACAGCCACTAAATGATTATATTTCAACAACGAATAAAAATAATTAGATTTAGAAGTTAATGCAAAAACTGCCTTATGTGAAGCTTATGAGTGTTGATTATTATATCTAAAAATAAATAGCAACTGAATTTAGGCTAATAGTTTGGGCTCTGTTGTTAATCTTTAATAGCTATATGTAAGTAAGGGCTCCCTATATAGTTTACAGCATTATCTTTAAGAAACTTTTAGTTATAATTTAATTCATTTAAGGACAGACACAATTTTTTTCATTAAACCACTGTTTAATAAAAATTAATAAAAAGCAATTTTGTAAAACTGCTGTACCGAATCCATACCGAACCGGGACTTCAAAACCGAGGTACGTACCGAACCGTCAGTTTTGTGTACCGTTACACCCCTAATTGATTACATTATTTTCAGTTTTTAAAAATAGTTTACATTGATTTGACACACTCAAACAGGGCTTATGCAGATTTCATGATTTCCATTTAAGACTTTTTTAAGTCCAAGTAACGAAATTTGAGCAAATACAGCAAAATGTTCTCTAAATGTAAATGTTTATGGAGAAACACTTCAAAGTTTGAAAATACATCCAACATAGATATCTGTTACTTTTTATTTTATTTAACTAAAAAAAGAAGAAGCTTGAATTGTTTTGCTCAAAACCACTACAATATAGAAATAACTTTTACCCTTCAGATCAAACTGCAAACAAGTGATTTCTCTTTTTTTCCCCCAGTATAAATATCTAAAGATTCCCAAATCAAGCTACATTTACTTCAGTTGTAAAATGACATAAAATATGAAGCCTTGTTTTCTGTGAAATTCATCAAAATTAAGTAAAACAAGAACAAATGGGCTTAGAAAAATCAGCTTAATTCAGAAGTTTTGACAGATATTTGTTGTTGTTTTAAGCATAAACTCACTTAAGACTTCATTTTACATTTGCATCTCAAGTATATTTAAATCATGATTAAACTTGTTTCTGTGTTTGTATTGGAAAACAGAACAAAAACACTGAGGAAAATATTCAATATTTGCAATGCATGCAACATTTAATGCCATGAATTTATGAATGTAAGACTTTTTGAGACTTGTATATTGCATTGCATATCCAATATAACCCCTCGTAGCAGATCTACACAGGTGGAGCTGGGGAAGGTGGAGAGTTTCTAAACACTAAACAAGTATTTGAAAGTTAAGCAGCGAGCTCATTGGCTGTTGATACAGCAGGAACCATCAGCGGTGCCCTATCATTTGACCTCTAACCAGCATCCTGTCCGATCTCTATATATTCAATATTTGCAATGCATGCAACATTTAATGCCATGAATTTATGAATGTAAGACTTTTTGAGACTTGCATATTGCATTGCATATCGAATATCGCATTTTTTAACAAGTTACCACCAATCGCATAGCTTTCCTGTAGCTCAAACAGTAGAGCATGGCGCTAGCAACGCCAAGGTCATGGGTTCGATTCCCAGGGAAAGCAAGAACTGACAAAAATGTAAAAATGTGTACCTTGAATGCAATGTAAGTCGCTTTGGATAAAAGCGTCTGCCAAATGCATAAATGTAAATGTATCACGTTTTTCTTCAATGTCATGCACCCCTCGTAGCAGATCTACACAGGTGGAGCTGGGGAAGGTGGAGGGTTTCTAAACACTAAACAAGTATTTGAAAGTTAAGCAGCGAGCTCATTGGCTGCTGATACAGCAGGAACCAGTCAGCTGTGCCCTATGGAAAACGTGTATATGATCATTTGACCTCTAACCAGCATCCTGTCCGATCTCTAAATATTCAATATTTTCAATGCATGCAAAATTTAATGCCATGAATTTATGAATGTAAGACTTTTTGAGACTTGCATACTGCATTGCATATCAAATATCGCATTTTTTAACAAGTTACCACCAATCGCGTTTTTCTTCAATGTCATGCACCCCTCGTTGCAGATCTACACAGGTGGAGCTGGGGAAGGTGGAGGGTTTCTAAACACTAAACAAGTATTTGAAAGTTAAGCAGCGAGCTCATTGGCTGCTGATACAGCAGGAACCAGTCAGCTGTGCCCTATAGAGAACGTGTATATGATCATTTGACCTCTAACCAGCATCCTGTCCGATCTCTATATTGTCCTGTCCTATCCAATAATGCCATAAAAAATGCCATGATGCGATGAGACACTCGCACAGTCGCCTTGTTCACAACTACCTGCTTAATTTGCGAAACCCAGAACCTTCTGGCCAGAGTGTCATTGTACCAGACCAGCCTTTCCCAAAGCTCTCCCCAATCGGCCTTGCAGGCAGGCAGTGTGGAGGGGGAGGAGCGGAGGCCCCTGTCTGAATGACCTGGCCTCTGTGCACTCAATCAGCGCACGCTAGAACCGGAGACAACAGAGAACAACTGCTTCCCTTAAGCTTCCTGTGATCACAGGCCCCGAGCTGCCAGAGAGGGGCAGGGATCACGCGCTCTAGAGAGAACTGCAGATAACAGGCTTCCGCCAACGCCACCATGTGTGAGCGCGTGCGCGTGTGAGTGTGTGTGAAAAGAGTGAAAAAGGAAGGAGAGACAGATGGGAAGAAAGACCTCATGGAACTTCAAGGACCTGAGAAATAGATGCTTTTTTTAAAGTTTACGTGAACTGCCGGTCGCAGCCATTTACTTCCGTCATGTGACATGTCAGAGTGAAACAGGACAAATCAACGGGAAGAAAGCGTAGGGCAGGGCTTATTCAGGGATTGATCAATTGCATGCAACAACATTGCCTAAATAACTATCTGAGGCATCAGCGGAAAAGGAAATTCATTCCAGAGGAAGAGCAAGTTGTGTAATTTTTTGATTTAAGAATACGAAAATGTTATGTTATGCAATAATGTGCACAATGAATCGTTCACGCAAATATAATTATTGGTGTATTAAGAAAGAAAAAATGCTATTTTGAGTATGTTGATTTTAGGTTTTGAAAATGAAAGAAACTAAAGAAAGAATAAAGTATATGTTGCTGCAGTAGCGGTCAAATGTGGTGTCCGGCCAAGGAAAATTGCATAGTTGTGCTTTAAGCCAATTGTTTTATTTGTGATAACAACGCAATGAAACATGCCAAATTGTGCCGAAATAATGTGTCATACAAAGAAATTATGAACAACAAAATATTATTAACTGATTATGCTGTAGTCATTGTATACTTCAGGGCTTGACATTAAGCTGGTCCACATGCTTGTCCTTCGGACAAGTAAATCTGTCATTCACTTGACCGAGTAAAAAATTAGCTTGTCTGGAATTTTTTTCATTGTTTTGTGTTGTAAATATAATTTATTCTGAAACAATATTCTCACCAGTGTTCAATCAGCTTTGACATATTTAAATCTGCATATTTGTGATATTTTTACCTTTTATAAAGGGCATTTTTTCCATAATCTTATTAAATATAGGCTATGCTTCAGCCTTCATTTTAGTTTTTTTAATTTGATCTAGAAATTAAATTAGAACGAGACCTTTTAGGGCTGTTACCAATCAAATTAAATAATTTAAACTAAAAACAATTACAGCTGCATTAAATAATGTTATGAGAATGTTTTAAATATGTTTGAATATACAAATAAGAAATGTTGGAAAGATTCAAATAAACCATCAGTAGGTGCAGCAGGTGACCTTCTTAATGAGTGAGTCATTCATTTAAACGATTCATTCAAACGGATGATTCATTCAAGAATGAGGCAGTCGTTTGTGAATAGGTCATGAATCTTTGATGCAACCGATTCATTCAAACGCTGAATGATTCAGTAACACACACTGTTGCTGTGAGAAGCGTTATGGTTCTGCTGTGATCTTTGTTTGGAACTATTTTTGCTGCAAAAACCGAACAAAAACAGTCAATATTGCATCTAAAATGTAAGTGACTTAATGTTTAGTTTACTAGATTCCCTAGTTATTTTTGACGTTTTAATCAGCTTGTCCGGTCGGGCAAGTAAAATTCTCTTTCACCTGCCCCTTGTCCTGGACAAGCGGACAAGCGTTAATGTCGAACCCTGTACTTTATCCTGTGTCAATAAATGTAATGCATTGTTTGTATTTCGTGATATAATTGACAGAATTTTAAAGCTGAGACAATTAAAATGAACAAGCATTAAAAGTGACGGTAAGACATTATTTTAGGGTTCAATTCTCACTATTAACTAGTTGCTTATTAGCATGCATATTACTAGGATATTGTCTGTTTATTAGTACATATTAATGCCTTATTCTGCATTGCTTAATCCAACCCAATACCTACACTTAACAACATTACTAACTATTAATAAGCAGTAAATTAGGAGTTTATTGAAGCAAAAGTCGTATTTTATATTTAAAAGTGAGAATTGGACCCTAATCTAGACCAAAGTGACGTATTAAAATGTGATTATTGGATGGCAGTTGCGCTACAAATAATGTGAAGTTCACACATCAACAGCATTTCGAGAATAAGAATCCATATCAGTATCGATTAAATGATATTCAGTGAGTTATAAACTTTTTTTTTCTCAATGAAACTTGGACATCGTCTCATTTTAATACGTCAACACAACAAAAGATGTGATGGGCTACTCATCGCACATGCTTTTTTTTTTTAAATCATAACAATTTACAGCTAAAATTGATATTGTTTGTCGATTTTTAGGTGCCGACTGGAGCCCTGTGGTTGAATTAAAAAGCGGGAAGTCAAAAAAAATAAATACAAATGCAAAATGTTAGTTAATTGCCAAACTATGCTTTGCAACCAGTTCAGAAAGCAGTTCACACCACATGTGTGACACTTCAAGCAGTGCTGTAGCAGCCATCTAAAAATATATTTATTAAGCAACAGGAAAAGTCAGACGTGATTGTTCATTGCACAATGTACTGCCCAGAGGCACTGATGAGAAATCACTTCTGCTCGGGTTCCTCTGCTCTCCCCCTGCTCTGGGCCGCTCTCCTCTTTTCACACTCCTCCGTTTATGGAGTAGCAGAAACACCTCCTGCTATGTGATGTTTTTTAACTTTCCCCATGAAGGACTCGGAGACAGTTAAAACAGCCCTGCAGGCAGAACAATAGCTTTAATTTCCTTCTGTGCACCTTGATGATTGAAATGGTTATGAGGCTTTTACGAGCTGACATCTCCCCGATGTCCTACCCAGGAGGAAACGGCTGATTGCAGCCCACCAAACATGGAGGCGTTCTGAGACACACCTCGAGATAAGAGATCCGAGCTGAGATGATGATTGAACGAGAGGTTATGATTGAACAGGTAGAAAGTTTTAAATAAAGTTGAAACCTGTGCTGCAATGATATTTTTTGAGTATTCAAAGCAAGCCGTTGCAGCTACAGTGTGAAACCAACAGTAAACCACAACTTGAGATGCATTTCCCCTCCGAGTTAAAAGCACAAAACGTTGCGACATACCTCAGGCTTCTCTAAACTCACTCTCAAACTCATTATAGGGCTCTAGCCATTTTACACCAACTACCTGACTTTCCACAGAGGCTGGGGAAGTCTTTGAGTAAATAAACAAACAAGACTGAGAGTAGAGGCGTTTTATCACATGTAAATCTAAGTCTGAAAATACACTTCAAAAGCATCACATTCGAGTCACAGTTAAAGGAAAGTTCCAGGTTCAAATCAAGTTCTATCAGCAGCACTTGTGGCATAATGTCGATTAGCACAGAATACAAGTGCCTCGGTTTAAAAATATGCAAACGTATAGCCACAAACAACCATTTCTGTGACAACGCATTACACTTATATCTTGAGCGGTAAACTTTCATAATTTTGACCATTGCAAAATTAAAATTTTACATCACAAATAAACTAGGGATGCATGGTATATCAGCCATCATATCGGTATCAGCCCACATGTGTTCATTTTTGATGTTATCGTTGACGATATCTGATAAGAAGATATGGCCGATATATTAAAGCTGATAAATAATAGATTATTTCCTATAGATGTGCACATTTTCCCATGATGGTTTTAAATTGCTTGAAATATGTTTAAAATCACTTCAAAAAAGGAAAATACATGACATGTCATTCATATCGGCTACATAAAATCATAATAACAACATTATAATTGTGTGCTTCGGACATGCTACCCGTTATCGGCTTTCAAAATATAAAGAATTATCGGTTATCGTATCGGCCAAAATGTTCATATCGGTGCATCCCTAATGTTTTAATCATCGTTCTGAATGCGATGCAGGCGTAGTCTTTGACAAAAACGTGATTTTCTCTTTTTTTTTGCACAAAATTTAGCTTTTTTATGAAACTTAGCACATCCAGGTGGTAATTTCACATTCTTTTGATACTTATTCATAGAACAACATTTTCTGAGGGCCATGAACATTTTGTGATAATAATAAAAAAATGCTGGCGGGAGTTGCTGGGGCAAAATCACCATTAATGTGCTCCATATAATAGCTTGATGAATTTAACAAATGTTTTAGTTAATATTTGCTACTGTGAGAACGTTTGCTACTAACTACTGTGACAGAAACGCTTCACAAATCAGTAAACTTTCATGAGATGCATGCAAAAATCACCATTGCAAAATTACAAATTTACATGACAAGTAAACTAGGAATGCCAACATATCGGTATCAACCGATATATGTGTTTATTTTTTATGGTATAGTTCTGATAAGAAGATTTGGCCGATATATTAAAGCCAATAAATAATAGGTTATTTCCTATATATGCGCACTGTTCATGATGGTTTTGAATTGCTTGAAATATGATTAAAATCACTTCAAAAAAGGAAAATACAGTAAAGTGTGACATGTCTGTCATATCGGCTACATCAAAATTATAATAAGAACATTATAATTGTGTGCTTGGGACATGCTTTTAAATGGTGAGACATCATGGTGTCATCAGGCTCTCAAAAATTATATACAAATTTGGATATAGATTCATCAGTTAATATATCGCTTATCGGCTTTCAAATATAAAGAATTATCGGTTATCGGTATCGGCCAAAATGTTCATATCAGTGCATCTGATGTTTTAATTATCGTTCTGAATGCGATGCAGGCGTAGTCTTTGACAAAAACGTGATTTTCTCAGTTTTTTTGCTCAAAATGTTGCTTTTTTATGAAACTTAACCACATCCAGGTGGTAATTTCACATTCTTTTGATACATATTCATATAACAATTTTCTGAGGGCCATGAACATTTTGTAATAATAATTAAAAAATGCTGGCGGGAGTTGCTGGGGCAAAATCACCATAAATGTGCTCCATATAATAGTTTGATGAATTTAACAAAAGTTTTAGTTAATATTTGCTACTGTGAGAATGTTTGCTACTAACTACTGTGACAGAAGCGCTTCACAAATCAGTAAACTTTCATGAGATGCATGCAAAAATCACCATTGCAAAATTACAAATTTACATCACAAGTAAACTAGGAATGCCAACATATCGGTATCAACCGATATATGTGTTTATTTTTTATGTTATAGTTCTGATAAGAAGATTTGGCCGATATATTAAAGCCAATAAATAATAGATTATTTCCTATAGATGCGCACTGTTCATCATGATGGTTTTGAATTGCTTGAAATATGATTAAAATCACTTCAAAAAAGGAAAATACAGTAAAGTGTGACATGTCTGTCATATCGGTTACATCAAAATTATAATAAGAACATTATAATTGTGTGCTTGGGACATGTTTTAAATGGTGAGACATCATGGTGTCATCAGGCTCTAAAAAATTATATACAAATTTGGATTTAGATTCATCAGTTAATATATCGCTTATCGGCTTTCAAATATAAAGAATTATCGGTTATCGGTATCGGCCAAAATGTTCATATCAGTGCATCTCTAATGTTTTAATCATCGTTCTGAATGCGATGCAGGCGTAGTCTTTGACAAAAACGTGATTTTCTCCGTTTTTTTGCTCAAAATGTTGCTTTTTTATGAAACTTAACCACATCCAGGTGGTAATTTCACATTCTTTTGATACATATTCATATAACAACATTTTCTGAGGGCCATGAACAATTTGTGATAATAATAAAAAATGCTGGTGGGAGTTGCTGGGGCAAAATCAGCATAAATGTGCTCCATATAATAGTTTGATGAATTAATAAAAGTTTTAGTTAATATTTGCTACTGTGAGAACGTTTGCTACTAACTACTGTGACAGAAACGCTTCACAAATCAGTAAACTTTCATGAGATGCATGCAAAAATCACCATTGCAAAATTACAAATTTACATGACAAGTAAACTAGGAATGCCAACATATCGGTATCAACCGATATATGTGTTTATTTTTTATGTTATAGTTCTGATAAGAAGATTTGGCCGATATATTAAAGCCAATAAATAATAGATTATTTCCTATAGATGCACACTGTTCATCATGATGGTTTTGAATTGCTTGAAATATGATTAAAATCCCTTCAAAAAAGGAAAATACAGTCAAGTGTGACATGTCTGTCATATCGGTTACATCAAAATTATAATAAGAACATTCTAATTGTGTGCTTGGGACATGTTTTAAATGGTGAGACATCATGGTGTCATCAGGCTCTCAAAAATTATATACAAATTTGGATTTAGATTCATCAGTTAATATATCGCTTATCGGCTTTCAAATATAAAGAATTATCGGTTATCGGTATCGGCCAAAATGTTCATATCAGTGCATCTGATGTTTTAATTATCGTTCTGAATGCGATGCAGGCGTAGTCTTTGACAAAAACGTGATTTTCTCGTTTTTTTGCTCAAAATGTTGCTTTTTTATGAAACTTAACCACATCCAGGTGGTAATTTCACATTCTTTTGATACATATTCATATAACAACATTTTCTGAGGGCCATGAACAATTTGTGATAATAATATAAAATGCTGGCGGGAGTTGCTGGGGCAAAATCACCATAAATGTGCTCCATATAATAGTTTGATGAATTAATAAAAGTTTTAGTTAATATTTGCTACTGTGAGAACGTTTGCTACTAACTACTGTGACAGAAGCGCTTCACAAATCAGTAAACTTTCATGAGATGCATGCAAAAACCACCATTGCAAAATTACAAATGTACATCACAAGTAAACTAGGAATGCCACCATATCGGTATCAACCGATATATGTGTTTATTTTTAATGTTATAGTTCTGATAAGAAGATTTGGCCGATATATTAAAGCAGATAAATAATAGATTATTTCCTATAGATGCACACTGTTCATCATGAAGGTTTTGAACTGCTTGAAATATGATTAAAATCACTTCAAAAAAGGAAAATACAGTAAAGTGTGACATGTCTGTCATATCGGCTACATCAAAATTATAATAAGAACATTATAATTGTGTGCTTGGGACATGCTTTTAAATGGTGAGACATCATGGTGTCATCAGGCTCTCAAAAATTATATATAAATTTGGATTTAGATTCATCAGTTAATATATCGCTTATCGGCTTTCAAATATAAAGAATTATCGGTTATCGGTATCGGCCAAAATGTTCATATCAGTGCATCTCTAATGTTTTAATCATCGTTCTGAATGCGATGCAGGCGTAGTCTTTGACAAAAACGTGATTTTCTCCGTTTTTTTGCACAAAATTTTGCTTTTTTATGAAACTTAACCACATCCAGGTGGTAATTTCACATTCTTTTGATACATATTCATATAACAACATTTTCTGAGGGCCATGAACATTTTGTGATAATAATAAAAAATGCTGGCGGGAGTTGCTGGGGCAAAATCACCATAAATGTGCTCCATATAATAGTTTGATGAATTTAACAAATGTTTTAGTTAATATTTGCTACTGTGAGAATGTTTGCTACTAACTACTGTGACAGAAGCGCTTCACAAACAACCTTTTTCTGTAAAAATGCATTATTTCTACTTATATCATGACCACTTAACTTTCATGAGATGCACGCAAAAATCATCATTGCAAAATTACAAATTTACATCATAAGTAAACTAGGATGCCCACTGATCGCCATGATGGTTTTGAATTGCTTGAAATATGATTTTTGGTAAGGAAAGTTAGCAACAGGAGTGCAAAAATTTATTTGAAAACTTACACTTACAATTTGACTAATCGGACAAAATTTTCATATCGGTGCATCCATAAAATAAACTAGTTTTAACTGCATTTGTGTAACTTTTTTTATATTTCCTTTTTGTTTTTAAATAAAAAACATGCATAGTTGCATTTGTGCACTTTAAAAAAAAAACTGTGATAAATCAACATTATACCACAAACACACACACTTGTACTGAATCTGGACCATCCCTTTAAGAAGTCGACACTGGTTTGGCTGAATGTGAAAGGTCAAAGGTTGTGTCTGCCACATCGTTTACAAAATGTTACTAGCCGAGGAAGCTGAGGAGACCTTTTCTAGCTACTGTAGGGGGAAAAAACAACCCATTATCTGCATCACATTGCCCAGAGAACCACAACTAGAGGCAGATCCTGGCCTGTTGTAATAGAGTCTCTCTGCTGCCTCTCTGGAGAGACTCCACACGTGATTAGAAGAGATTAGCCACAGTTAAGCACTTTGAGAAAGTCAGGTATGTCACCTGGCATCTCCAGGAAAATATTTGCACATAATCATGCGTGGAAAGACTCGCTTAACATACCAATAAGGGCTTAACCTTGAGATTCTTCAGTGTAAAAGCTGCTGCTAAGTACAGGCAGGTTCTTTGAACACGTGCGGTTCAAATAAACCTTCTTCAAACACACAATATTCATTGATAGTTGCTACTTGTTCGTATCTCCACCCTTCCCTGGCACTGCCTAAGTAAACGTGGCTTTTTCATCACCGCCAAGACTAAAAAAAAAGGACAGAGCATCAGGTCATATGTGCTGTACGTACAGCATTTTCTATGCAACGAGAAGCTGGTTGTACAAGATTCCTCTATTTGCTTTGTACGATAATTCTCCTTTCAAATGCCACATAGCCTTGGGACTGATTAGTCATCAGAGCTGTTTGATAGAAACAACCACACCCTCTGATACCATCTGTGACACTTATGCAAAGACTTACCTGCTCTCATCATGGGAACTCTGCCTCATTCAACAGTTACTGAAGCAGAACTCATTTCTGTGCTGCAATGCACTAATATTTACTGAAAAAAGTACCGTAACTTCTCATAAAAAGAAATCGAAAGAAGGCGCATGACCCGAAGGCGGAAAAATATGCCAGCTTATTTGCTCCCGACTAGGTCTCGAGCTATTCGTACTAAAGGGCACCCCGAACAAGACGGCTGAAGTAAACTGAGGACGGAGATGATACCTTAGACACGCAGAGGTCTGAAGTCACCGCTATCTATAACACAAACTGTCTGTCACACTGGCTTTTTACCATGAGAAGTAGGCCACGTATCATTAGGCTTGGTGAGCATGGCCCGCTCAAGACAGGAAACACTCCTGCAGGATTTGAGCGCTTGATCACCTGTGATGTGAAGGAAAGTTGCAATACTGTGGGATAGGGATGTCAAAAGTCCTGAAGTAGGGACTAAAATAGTCAGTGCTATATTGAAAAAGACAAAAAAAAATATCACAACCACAATATTAGTCGTTCTTTCAGTCTTTCAGTATTGTTTGCATCAATTCACCCTTTGCCGGGAGTTCGAATGACAGGCGATCTGACCAATCATAATCCGCCATCTGCCGAATCCGCCATTTTAGTCCGACAAAGCAGTCAAGAGAGTTCGTAGATTAACATCGGTGGACTTGAACTTGACAACTTGAACTTCTGAAGTTCATTCATGTTTATTTGATACTATAAATTAACTAGAAGAGCAGCTTTAACTGAGGCGCTACAGCGACCGGTCACTCACCACACATTAAAGAGCCACGAAACGGTATTTATTGTTTACATTTCTTTAAAATAGGACAAAATTGCCCTGTCTGTCAGTGCGTTGTCAGTATCCTCTTTGCTCTGCGATGTGTTTTTCACTGCATGAGAACGTGTGTGTGTGTGTGTGTGTGTGTGTGGTGTGAGAGCGCGGCTTGTCGGACATAGCAACAGTAACTAAAGAGGGCGGGCCTTTGCGAATTTGGTACAGAGTAGCTGAGTTTCTATCCACATATATTTAGGGAAATGTTTGGTAAATTGCATAAAATAGATTTGAAAATAGATGTGCATTAAACCCTTAAATGCTTAAAAATCATGCAATGCATGCAAAAGACACCATTGCAAAATTACAATTTTAAATCATTTTTTAATGCTATCGTTATCGGGCCGATATCTTAAAGCTGATAAATAATGTATTATTTTCTTCAGATGCGCACTGTTCACCCTGATGGCTTTGAATTGCTTGAATTTTTTTTGGTAAGGAAAGTTGGCCATAGTTATTATTTATAGTTAGTTATAGTTATTTTTTTTAACTTACACTGGTTTAAACTAGGCTACTTTATTGTTTGATTTATGTTGAAGTGCTTGGGACATGGCGTTTGTTTTTGTAATCAGACTCTCCAAAAAATTTTTTAAATAATATATCGGCTTTCAAATATGAAGAATTATCGGTTATCAGTATCGGCCAACATTTTCATATCCCTAAAATAAACGAATATGTGCAACTGCATTTGTGTAATAATTATTATTATTATTTTTTTTATTTTTTTTTTTAAACATGAAACAATTGAAATGCTCACTTAAGGTGGATATATATATTTTATTTGATAAAAACACACACATAAACCATGATGGAAACACATTAACCAAATAGATTTCTAGATGCAAGTAAACTTTTGTTCTGGGAGAAAAATATAATTTCATTGTATAGAATCTCAAATATTGATATGGTCATTATGAATGAAAATATTTAGTTTTTTCAATGTGTACTTGCACATTTAATTAATATTAGATATGCATACCTGAATTGTATTGTTTGGCATTTCAAATATTGCTCTTCTCATTCTGAATGACAAAATTGTGACGTGCACACAAAATTAGGCTATTTTTTGACTATAAAATTATTATTTTAGTACTTATAGTACTTAACATTTAGTTCATATTAGATATGCATACCAGAAAAGCAAAGCATGACAATACTTGGAGGCTACGTGCTACTGTATTAATTAAATATTTTTATATTTACATTGACACTTAGCTTTTAAATTAGTGCGTTCTATTGCATATGGCTGTGATATCAAAATTGGTACTGAGAAGCATGAAAATGTTCATCATTTGGGCTCTTATAACCCCTGCCTCAGACATAAGCTGTGGGAATAGTTTGAGACGGCGAAATGTTGATTTCTTTCTCTTTAGCAATGTCTTTGTCAGAGAAAAGGTCAGGTAATAATGTCTGTGCACATATGTGTGGTTTCCACTGTGCTAGAGTGCCATAATTGGTCTCATTTGCAATTGTGTACCTGCATAAGAGCAAATATTACATGTTTCCTCTCAATATAATGACTGTAAAGTCTGTACTTGCAAGTGCATGTGAGTGCGTGCAAAAGTATGACTGTTTGCTAGAGAGCTTTTACGTTTTAGCCTCTGTACAATAACTCTCTACCTTGAGTGGAGCGCTTAGGGCTCGGATCACCCGCAACATATCAGCACAATTGACAAATCCAATCCCCGACGCCTACACAAGCGCCTGGCTCTCCACTCAACAGTTTCCTATAGAGTCATCGCCCCAGTTAACTATAGCATGCAGGTCGAAGCATGCAGATTTATGGTATAGCTATATTGCATGGGAAATCTGAGTGCCGTGGCATTCCGCTTAATGCCAGAAAAGAGGTAACGGTTTGTTACAAATATCGGTGTCCACATGAAGTAGAGAGAAGATCATTCGAAATGGATCTGTAATTGTTTTACAATTAGAAAACGAGAAGAAAAGCTGGCCTGAAAAAAACTCTAATGTGGCGTTCACACTGGACGCGAATGACGCGAATAATTCACACTTTTCCCGCGAAGTTGGACGCTTGAACATTTTGAGTTTACTCGCTTCATTCGCGTGTGACATTCACTTCACAACAGATGCGAATTCGCGTCATGGGAGGGGCTTCTGCCAGCCGGCTCGTCTCGTTGAGAAATGTCTGACATGGGCTGTGTTTACACGTCTTTTTTTGTTAAAATACTACTGTTAATGTGTGACAAAACGTAGTTTTAAGACTTTTTCAGTTGATAATGTAGTTGTTTAAAGCTCAAATCTGTGGTTTATTTATAAAAAGAGTGCCTATTTGAACATTTTATCTGGCGTTTTCGGAGTTGTGAGCTCCAGTGGATCAGCGGAGCTCCGCGCTCATTAACCCCAGCGAGAGCAGCCTTTCCTCAGCCAGTCCTTCTGCCGTCTGCCGCTGGCTCTGATGTCTCTGTGGTGTGTCTCGAGCTATAATTCGTCTTGTAAAGGCCGATCTTTGGTCTCATGGATCTATAATTTGTTCCCTGGCAAATCGTTTAGGCTGAGGGCAAAGTGAAGTTTCATTACTTTTTATATTTTTAGGCTATAACTTTACGTTACAGTTGTAGCCGACTAGCACTGACTTTGAATGTTTGACTTTATTTCATGTATAGCTTATTATACCTTTTACTATGGGTGTAACGATACACGTATTCGTACTGAACCGTTTCGGTACAGGGCTCTCGGATCGGTGCGCGTACGCGTGTGTACCGAACGGTTACGAATGCAGTCTTTAACAGTTAACAGTCGGCTTGTTTTATGCGCAGAACACACTGCAGTCCTAGTTCCCACACGAACATATCAAGTATTCAGTCCATTTTATCACGAAATTCAAACAATAAATTCTGTTTTGACGCTCTTTAATGTGAAGACTGATCACTGTAGACACGTCAGCTGTGAATGCGATCATCTGTGAACGCGATCATCTCTTCCTAAAGAATAAACATGGATTAATATCTTAAGGTAGGTTGAGGATACATTAACACTGAAACGTATCATATGTGATGTAATCGTATGTGATGTGTGAGATGGTGGTCCAGTGGGTTAAACCTTGGAACTGATATGCAGAAGGTTGCTGGTTCGATCCCAGCGGTCACCACCAGTGTGTCCTTGAGCAAGGCACTTTACTCCATGTTGCTCCAGGGGGATTGTCCCTGTAATAAGGGCACTGTAAGTCGCTTTGGATAAAAGTGTCTGCCAAATGCATAAATGTAAATCTAATCGCTCAATCAGTGTTTCAACCGCGGAAAGACGTCAATATTAAAACAATGTCATGTAGCATCACATTTAAAAAATTAAAAAAAACCTCAGGCAGTCATTCAGTGTCCACAGCTGTTAGTTCATTGGAGAAATCAACTCTATTTCACTAAATATATGCACTATATTAGCCGTTATATTCATTATATTCTACTTAACCTGTTAGTGATGTCTTGATTATTTCATGTAGGCCTGTTTAAATAAACTTTTCATGAAAATGACACTCACTGTGTATTTGATTATATTTCAACAACGAATTGGAGAAAAAACATAATTTTATAAATTATATTTAGAAATGAATGCAAAAACTGCCTTATGTGAAGCTTATGAGTGTTGATTTTTATACCTAAAAATAAATAGCAACTGAATTTAGGCTAATAGTTTGGGCTCTGTTGTTAAACTGTAATATTAATGTGCAAGTAAGGGCTCCCTATATAGTTTACACAGCAATATCTTCAATAAACGTTTAATTATAATTTAATTCATTTAAGGACAGATGCTTTTTTTCTTCAGTAAACCACTGTTTAATAAAAATAAATAAAAAGCCATTTTGTAAAACTGCTGTACCGAACCGTGACTTCAAAACCGAGGTACGTACCGAACCGTCAGTTTTGTGTACCGTTACACCCCTACCTTTTACTTATACTTTTGTATTATTGATCAAACATAAACTTGCATTTAACAAAAAGAGACTGGGTTGTGTTTCATGTCATTTAATGTTATCACAGTGATAATCATATTGTCTGAACCAGATATTAATTTACAGATTTTCTCCTCATTGTAGTCACTACTAGAGCAAGCTCCTGATTGGTTAACGCTGCGCGAATATCCGCCAAAGTTCAGATTTTTCAACTTAGGTGATTCGCGGCATTAGCGCGAATCACGCGTCAAACGCTCAATTCGCGCCGTGTCATTAGCGCCGCCGCCTTATTCGCGCGAATCACACCGCAGAATGTCTATTCGCATCTTTGCACTGACTTAACATGTAAATCACTCGCACGAATCGCGTCATTCGCATCCGGTGTGAACGCACCATGAGGGTGTGTTCACACTTGTAGTTGGCTTGGTTAGTATGGTCTGGACAAACAAACAAAAAACATTTTGTCCTGGTCCGCTTAGCATTCACATTGGTATTTTAACACAGAACCTAAAGGCATAGAGATATGTTCACAACCGTAATAGTCTGCTTTTATTACGTAGGCTATATTTCACGACAAACATCTAAAAAAATGCTGTGTGCTGGGCTAAATAGACTCGTTGTATGTGCGTAGCATAAATATGATTGTATTTTGACCAGCTGAGAACTCGTGAAGAGTGTGTGTAAAGGAGTCAAAACAGCGGCAGGAAACCCTCCGTCACACACAAACGAAGAGTGGTAAACATCGCAACTATAGCCCTATTCGGACAGTAATTGTTTCTCATGCGGACGTCTGTAAAAAATAAATGTGCATGCCACTGTAACGGAGGCCAGCTAGTAGTTGCTGTGCGAGTAAATCTCACTCCTCTGATCTCAAGAGACGCTCTAGTGACTAGGGATGGGTCGCGATTTTCGAATATTCAATAGTTGATTTAATTATAGAATATCGAATAGTTTGTGCGATTATCGTCCTCAAAAAAATCCCCTTGTTTTCGGTGTGGTGGATGCGTTCATGTGACCAGAGGGAGGCGCTGCCAATAACGCACCTAAAGCTGTCAGTCAGCGCTCAGGGTGTTTATACTGGGCACGTTTGCTGCGGTCCGAGCTGATTCTTCCCTCCGCCTCCGCAGTGTTGGTCTGGTTTCACACTTAACTTGAACCCTAGTGCGTTGGCGTTCATCTAACGTCATCACAAACCTGCACGGGCATGATAGTAAACAGATAGCGGGTCAAATATATTGGGCTTTTTTAAATTAATTTGGTGCTATTACGTGCAGCTGAGTAAACAACACTTGGGTTTATCGTGTGTGTGTCGCTCGAAGGCGGCTTTGCTGCTTGCAAACGGACTCTTTTGAGGAGACGTGAATTGCCATTCATTCGCTGCCCTGATTGCACTCTATGCGTGAATACACTGCAGGCTCGCTCTCGCGATCGCATCTCAGGTAAATCATCAACACTATCATCACTTACATGTGTGTTATTGAACTAATGACATTGCAATCGGCTAAAACGCATGCGCTGGTTACTTTTCTTCCAGAACAAGTGCGCACCCGAGTGTTGTTTCACATTCACGTGAATCGCGGCACAGCTCCGAGTGCAACCGAACGCCGGTTGTGTGTTCTCGGGTTCGGTACCTCAGTGCACACCAAACTCTGTATGTAAGCTTTCACATTAGAAATTTTTCATGCGAACCGTGCTCCATTTCAAACTAAATTGCCAGAGTAAAAACACCCTGAGACAACAGAAGAAGAACACATCACCTCACGTGCACACTGTAGACTTTAGGCATTTAACGGTTGCGGTAACGGTTAGATCTTTAAAATGCATCCAAATTAAAGCGAAGCGCAACGGTACGGTACGGTCAAAAGGTTATAAACAGCAAATTTGGTGTTTGCAAAAGCCAGTTGGCCATGGATTTTTACGTGGGTGGTGGGAGAAAAACACTGACATTCTGGATTCGCATGGCAATCAAATCACAGACTAGCCCCTGTAAATAATGAAAATACCTTAGGACCGCATGAGAAACAATTACCGTCCGAATATGGCTTATGACATGAAAAAAATGGTATGCTTAAAGGAACACTATTTTTGAAAATAGGCTAATTTTCCGACTCCCCTAGAGTTAAAAAGTTGAGCTTTACCATTTTCGTATCCATTCAGCCGATCTCCGGGTCTGGCAGTAGCACTTTTAGCATAGCTTAGCATAGATCATTGAATCTGATTAGACCGTAAGGATCTCGCTCAAAAAATGACCAAAGACTTTCGATATTTTTCCTATTTAAAACTTGACTCTTCTGTAGGCTAGATCTTTAAAATGCATCCAAATTAAAGAGAAGCCACATCGTGTACTAAGACCGACAGAAAATTAAAATAAAACATTTTCTAGGCCGATATGGCGAGGAACTATACTCTCATTCCTGCGTAATAATCAAGGAACTGTACTGCCGTACCATGGGGTGCAATGATATTACGCAACTTTTAATTCTCCGTCGGTCTTAGTTCACGATTTAACTACAGAAGACTGTAACTACAGTCAAGGGTTTTTTTGAGCGAGATGCTAACAGTCAGATTCAATGATCTATGCTAAGCTATGCTAAAAGTGCTACCGCCAGACCCGGAGATCGGCTGAATGGATTTGAAAACGGTAAAACTCAACCGTTCTGTCTTTTTTAGACACGCATCTTGTGACATCATGCCCCGTTTTTGGATCTTTTACCTGTCCATGTTGTCATTTTCATTCGAGCGGCACCAGGGATCATTTGGAAGCGGACCAAGGCCCATCTTTTCAGCTTGTTCGGCTTGTTTCACCAGGGTTTGTTTTAATGTGAAGTGACGTGTGGCGTGACGTGTGGTGACCCATACTGACCCATACTTGGAATTTGTGCTCTGCATTTAACCTATCCAAGTGCACACACACAGTAGTGAACACACACACACCGTGAACACACACCCGGAGCAGTGGGCAGCCATATTGCTGCGGCGCCCTGGGGAGCAATTGGGGGTTTGGTGCTCAAGGGTCACCTCAGTTGTGGTATTGATTGTGGTATTGAGGGTGGAGAAAAGCGCTGGTATTCACTCACAATTCCTGCCGGACCTGAGACTCAAACCCGCAACCTTTGGGTTGCAAGTCCGACTCTCTAACCATTAGGCCACGACTGCCCCACCAAACGACTGCCCACTTAATCCAACCAAACATGCCCTAAGTACCACCAGCTACCTCAATATGCATTCAAAACTTCAGCAAACAGATGAGAAAGACCCAGCTGCTTCATAGAAGTGGCTGAGAAACACTTCCCACAACCTGATTCTTCATTATATAACTACAGGACGAGAAACGACTGCCCAAATAATGCCCTACATTGGAGTGAAGCTTAGGTAGAAGACGTGGGAGGTGCTGAAGCAAATCATAGTTGTATTGTTACCACATACTTTCCAGCCTGGTGTCACTGGCTCGGTCCACCATCCAACTGTCCAACTAAATCTCCACCCCCCCAACCCAACATGCTGCAATTGGCAGGGCCGAGCCGAAAGAGCACTAAAAGCTGCTTGGCTCCAGTTTGGCCGTCCTGACCGCCTCCAAGTCAACCGACCTCGACATATAAATAAGAACAATATCAGATAAGTCTTGCAGGAAGCCTATAAACATTTACATTCTCTTTCAAGTGCTGTTTATGGATATTTTATCTCCTATCTGGAAGTCGAAGACATGGTGAAAAAAGACGGCGACCTGGGGAAGAATCCGAGGCGAGTGGTGAATCAAAAAGGCAGCAGGCCCTGACAGGGACCCGGGCCCATTGACCATAATAGGTGTTGAGCGTGGCGGCCTCCACAGAAGAGGAACCAGCTCCCTGGGCCTGCCAGATGAGTTATGGGATGGTGCGGGTAGTGATGGGGAGGGGAGGGATGCCTGGTAAGCTACTAATTCTATATCTTCCCCTGACAAAGACGAAGTGCAGCCAGCAGAGTTCAGTCTGGGAGACTGCGAGAGGGAGCTTGTAGGACACACTGGTGTTGTGTTTAACAGAGTAGACCCACTCCTGCCTTCCTGTCCTCCAGCCTGATGCCTATCAGAGGCCGAAGTCTGACCACAGACAGTTAGCGTCTGGTTTGCTAAGCCTGAAAGATATTCAAAAAATTTTGTGATTACTTTTTTTGCGCCCATTAACCATGGACTTCTTTTTAAGGTCTGTCTACGAGCTGAAGCATGCAATAATGGGGCGGTTACGGAAATAAGTGAACAGTTTTCAGCTGGTCATGTGATCTCATGAGGTGACCTGCTGCATGTAAAATAAATTTTTTGGTAACACTTTAGTTTAGGGTCCAATTCTCACTATTAACCTGCATGCATATTTCTAGGATATTTACTGTTTATTAGCACTTATAAAGCATATATTAATGCCTTATTCTGCATCTCTTAATCCTACCCAATACCTAAAGTTAACAACTACCTTACTAACTATTAATAAGCAGTAATTAGGAGTATACTGAGGCAAAAGTCACAGTTAATAGTGTGACCAAATTTCTTTATTTGCAAAACTTTTCTTCTGGTAAAACTACAGACCTGTAAGTTTTTAACTACATGATTTTAGCCCTGATTATACACTTGCTGACAGTTAAGGCTAGTGTTGTAGTACTCAAGACCGGTCTTAGGACCATTTTTTGACGGTGTTGGTATTGTCTCGGCCTCGACTACATTTGTACTCAGTCTTGTCTTGGTCTCAGATTAAGAGGACTCAGGATTGTGTTTCAAGACCGGTCAAGACCACAACTGCTGGGATATTACTAAATTGCCAGTGCATTGCCTGATTTATTTATTAACATCATTCATGCGATTGGGTGTAAAACTTACTGCTTCAGATGCAATCAATAACTTAATTCTAATTTGATTTATTGATTGTGCCGATTCAGAAATGATTTAGGGATTGTGTCAAAAATGTCACCAAAAATTAACACAAAATTCAAGATATTGTTGCAAAAAGTTCTTGTATGAGATCTGGATTTATAACGTGATATAATTAACCAATATCACAAGAGCAAGAGAGCTGTTCACAAATTTGAGCATGACTGCAAACATGATATTGCTTTAACAAACTTTTTTTTTTAAACATTATCCTCAACATTATTTATGCATTTGTAATTTACCAATTCCGATGCATCTTCTGTATCAAACTCTGTAGCGCAAAGATTAATTTTGTTGTTAATGATTTAATTTGATTGGTAACAGCTCTATATAGTGTCTTAATCTAATTATATTTATAATAAGTCATTTCTCAGGTGGTAATGTGGATCTCTATGAATTTAAGGAGTGCTGGTCTGGTCTTGGTCTCGGATTAGGTGGTCTTGACTTCAACACTAGTTAAGGCATATCACCAACAAATCTGAGGCAAATAGGTGCTCTTTCACATGGCTGACAATCACTATGTATGAGTTATTAAATGTACTAGAAGAAGTGCGGATGCATCACCGATGCCTGAGAGATATTTTGCAGGTTAACTATACCTGTTTGAGATACAATTCCTGTAGCTGTTTTGCCTGGATCTGACATCGGTGACGACAGACGGATGTGTATCTGTATTAATAATTCACAGATAAATGAAGTAATTGAATCGCCCTCATGTCATTCTAAACAAGCTTCCGTATGCAAAGCACATAGAAAGATATTTTGGAAACCAAACAGTTTGTTACCATGTATACACAAGAAAAAAAACGTCATTAAAATATGTTTTTGCATGTTCCACAGAAGAAAGATAGTCAAACAGGTTTGTAATGACATGGGTAAATTATAATTTTTCATTTTTTGGTGAACCATCCCTTTAAGATCACAGCAAAAATACTGTGTGATTCATACACTACGTTATGCATTAAAAAATGTGCCGTTTTAGAAAGAAGAGATAACTTTTATCGCTTTTGGTAACACTTTATTTTAGGGTTCAACTAGTTAGCATGCATTATTACTAGGATTTTGGCTGTTTATACGTATAAAGCACATATTAATGCCTTGTTCTGCATGACTATATACAACATCCCTCAATCCTACCCAATACCTAAACATAAACGCTACAAAAACTACCGTAGTAACTATTAATATGCAGTAAATTAGGAGTTTAGGCAAAAGTCGTAGTATGCATTTCACATACTAAAGTGTCATGACTGTTTAGGGAACAGTGTAAAATGTATTGCCTAAAGCCTGAAATCAAGCACTTGCAAATGAAAGCGATAACTTTTAAACGCCACCATTACAAAGACAAAAAACTACAATAATGTGACTACCATAATCTAATCTTTTACTGTTCTATCAAAACCCTACTAGAAAGTCTTGAGAGTATCATTTATCATCCGTTGGATCCATCATCAAATACTCAGTCCGGACATTTGAGAGACCTGAACTCCAGTCTGAACGGAGAGAGACAAATCACAGCAAACAGTAGCTGTGCCACTCTGGACGGCCTCCGTCCCACATTCACCTGAGCCCTTCTAATCTGCAAAATAATGGCGCTCTTACACCGAGGTGCATCCTTGCCTGACGTGACGCCTTTTGTCTCCACCCGTGTTGTGACAACACTTACATTTGTAAATTGCCCTCCTTGTACAGGATAAACATCTGATAGCCACAAGAGAAGGGGGTTGGGGAGCGTAACAAGCCTCTGGGACTTCCTCTAAACAAATGGAGAAATCTTTAGAAGGGCTACTGTTTGTGTTTGCCAAAGACACGGCCAGGATACATGAGGCTCCTGTCAATGGCCTATTCAACTACATTAAAGTTGGCCAGAAGGGCGCTTCTGAAGATCGCAAATGCTGCAGAGAGTTATTGCCGGTTGAAGTGGCTAAAATATTGTATCAGAAACATGTAATACGATCTGTATTACACTATGCAACTGAACCTGGGCTTTGAACCAAAAGCATAATATTGCTGTGCGCTGACGCTGTGCAGGCATCACTCAATGTGTGAACAATGTGGTCAGAAGCACTCTGTCAAAGCCGCTCATTGGATTGGCAATTACTAAAAAAAAAAAAAAGAAGAACGGAAGAAAAAAAAGAGAAACAGCAGATTAATCAAGCTGTTAGCGATGAAGATGAAGACGTTGATTAATGCAGTTTGGCTTTTTAAACAAACAACTCCTGAGTGTGCGGTGTGCTCGGCATTACCCTTTAATTTAGAGAGGGTTGACTGGAGAAGTTTTGTTTTTGCAGCTTCGCTGAAGCCCTTGTTCTTTACCCCCTTCTCCAGGGCTTTTTCCCCCTCTCCGACACCATATGGAGCAGGCCTCGCGGAAACAATCCGCTAAAAACAACAGGCCTGCACTCAACCGTTCCCTCCTTTTTTAACACCATGCGAGAATAAATTGCTCCCTCATTGTGCGTTCTGCCAGTGGTCCGGGATCATTTTTGTGTTCTCGATCTAATTAGATTCGGGGTTACTGCAAGACGGTGCCACACGAGTGGAGGAATATCGGGCTAATTGGCAGGCGTATACGACCCGGGCATCGCCATTCACGGGCAGGTTCGCTCCTCTCTCATTACCGCCATTTTGCAACTATCTCAAAAGTCTGTAATAACTCGGCTCACTGTATTCTTACAGGCAAAGATTGCAGTCAAACTAGCGAGTCTCATTAGGCGCGCTCACGACCGACACCTCTCAGTTCGTAAAGGCTCTGCTGTTTATCCAGCAGGCCTGAAACGCATATAGATGTGGAATTTCCATTGCATTGGCAACCGGTTCACACTCGCATGCTAATTCCACGCCTGAAAAAAAAAGAGAGTCAACGACTTTAAAACCGTATTACAGCAAGTTCCTTTAACCTGCAAATGAAAACTTCCAATTCCACTAACAAACTTTGCCTCAATAAACTGCTTATTAGTAGTAAGTAGGGTTGTTGTTAATGTTAATCTTAGGTATTGGGCAGGATTAAGGGATGTAGAATATGATCATGCAGAATAATAGCCAATATCCTAGTAATATGCATGCTAATAAGCAACTAGTTAATAGTGAGAACTGAAGTGAAGACTTTCATTGGCATTATGTTCCTCAAAAGTAACAAACTCGAGGTTGAGGCTGATTAAAGTCTCGCTGCATCCCACATTTCTACACGCACTGCAAAAACCGTGGAAAAAACGTAGAGGCGAATGATCAGACTTTTAAATGAACATTATGAAAACATTTGGCCGTCTGCCTCCCTCGGCACGCTGGCACACCATACATCACGCAGGCACCTACTGGAGAACTATGCAGACCACTCAAATTTCCCCATCATAACTCAACCAAATTATACAAAGCAAGGTACAAGTAATAAGCATAAGCTTTAACTCACAGCATAAATCCATGTTTATACCCAAAAACGGGCATGCGAGTCAAAGAGATGTTCCAGCGCATAACCTATAAGGATACGAGCATAACTAATGCCTATACTGTATGGTTAAGATGCAATTAAAAGTGGGCTGAGATCAAGAAGTCTTTTTTTTTTTTTAAATATAGGCCACTTTAGTGCAAACACACCACATACTGCGTAACGTGTAATATCAGTGAAGAATAAACACAGCCGTGAATTAGCGTTTATGGGTTTAGTCTGGGTCATACGCACCAAATACACCAAGTTTTAAAGCAAACTAAAAGTAAATCAGCAAAATGGAGGTGGGCATGTATAAATATGGGGTTGTGGAAACAGATCAAGTCATGTTTGAAAGGAGAAGATAGATTAATATTAATCATATTTACTCTTAATATAATAGTGCAATCGGAATTGCAAAGAACTATTTTCACTAAAGCACATCAAAATTCAGAGAAAGCCAGGCAACAATTTGTAAAAAAAAACAAAAGACGAGCAAACGCATTACAACGCAGTAAGCCCCATCAGGGGCCCCTGGACCCCTGTATTAGCAATGAGGGATCTCAGGTGACCCTTGACCTAGAAGCCTGTGTCGGAGTTCTGGGTGAAGGATCCACGGGGTTAATCTTGCCATTCAGCTTCACCCCCACGTCTAACACCAACCGAAACCATCAAGCACATTTTTTTTTTACCATCCCTGTGAGCAGGTTTTCCCCTGAAATCCAGACTGGAGGAGATGGCATATGTTTAACATTACGCAAATCTGCTGAAACGGCAGGGCACACGAGAGAAAGCTCCACTGTGGCAGCGTTACTACTGTAATCACGGGCCGTTACAGGTCGTTTATTATACATCTCAGCACAGGAGAACACAGTCAGCTATGATGATGACACACTCAGATTACCTCATTTAAGAACGACTACTGCTCGCAACCCAGACCGCGAAGAATGCGGCCGCTTTTAGAAGCCCAGATTACTGCATTTCCACTGAAAATCATGTGCGGTACACTTTTACATTTTTCATTTCGCAACATTTAATGCAATTATGATGTAATTAAATAACTGAGCATCAAACACAAAAACCAACTAACGCAAAGGTCCAATTCTCACTATATACGGGAACAATTCTCACTTTTAAAGATGCTTATTAGCTTGCACATCGTACTTATAAAGCACATATTAATGCATGATCATATTCTACATCCCTTCCTAAATGTAAACAATACAACAACTACCTTACTCACTATTAATACGCAGTAAAGTAGGCGTTAATTGAGGCAAAAGCAGTAGTTAATCATTCTAAAGTGTTACCAAACAAACTATTAACTACCACTTTTGCCGCAATAAACTCCTATTTACTAATGTAGAATATGCGCATGCATAATATGAGCTTTATATAAACCGCATAGTAATATGCATGCTAATAAGCAACTTGTTAATAGTGAAAATTGGGCCCTAAAGTAAAGTGCTACCAAAACGATTTATTTTGTTTCCTCCGGCTTTTAGGTGACACATAATCAACCGTTTAGAAGGATAAATTATACGCACGTACAAAAAACAAACTTCATCTGTATCTTACTATGCATTTATTTTATGGGCGATGAAGAAAAATCCAGTCCAGCGTTCCACAAACACAGTGGCAGAGAAGAAAACCAGAGCACAGTATCACCTGGTCCACAAATGTACAGTTCAAAAAAAAAAAAATACTGCTTGTGTGGCCTCTCATTACCCTGGAGAAAACCCACAGATAGGCAAAAAAACGTCAGGGAGAAGAAAGTCAGTAAATTCTACTGTTCCACGTAATAAACGCCAAAGCAGGGGATGATGGCCTTGCTGAAGATCAAAGCAGTTTAACAGCTTGAGCTATCTAGCGGTCTAGATTACTGCCCTGAACTACAGGAAGACTGGGTTAAAAGTTACCATAAATAAGGTTTTAAAGCTACATCACCCCAAGACAAAAAATCACGTTAGACGACTTGCATGGAAAACCACAATGCCACACGCCGGCAGAAATCCCTGCGTTTTTCGAACACACACAATCAATCGCACGTATACATACCTCTGTTAAGCATTGGGTTATAGCATTATCACACTCAAATCCAACAGGGAGGCAGATATCAAAGCTGGCAGAGTATCCAAAGACCCTTCCCTGAGGAGCCCTCCGAGGTATCCCTTATTCCACATGCATTCTGGCCTGGGAATCATTCCATTTCTTTTCCCCCACAGTGTTCGCAAAGTTTACTCGCTCTACGTGCGTTGCTTGTGAAATGCGCCGTCCCGTACTTCCTTTTCTCAGAAGACCTCACAGGTGCAGATGATCCTGGGTGCGAGGGGTGACCAAAACCACAGCGTTCTTCTCGATCACTGTAACAACAAAACAGCACATGTTCAGCGAGAAGGAAGTGCTATTGGGTACACAGCAACTTTTCACACACGTTAACATTTTTAGAAAAGAACGATCTACCAATGGACACCACAACGCACACGCAGAGAGAGCCGAGAGAAACCCTGCGTCATGTACTCAGGCAGTCTGACAGCAGCTTTCATGAATGGGAGCTCTGACAGTACGGGCCCTCTGGCCGACCAAATTGGAAACAGGAAAACAAACATTCTCAAGGAAAACTCCCCCACCACCACCACCACCAGCGTAAACCCCTCCCCCCTACAAACCTTTTCTTCGACTCATTCTGTCCAACCTGTGTCAGGTTAGCAATAGTCAACCGCACCAGCCTCCAGACCACACAGATGGAGAACATTCAGCCACCGTGAGATGGAGAGAGAGAGAGAGAAAAAAAGATGAAAAAAGCTAAATGAAAACCTGTTTGAGAGGTGAAAGAACGTAGCAAGGAAAGAAGAGAAAGAAAGAAAAAGGCTAAACTGACTCATCGGCGTTCCAGAGGGGCCGGCGGACAGGAGGATCGGCGGATGCACTAAACTCGGCACGTCGGAATGGGGAGGAGAGGAAGTGGGCAAGGCTGCCTCGAAAAACTTTCAGAAACTTTTTGATACGAAGCAGAGCGCTTACGGGATGAAGCTTGAGATATGCTCTAAGTTTAGTTTTTAAAACAACAGCCAACTCATATGAATAAAAGGCTTATCGTCACACCTCACTTTATCTTGCACATGCAATACAAACGTCAGATGTTTTTCATTCCCGCTGAGTTTTTTTGTCAATGAGTAAGAATGAAGATTTAGGGGAACTTCGATTTCTTTTTCTGCAACCTACTACTCTACTGGGAATACGAGAGTTTTCAGTCAGCAAACTTTACCAGATGTACGCTAACCACTAAAATATTACACGCCACATAATTAGCCTAACAAGTGATGTCAAACAGCTCAGACAGAGTCAGAGACCCGAACCGTCTCTTATCTGGGGGAGTCGCTAAATACACTCCAGCCGTCAAAATATAATGCTCGCTTATTTTACAGGATAAAGGAGGTTTGCTATGACACCACAGGTCAAAGGTCCTTCGGTTTCATTCCCACGCAGGGTGTGAGGAGAAAAAAAAAAAAAAGGTAAAGATTTCACCTAAACTCAAAGCACTTAATTCTTGAGCTCATAAACTGCCCACACGAAAACGCACTTTTCTAGTTATTTCGGATCAAATCCATTCATGTCGCATGAAAGTTTAGTGAGAAAATCCATGACGATGGCAAGTCTGCTATAACTCACCATAACAAGTCTATAGCACACATCCAGAGCCATTTAGTGACTTCAAAAACAGGATGAAAAGCATATGACGAGACAAGGGACGACCTCTGTGAACTGCGGCTCTTTTATTCTTGAAAATCCGGAGGAAAAAAAGACCAGCTATTCATATGCAGGCTACATCAAATATATGTTATAAAAGCTTTTAAAGGCACCAATTATCAGGAGCTGTCTCTTTGTAAACCTTGGCATTTCATCAGGCGACTACAAAAACAATATTCTAAAACTTTCCTGTCTCCCATGTTTGGAGATTTCTAACCACCAAAAACACAAAGAGCAAAGGAATTTCTATAAAGTCATTGATGCGTCGTTTCAAAACACTTGCCTGGAATAAAATACTGTGCAACGTTTGAAATAAAAACACTTTTTTTGAGTTTCACAATCACAAACAAAACTTATTCGGTCCGTCTTTGGTTGCATTTTAAGTGTTTTTGGCTACATGAAAAAGTTTCTTTGAATAGACAAATGAACACAAATATATGCAAAAAGTGAGTATATTTTTTTAACAACCAAGAAAATGTAGTCATCGACGACTTACAATATGTTCTTTTCAAGCAAACACTACTGTGATCCATTCTCTATCTCTGTCATTAAAAAAAAAAAAAAGTCCCCTACCATTCATTTTCTCTACAGGCTTCTTATTCAACGGCACCAACGCCACATGAATCTGCCGCAGGGACACAAGTGGCAAATCTCGGTGCGGCAAGAAGTTAGCCCAAAAAGAAGTTGTGCAAACTCAGAAGCCACGAAGAACAAATGCAAGACCCCCACTGCTGCTTTCTCCCTCCACCAAGGCCCAAATTCATTTGTCAGCCGTAAAGTTCCTGACTATACAGCGCTGATCTATTGCCTCTCTCCAAAGAGCTCACAGATGTGGAGTCATTTACATTTCAAATACACCTCAAGCTTTTCAATCACTTCAAACGCGCCTTATCAGACAACTCATGTGGATCTTATTCTTCTATGTGGACTGAGAACTGAATCTAGTAAACCGCTGAACGGATATTTATGTGTATCACATGATACACAGGCGATGAAATAATACTCCAAGCAGATGGAGATATTTTTTAGATTGTAAAATGACTAAAAACTTAAGAGATCGACCGATAATCGGTTTAGAATGTTTTATGCTTTTTTTTTTTGGTTAGAATTATTTTTACATGCTATATTCGTTACCTGATCACAAATATTATTTAAAAAAGACACTTTAGTGCGCTATATATTTTGTATTTTTTGCTCTATTTATTGATATGGAACTGTGTTTTGTTTTGCATGCAAGGAGGGAGTGAATACAAGAAAATACAGTGTTTAAAAGTGTTTGTTCAGTTCAGTGCTGTTGGTATAATTGTCAAAAACAGAAATAAACCGATACATAAATATCGGTTTCTGTATATCGGGCACATAAACATGCTAATAATTGGTATCGGTTATTTAAAAAAAACTAATATTGGTCGATCTCTATATTTGATGCACAAAAATACTTTATTCAAGTCCTCAAAGATTTAAAAAGTCTATTTTTGTTTGTTTTTGCACTCTTTCAGACTCTATTTATTGATGTATTGTTTTGTCTGCAGAAAATACAGTGTTTAAAAGTGTTTGTTCAGTTCAGTGCTGTTGTCATAATTGTCAAAAACAGAAATAAACCGATACATAAATATCGGTTTCTGTATATCGGGCACATAAACATGCTAATAATTGGTATCGGTTATTTTAAAAAAAAAACTAATATTGGTCGATCTCTATATTTGATGCACAAAAATACTTTTTTAAAGTCCTCAAAGATTAAAAAAAGTCTATATTTTTTATTGAATGCACTTTTTCAGAGTATTTATTGATGTAGAAGGGTGTTTTGATTTGTATGCAAGGAGGGAATGCAGAAAATACAGGTTTAAAAGTGTTTGTTCAGTTCAGTGCTGTTGTTATAATTGACAAAAACAGAAATATACAGATAAATAAATATCGGTTTCTGTATATCGGTTATCGGGTACATAAACATGCAAATAATTTGAATCTGTATTGGTTATTTAAAAGAAGTCATATTCGTTACCTGTTTGTTTACCTGATCAAAGATTATTATTATTTATTATTATTATTTTAAAAAATACACTTAAGTGACAGTGCACTATATATTTTTTGCACTCTGTTTCAGACTCTATTTATTGATGTATTGTTTTGTCTGCAGAAAATACAGCGTTTAATAGTGTTTGTTCAGTTCAGTGCTGTTGTTATAATAGTCAAAAACATAAATAAAACAATAAATAAATAAATAAATAAATATGGGTTCTGTATATCGGTTGATATAGGTTCAATATTGGTCAATCTCTATATTTGATGCACAAAAATACTTTTTTAAAGTCCTCAAAGATTAAAAAAGTCCATATGAATAAATATTGGTTCTGTATATCGGTTATCAGGCACATTGGTAATTTGGTAAAGTCCATATTTTTATTTTTTTATCTATTTATTGATGTAGTGTTTTGTTTTTGTATGCAAAGAGGGAGTGCAGAAAATACAGAATTTAAAAAGTGTTTAACAGTTTAGTTTTGCTGCAATAATAAAAATAATAAAAAACAGAAATAAACCGATAATTAAATATTGGTTCTGTATATCGGTTATTGGGCACATAAACATGCAAATAATTAGTATCAATAACAGTGAATCTCTATATATGATGCACAAAAAATACTTTTTTAAAGTCCTCAAAGATTAAAAAAGTCTATTTTTTTAGTTTTTGCACTTTAAAAAAAATTAACGAATGAATAAATAAATATCGGTTCTGTGTATCGTTATCGGGCACATTGGTATTGGTTATGAAAAAAATATCTATATTGTTCGATCTCTATATTTGATGCACAAAAAAAACACTTTTTTAAAGTCCTCAAAGATTAAAAAAAGTATATTTTTGTTTGTTTTTGCACTCTTTCAGACTCTATTAATTGATGTATTGTTTTGTCTGCAGAAAATACAGTGTTTAAAAGTGTTTGTTCAGTTCAGTGCTGTTGTTATAATTGTCAAAAACAGAAATATACCGATAAATAAATATTGGTTCTGTATATCGGTTGTCAGGCAAATAAGTGAAGTGAAATGATAATTGGTATCATTTTTTTTTTTTTAAATTGTGCATTTGATGCACAAAAATACTTTTTTAAGTCCTCAAAGATAAAAAAAAGTACTTTTTTAATCTATTTATTGATGTAGACGTGGGTTTTGTTTTGTATGCAAGGAGGGCGTGCAGAAAATACAGAATTTAAAAAGTGTTTAACAGTTTAGTGTTGCAAAAAAAAACTGAAATAAACCGATAAATAAATATTGGTTCTGTATATCGGTTATTGCGCACATAAACATGCAAATAATTAGTATCGGTTTTTAAAAAATCAATATCAGTCAATCTATATATATATATATGATGCACAAAAAAATAGTTTTTTAAAGTCCTCAAAGATTAAAAAATTCTATATTTTTTTTAATTTTGCACTTTTTAAAAAATAAACGTATAAAAAAAATTAAATCGGTTCTCGGGCACATTGGTATCGGTTATAAAAAAATATCAATATTGTTCGATCTCTATATTTGATGCACACAAAAAATACTCAAAGATTTAAAAAGTCTATTTTTGTTTGTTTTTGCACTCTTTCAGACTCTATTTATTGATGTATTGAAAATACAGTGTTTAAAAGTGTTTGTTCAGTTCAGCGCTGTTGTTATAATTGTCAAAAACAGATATATACCGATAAATAAATATCGGTTCTGTATATCGGTTATCAGGCAAATAATTGGTATCATTTATAAAAATAAAAAAAACTACATAGGTTGATCTATATACATGATGCACAAAAAATACTTTTTTAAAGTCCTCAAAGATTTAAAAAGTCTATTTTGTTTGTTTTTGCACTCTTTCAGACTCTATTTATTGATGTATTGTTTTGTCTGCAGAAAATACAGCGTTTAAAAGTGTTTGTTCAGTTCAGTGCTGTTGTTATAATTGTCAAAAACAGAAATATACCGATAAATAAATATCGGTTCTGTATATCGGTTATCAGGCAAATAATTGGTATCATTTATAAAAATAACAAAAACTAAATAGGTCGATCTCTAAACATGATGCACAAAAAATACTTTTTTAAAGTCCTCAAAGATGAAAAAAATAGTCATGCAACTGCAAAAAGAGTTCAGATAAAGGGTAGAGTTTTACAATAAGGTTTTGCCACAGCATTTATTAAACTTAACATTTACTAACACATTATTTAAAATCAAAAGTTGGGTTTGTTACATTAGTTAATGCACCGTGAACTAATACGAACAATCAATGAACAGCTGGACTTTTGTTAACGTTGACAAAGATGAATAAATACTGTAACAAATGTATTGTTCATTGTTAGTTAATACATTAACTAACATTAACAAGTGAGAGCTTATTGTAAAGTGTTAGCAGATAAAGTGATTGCTGATGATGACAGAGCTGAGGTTCCCTGTTGACTGTATCTGAAAGTATGTGTACAGTTGTGTTTCTCTAAATGATGAGCCTCGTTTGCCTGCACGGGCTTTGTCATTAAGAAACTTTTACCGACAAACCATTTCAAGACAGAAAAAAGAGAGCATATCATTTCCAGACTGCCCGAGTGTGGCAACTT
>CM042261.1:4528158-4610658 GCA_023566225.1 Romanogobio albipinnatus | reverse complement strand
ACACAGATACATACACACACGCATAGACACAGGCGCACAGATCCACACACACACACACACACAGACACACACACACACACACACACACACATATAAATAGACACAGACAGAGATACACGCATAGAGAGACACACACAGACACACACACACATATAAATAGACACAGACAGAGATACACGCATACACACACACACACACACACACACACACACACACACACAAACACACATATAAATAGACACAGACAAAGATACACGCATACAGATACATACACACACACACACACACACACACACACATAGAGACACGTACACACAGATATACACACACACACACAGAGATCCACACACACTCACTCACTTACACACAGAGAGATACACAGACACACAGATATATAGACACACTCAGAGATGCATATACACACACACTCACACACACACACACACTCACACACAGAGAGATACAAAGATACACAGACACAAACACACATATATAGACTCACACACACGGATACACACACATAGAGACACGTACACACAGATACACACACACACTCACACACACCGAGATACAGAGATACACAGACACAAACACACAGATATATAGACACACACAGAGATACACACACACGGATACACACACATAGAGACACGTACACACAGATACACACACACACACACACACACACACAGATACACACACACACACTCACACACACCGAGATACAAAGATACACAGACACAAACACACAGATATATAGACACACACACAGATACATACATACACAGATACACACACACACACACACACACACATATATACACACACACACACACACACACACACAGATACAAAGATACACAGACACAAACACACAGATATATAGACACACACACAGATACATACATACACAGATACACACACACACACACAAACACACACAGATAAATAGACACACACACACACATAGACACATACACACAGGCACACAGATCCACACACACACACACACACACACACAGATACAAATATACACAGAGACACACACACATAGACACAGGCACACAGATCCACACACACACACACACACACACACACACACACACACACACACACACAGATACAAAGATACACAGACACAAACACACAGATATATAGACACACACAGATACATACATACACAGATACACACACACACACAGATACATACATACACAGATACACACACACACAGATACATACATACACAGATACACACACACACAGATACATACATACACAGATACACACGCACACACACACACACATACACATTTACACAGACACAAACACACACACTCACACACAGAGAGATACAAAGATACACAGACACAAACACACAGATATATAGACACAAACACACAGATACAGTGAGGTAAATAAGTATTTGAACACCCTGCTATTTTGCAAGTTCTCCCACTTAGAAATCATGGAGGGTCTGAAATTGTCATCGTAGGTGCATGTCCACTGTGAGAGACATAATCTAAAAAAAAAATCCAGAAATCACAATATATGATTTTGTTACTATTTATTTGTATGATAGAGCTGCAAATAAGTATTTGAACCTGAGAAACCTGAGAAAATCAATGTTAATATTTTGTACACTAGCCTTTGTTTGCAATTACAGAGGTCAAACGTTTCCTGTAGTTTTTCAGCAGGTTTGCACTGCAGGAGGGATTTTGGCCCACTCCTCCACACAGATCTTCTCTAGATCAGTCAGGTTTCTGGCCTGTCGCTGAGAAACACGGAGTTTGAGCTCCTCCAAAGATTCTCTATTGGGTT
The DNA here is from genome assembly GCA_023566225.1 of Romanogobio albipinnatus. Taxonomy (NCBI): domain Eukaryota; kingdom Metazoa; phylum Chordata; class Actinopteri; order Cypriniformes; family Gobionidae; genus Romanogobio; species Romanogobio albipinnatus. Next base: position 4,608,837 of record CM042261.1, on the reverse strand, counting down.
TAGGTCTGGAGACTGGCTAGGCCACGCCAGAATCTTGATATGCTTCTTACAGAGCCACTCCTTGGTTATCCTGGCTGTGTGCTTCACGTCATTGTCATGTTGGAAGACCCAGCCTCGACCCATCTTCAATGCTCTAACTGAGGGAAGGAGGTTGTTCCCCAAAATCTCACAATACATGGCCCCGGTCATCCTCTCCTTAAAACAGTGCAGTCGCCCTGTCCCATGTGCAGAAAAACACCCCCAAAGCATGATGCTACCACCCCCATGCTTCACAGTAGGGATGGTGTTCTTGGGATGGTACTCATCATTCTTCTTCCTCCAAACACGTTTAGTGGAATTATGACCAAAAAGTTCTATTTTGGTCTCATCTGACCACATGACTTTCTCCCATGACTCCTCTGGATCATCCAAATGGTCATTGGCAAACTTAAGACGGGCCTTGACATGTGCTGGTTTAAGCAGGGGAACCTTCCGTGCCATGCATGATTTCAAACCATGACGTCTTAGTGTATTACCAACAGTAACCTTGGAAACGGTGGTCCCAGCTCTTTTCAGGTCATTAACCAGCTCCTCCCGTGTAGTTCTGGGCTGATTTCTCACCTTTCTTAGGATCATTGAGACCCCACGAGGTGAGATCTTGCATGGAGCCCCAGTCCGAGGGAGACTGACAGTCATGTTTAGCTTCTTCCATTTTCTAATGATTGCTCCAACAGTGGACCTTTTTGCACCAAGCTGCTTGGCAATTTCCCCGTAGCCCTTTCCAGCCTTGTGGAGGTGTACAATTTTGTCTCTAGTGTCTTTGGACAGCTCTTTGGTCTTGGCCATGTTAGTAGTTGGATTCTTACTGATTGTATGGGGTGGACAGGTGTCTTTATGCAGCTAACGACCTCATCTAATTTAGGATAATAAATGGAGTGGAGGTGGACATTTTAAAGGCAGACTAACAGGTCTTTGAGGGTCAGAATTCTAGCTGATAGACAGTTGTTCAAATACTTATTTGCAGCTGTATCATACAAATAAATAGTTAAAAAATCATATATTGTGATTTCTGGATTTTTTTTTTAGATTATGTCTCTCACAGTGGACATGCACCTACGATGACAATTTCAGACCCCTCCATGATTTCTAAGTGGGAGAACTTGCAAAATAGCAGGGTGTTCAAATACTTATTTTCCTCACTGTATATAGACACACACAGATATACACACACACACACGGATACACACACATAGAGACACACACACACACACACACACACACACACACACACACACACACACACACACACACACAGAGAGAGAGATCTACACACACACACACACACTCACACACACCGAGATACAAAGATACTCAGACACAAACACACAGATATATAGACACACACACAGATACATACACACACACAGATGCAAATATACACAGACACAAACACACAGATAAATAGACACACACACACACACACACACACACACATAGACACAGGCACACAGATCTACACACACACACACACAGATACAAAGATACACAGACACAAACACACAGATAAATACACACACACACACAGACACATACACACAGGCACACAGATCCACACACACACACACACACACACACACAGATACAAATATACACAGACACAAACACACAGATAAATAGACACACACATGCACACACACACACACACACACACACACACACATACACACACACACACACATAGACACAGGCACACAGATCCACACACAGAGAGAGAGAGATGCAAAGATACAGAGACACAAACACAGAGATAAATAGACACACACACGCACAGATAGACATATACACACAGGCACACAGATCCACACACACACAGATAAAGATACACAGACACAAACACAAACACACAGATAAATAGACACACACAGAGATACACACACACATGCACACACACACACACACACACACACACACACACACACGCACACACACATATACACACAGGCAAACAGATCCACACACACTCACACACACACACACACACACACACACACACACACACACACACACACACACACACACACACACACACACACACACACACACACACACACACATAGACACACAGACACATACACACAGGCAAACAGATAAATAGACACACACACAGAGATACACACACACACACACACACACACATAGAGACACATACACACAGGCACACAGATCCACACACAGACACACACGCATGTGCATGCGCGCGCACACACACACAGATACAGACACACACAAACACATACACACACACAAAAGAAATTACAAAATAAACGTGGCAGTAGTGTATCCAAATGACTGACTCTAGAGCATTATTTTTATTGAATTTTATTTTCAAGTATAAAAAAATACAAACAAATTTGAGTTTATCACTAATATTGCACCAGATGTTTAAAATGTAAATCAGAAATGAGACACATTTGTAAAAATTATACAAAAAAATCTAAAAATAGGGCACAATGTACTGTATTCATTTTTTGTAGAATTTTGAACTTCATTGCGTTCTATGTCAGGGTTTGCAGAAGTCCGTAAAATTACTGAATAATGTCCAGGTAATAAGCCACCAGTGCTTTCCCCGTTATTTTACAGATTTATTTTTGTACCGTGTATGACTGTAAGAGATTGAAGGAAAATTTGTACAAAAATAACATTTCAGAAATACATGAACAATTAGGGAGGCTTTCTCAGCGGTAGAGAGAGATTATTTACAGTGGACAAATCATGAAAATATGAATTGATTGCAGTCTGGTTGTCTTTTCTTTGCAAAGATGACTGGAAAAGGTGGTGGAAAAGAATGCATTATGTATGTTTTTTCTTTCTATGATTTTTTTCTTATAAAAGTAACATAAATAATCTGTCAAGACAAATAAACCGGCTTTGATTGCCAACATTCACAATGTTGTTTTCCAGGGATTAACATGATTTGAAAATAGCATTACATGGAAAGAATATATATATATATATCATATTTTTGTTTGTTTGCTCTGACGCATGTTAGGTCAATAACATGTAGAGAAATTGATTCAATATATACGCATATATTTTAACCAATCATAAATGATATTGCATGTTTCCATGAGCTCATTAAAGAAGCGTACCACAAAACCCCATTCAGCATATTCTGTGGGCTCCACATGCGTTCTCTGAGGGATAGCGATGAAACTCTCTTAGAGATGAAACCTGAGAAGTCCAGTCAATGTTGTTTATTTCACATAGAGATATCATGCCATGAAGTAAACGTCACTGAAATATTTTTAGTCCTGGTGGTTGGACATATTACATGCTGTGGAAGTTGGCGCCAGCGCTGTCCCCTATCTGAGCTGATAGAGTTTCAGGATAGCCTTTCCTCTGTCCACGCTAACGGCCAGACTCATCATGTCATATTTAGAACAGCTCGTGTCCTTCATTGAGCCTCTGACCGCCGATCAGACACTGCTGCAGGATCACACGGGTTTCACTCTACACACATCTGTACATCTATATTTCAGTTAAATCACCAATCAGAGGAAAGTTAGGGAATTGCTTATTTCTAGTGTTTGGATTTGGTTAGTGGTCTGACTTTATTTTCCCAAAGCACTTTATATTGTGTACGGAGGGCTTGCGTATACATGTCTGCTGTGGTTTATGTGCATTTGAATGGTCTTCCCTGATTATTTTAATATTGAAATAAAGACATGCAAAAATATGAAGAAATGAATCAGAAAGAAAGGAAGAAAGAAAGAAATGAATAAAGAAAGAATTGCAAAGAAAAAAGAAAGAAAGAAAGAAAGAAAGAAAGAAAGAAACGAAGAAATGCAGAGAAAAGAAGGAAAGAAAATTTCAAAAAAGAAAGAAAGAAGGAAAGAAAGAATTGCAAAGAAAAAAAGAAACGAAGAAAGAAAGAAAAAAGAAGGAAAGAAATTTTCAAAAAAGAAAGAAAGAAAGAAGGAAAGAAAGAATAGCAAAGAAAAAAAGAAATAAAGAATGAAAGAAATGAAGAAATGCAGAAAAAAGAAGGAAAAAAATTGCACAAAAAAGAAGGAAAGAAAGAAACGAAGTAATGTAGAAAGAAAGAAGGAAAGAAAAATGCAGACAGAAAGAATGAATGAAATGCAGAAAGAAAGAAAGAAATGCAGAAAGAAAGAAAGAAAGAAAGAAAGAAAGAAAGAAAGAAAGAAAGAAAGAAAGAAAGAAAGAAAGAAAGAAAGAAAGAAAGAAAGAAAGAAAGAAAGAAAGGCAAATAAAAAAAGAAATGCAGATATAAAGAATGAAAGAAATGAAGAAATGCAGAAAAAAGAAGGAAAAAAAATGCACAAAAAAGAAGGAAAGAAAGAAACGAAGAAATGTAGAAAGAAAGAAGGAAAGAAAATGCAGACAGAAAGAATGAATGAAATGCAGAAAGAAATGCAGAAAGAAAGAAAGAAAGAAAGAAAGAAAGAAAGAAAGAAAGAAAGAAAGAAAGAAAGAAAGAAAGAAAGAAAGAAAGAAAGAAAGAAAGAAATGCAGAAAGAAAGAAAGAAATGCAGAAAGAAAGAAAGAAAGAAATGCAGAAAGAAATGCAGAAAGAAAGAAATGCAGAAAGAAATGCAGAAAGAAAGAAATGCAGAAAGAAATGCAGAAAGAAAGAAAGAAAGAAAGAAAGAAATGCAGAAAGAAATGCAGAAAGAAAGAAAGAAAGAAAGAAAGAAATGCAGAAATGCAGAAAGAAAGAAAGAAAGAAAGAAAGAAAGAAAGAAAGAAAGAAAGAAAGAAAGAAAGAAAGAAAGAAAGAAAGAAAGAAAGAAAGAAAGAAAGAAAGAAAGGCAAATAAAAAAAGAAATGCAGAAATAAAGAATGAAAGAAATGCAGAAAAAAGAAGGAAAAAAAATCACAAAAAAGAAGGAAAGAAAGAAATGAAAAAATGTAGAAAGAAAGAAGGAAAGAAAAATGCAGACAGAAAGAATGAATGAAATGCAGAAAGAAAGAAAGAAAGAAAGAAAGGCAAAAAGAAAAAGAAAGGCAGAAAGGCAGAAAGAAAGAAAGAAAGAAAGAAAGAAAGAAAGAAAGAAAGAAAGAAAGAAAGAAAGAAAGAAAGAAAGAAAGAAAAAAGAAACGAAGAAATGCAGAAAAAAGAAGGAAAGAAAATTTCAAAAAAGAAAGAAAGAAAAAAGGAAAGAAAGAATTGCAAATAAAAAAGAAAGAAAGAAATAAAGAATGAAAGAAAGAAAGAAATGAAGGAATGCAGAAAAAAGAAGGAAAAAAATTGCACAAAAAAGAAACGACGAAATGTAGAAAGAAAGAAGGAAAGAAAAATGCAGACAGAAAGAATGAATGAAATGCAGAAAGAAAGAAAGAAAGAAATGCAGAAAGAAATGCAGAAAGAAAGCTGCTTCACTGTTTATGAGCTATATCTCATATCTCTGAGGTCAGTGAGATTTCTGTAATTAATCTCATGTGATTCCTCTCTCAATGAACAGAGACTGATGGACCGGAACAAAAACAGAAATTCTGATTATGAGAAAAATCTCTTTCTTTGCAGCGTCTGGTCGGATCCCGATCCCGATCCCGATCCCGATTCCGATCCCGAGGAGCATCTCCTGTGGGCAACGGCATCGCCCGAGGCACACATCAGAAACGGCCAGTTTCCAATCTCAGCGCTGGCCTGAGACCTGTGTGAACACTCTCCTGCCGTACTTCTGCTCTCACAGGAGCACAGGATATGCTATACTTCAGTAAAACAGCTTTCAGATACATTTCTGCATGAATAATTATATTATTATATTTCCCCCGTCCTCCAAAAAACTACAATAGAAGATGGGAGCAAAACACTTTCACAGCATCAAATGAACAAGAGCTGGCGTTTGTGTAGAAAGACCAGACTCTAGAACAGCTGTTCTTAAAATACTGAGAAAGCTGTAGTGATTAAAGAGAGGAGGAAGAGAGGAGGAAGAAGAGGAGGAAGACAGGAGGAAGAGGAGGATGAGAGGAGGAAGAGGATGATGAGAGGAGGAAGACAGGAGGATGAGAGGAGGAAGACAGGAGGAAGAGGAGGAAGAGGAGGATGAGAGGAGGAAGACAAGAGGAAGACAGGAGGATGAGGAGGAGGAAGATGAGAGGAGGAATAGGAGGAGGAAAAGAAGAGGAAGACAGGAGGAAGAGGAGGATCAGAGGAGGAAGACGAGGAGGAAGACAGGAGGAAGAGGAGGATGAGAGGAGGAAGACGAGAAAGAAGAGGAGGAAGACAGGAGGAAGAGTGGAGGAAGACATGAAGAAGAGTGAAGGAAGACAGGAGGAAGAGTGGAGGAAGACATGAAGAAGAGTGAAGGAAGACAGGAGGAAGAGAGGAGGATGAGAGGAGGAAAAGATGAGGATGAGAGGGAAGAGAGGAAGAAAGGACAAGAGGAGGAAGAGAGGGCGAAGAGGAGGAAGAAATGAGGAAGAGAGGAAGAAGAAGAAGAGGAGGAACAGAGGAAGAAGAGGAGGAAGAGGGGGAAGCCGTGTGGAGATGGAGAGGAAGAGAGGAGGAAGCTGTGTGGAGATGGAGAGGAAGAGGAGGAAGAGAGGAGGAAGCTGTGTGGAGATGGAGAGGAAGAGGAGGAAGAGAGGAGGAAGCTGTGTGGAGATTGAGTGGAAGAGGAGGAAGAGAGGAGGAAGCTGTGTGGAGATGGAGAGGAAGAGGAGGAAGAGAGGAGGAAGTCGTGTGGAGATGGAGAGGAAGAGGAGGAAGAGAGGAGGAAGTCGTGTGGAGATGGAGAGGAAGAGGAGGAAGAGAGGAGGAAGCCGTGTGGAGATGGAGAGGAAGAGGAGGAAGAGAGGAGGAAGCTGTGTGGAGATGGAGAAGAAGAGGAGGAAGAGAGGAGGAAGTCGTGTGGAGATGGAGAGGAAGAGGAGGAAGAGATGAGGAAGTCGTGTGGAGATGGAGAGGAAGAGGAGGAAGCCGTGTGGAGATGGAGAGGAAGAGGAGGAAGAGGAGGAAGAGGAGGCGGAAGCCGTGTGGAGATGGAGATGAAGAGGAGGAAGAGGAGGAGGAAGCCGTGTGGAGATGGAGAGGAAGAGGGGGAAGCCGTGTGGAGATGGAGATGAAGAGGAGGAAGCCGTGTGGAAATGGAGAGGAAGAGGGGGAAGCCGTGTGGAGATGGAAAGGAGGAGGAGGAAGAGAGGAGGAAGCCGTGTGGAGATGGAGAGGAAGAGGGGGAAGCCGTGTGGAGATGGAGAGGAAGAGGGGGAAGCCGTGTGGAGATGGAAAGGAAGAGGAGGAAGCCGTGTGGAGATGGAGAGGAAGAGGGGGAAGCCGTGTGGAGATGGAAAGGAGGAGGAAAGAGAGGAGGAAGCCGTGTGGAGATGGAGAGGAAGAGGGGGAAGCCGTGTGGAGATGGAGAGGAAGATGGAAAGGAGGAGGAGGAAGAGGAGGAGGAAGATGAGAGGAGGAATAGGAGGAGGAAAAGAAGAGGAAGACAGGAGGAAGAGGAGGATCAGAGGAGGAAGACGAGGAGGAAGACAGGAGGAAGAGGAGGATGAGAGGAGGAAGACGAGAAAGAAGAGGAGGAAGACAGGAGGAAGAGTGGAGGAAGACATGAAGAAGAGTGAAGGAAGACAGGAGGAAGAGTGGAGGAAGACATGAAGAAGAGTGAAGGAAGACAGGAGGAAGAGAGGAGGATGAGAGGAGGAAAAGATGAGGATGAGAGGGAAGAGAGGAAGAAAGGACAAGAGGAGGAAGAGAGGGCGAAGAGGAGGAAGAAATGAGGAAGAGAGGAAGAAGAAGAAGAGGAGGAACAGAGGAAGAAGAGGAGGAAGAGGGGGAAGCCGTGTGGAGATGGAGAGGAAGAGAGGAGGAAGCTGTGTGGAGATGGAGAGGAAGAGGAGGAAGAGAGGAGGAAGCTGTGTGGAGATGGAGAGGAAGAGGAGGAAGAGAGGAGGAAGCTGTGTGGAGATTGAGTGGAAGAGGAGGAAGAGAGGAGGAAGCTGTGTGGAGATGGAGAGGAAGAGGAGGAAGAGAGGAGGAAGTCGTGTGGAGATGGAGAGGAAGAGGAGGAAGAGAGGAGGAAGCTGTGTGGAGATGGAGAAGAAGAGGAGGAAGAGAGGAGGAAGTCGTGTGGAGATGGAGAGGAAGAGGAGGAAGAGATGAGGAAGTCGTGTGGAGATGGAGAGGAAGAGGAGGAAGCCGTGTGGAGATGGAGAGGAAGAGGAGGAAGAGGAGGAAGAGGAGGCGGAAGCCGTGTGGAGATGGAGATGAAGAGGAGGAAGAGGAGGAGGAAGCCGTGTGGAGATGGAGAGGAAGAGGGGGAAGCCGTGTGGAGATGGAGATGAAGAGGAGGAAGCCGTGTGGAAATGGAGAGGAAGAGGGGGAAGCCATGTGGAGATGGAAAGGAGGAGGAGGAAGAGAGGAGGAAGCCGTGTGGAGATGGAGAGGAAGAGGGGGAAGCCGTGTGGAGATGGAGAGGAAGAGGGGGAAGCCGTGTGGAGATGGAAAGGAAGAGGAGGAAGCCGTGTGGAGATGGAGAGGAAGAGGGGGAAGCCGTGTGGAGATGGAAAGGAGGAGGAAAGAGAGGAGGAAGCCGTGTGGAGATGGAGAGGAAGAGGGGGAAGCCGTGTGGAGATGGAGAGGAAGAGGGGGAAGCCGTGTGGAGATGGAAAGGAGGAGGAGGAAGAGATGAGGAAGCCGTGTGGAGATGGAAAGGAGGAGGAGGAAGAGAGGAGGAAGCCGTGTGGAGATGGAAAGGAAGAGGAGGAAGCCGTGTGGAGATGGAGAGGAAGAGGGGGAAGCCGTGTGGAGATGGAGAGGAAGAGGGGGAAGCCGTGTGGAGATGGAAAGGAGGAGGAGGAAGAGAGGAGGAAGCCGTGTGGAGATGGAGAGGAAGAGGAGGAAGAGAGGAGGAAGACGTGTGGAGATGGAGAGGAAGAGGGGGAAGAGAGGAGGAAGCCGTGTGGAGATGGAGAGGAAGAGGGGGAAGCCGTGTGGAGATGGAGAGGAAGAGGGGGAAGCCGTGTGGAGATGGAGAGGAAGAGGGGGAAGCCGTGTGGAGATGGAAAGGAGGAGGAGGAAGAGAGGAGGAAGCCGTGTGGAGATGGAGAGGAAGAGGAGGAAGAGAGGAGGAAGCCGTGTGGAGATGGAGAGGAAGAGGGGGAAGAGAGGAGGAAGCCGTGTGGAGATGGAGAGGAAGAGGGGGAAGCCGTGTGGAGATGGAAAGGAAGAGGAGGAAGCCGTGTGGAGATGGAGAGGAAGAGGGGGAAGCCGTGTGGAGATGGAAAGGAAGAGGGGGAAGCCGTGTGGAGATGGAGAGGAAGAGGGGGAAGCCGTGTGGAGATGGAAAGGAAGAGGGGGAAGCCGTGTGGAGATGGAAAGGAAGAGGGGGATGCCGTGTGGAGATGGAGAGGAAGAGGGGGAAGCCGTGTGGAGATGGAGAGGAAGAGGGGGAAGCCGTGTGGAGATGGAAAGGAGGAGGAGGAAGAGAGGAGGAAGCCGTGTGGAGATGGAGAGGAAGAGGGGGAAGAGAGGAGGAAGCCGTGTGGAGATGGAGAGGAGGAGGGGGAAGCCGTGTGGAGATGGAGAGGAAGAGGGGGAAGCCGTGTGGAGATGGAGAGGAAGAGGGGGAAGCCGTGTGGAGATGGAAAGGAGGAGGTGGAAGAGAGGAGGAAGCCGTGTGGAGATGGAGAGGAAGAGGAGGAAGCCGTGTGGAGATGGAGAGGAAGAGGGGGAAGCCGTGTGGAGATGGAGAGGAAGAGGGGGAAGCCGTGTGGAGATGGAGAGGAAGAGGGGGAAGCCGTGTGGAGATGGAGAGGAAGAGGGGGAAGCCGTGTGGAGATGGAGAGGAAGAGGGGGATGCCGTGTGGAGATGGAGAGGAAGAGGAGGAAGCCGTGTGGAGATGGAGAGGAAGAGGGGGAAGCCGTGTGGAGATGGAAAGGAGGAGGAGGAAACCCTACCCCTACCCTACCCTGTCCTTAACCCTACCCTTAAACTTACCCATACCAAGTACATTGTACTTATTTTTTGATGTAAGTACATAGTAGTTAAGGCCATCTAATATAAAGGGGGGCCGAAAACAAAACTTAATGAAGTGGTCACAATCATGTCTGATCAACTCCATTCATCTTATGATGTGTCTCATGCTGTTCACTTTTCATAATCGACATAGATTGACCGATTGACAACATAGACATAAAAAAACAACATTATAATATTTAAACATAAATATAAAAATAAATACCTTAATGGCTGCAACAATTATAGCACAGAGAATTTTCATGTCGGAGTGGGATATGAGTGAACGCAGTTTTTACCGGTGAGCGTGAGCGGTTCATGAGTGGAGCGTTTTGCTGGATTTTGCCAGAAATGCGCCATCATTTTTTTATATTTGTAGCTCTTTGGTAGATTATACATTTATAATACATTACTACTAGTACCGTTACTACTAATAAAACCGATCTCTGGGGGCCCCAAAAGTGTGTGGGCCCTTAGAATCGTCCTAACTTTCCCCCCCTTAGCTGCGCCCCTGTGTGTGTGTGTGTGTATATATGAGTGAGTGTGTGTGTGAATATATATGTGTGAGTGTGTGTGTGTGTGTGTGTGTGTATATATGTGTGAGTGTGTGTGTGTGTGTGTGTATATATGTGTGAGTGTGTGTGTGTGTGTGTGTATATATGTGTGAGTGTGTGTGAGTGTGTGTGTGTGTGTGTGTGTGTATATATATATGTGTGAGTGTGCGTGTGTGTGTGTGTGTGTGTGTGTGTGTGTATATATGTGTGAGTGTGTGTGTGTGTGTGTATATATGTGTGAGTGTGTGTGAGTGTGTGTGTGTGTGTGTGTATATATGTGTGAGTGTGCGTGTGCGTGTGTGTGTGTGTATATATGTGTGAGTGTGCGTGTGTGTGTGTGTGTGTATATATGTGTGAGTGTGTGTGTGTGTGTGTATATATGTGTGAGTGTGCGTGTGTGTGTGTGTGTATATATGTGTGAGTGTGTGTGTGTGTGTATATATGTGTGAGTGTGTGTGTGTGTGTGTGTGTGTGTATATATGTGTGAGTGTGTGAGTGTGTGTGTGTGTGTGGTGGCAATTGTTGATATAATGTTGCATGGTTACTTGCTAACAATGGCAGTCAGGTGACCCTTTGCACGGCTTGTCTGACTAATAGTTGCCATGCAAAAGTTTGGTTAAGCAATTTTAGTATCATTAATAATGAATTGATATGATTAAGATATTTATGGGAAGAGCCTCTGCTCATTGCTTGACCTTTCTCAATAGAAAACATAACCTTAAAACCTCATCAAAGGAATAGCTCATCCAAAAATGAATATTCTGTCCTCATTTACTTCCAAACCTGTACGACTTTATTCAGTAGAACACGAAAAGGGAGATTCTGACTGTGCTGGCTGCTCTTTTCCATGCAATTACAATAAATGGGCAACAAAAAAGACACAAATGTATCATAAAAGTGGTCAATGCCGTCAATGTACTACACTCTCAGGACAAAAAAAAAAGGGACAAAAGCTGTCACTGGTGCGGTACCTTTTCAAAAGGTATACTTTTGTTCCTTTTAGGGGCTTATATGCCCTACACTTTACTAATATGTACCTTTAAGGTACCGATGTGTACCAATTATTGTACCCTTTAGGTATAAAAGTGTGCCTTTTGAAAAGGTTCCACCCCAGTGACAGCTTTTGTACCTTTTTTTCTGAGAGTGTGGATCAATGAGTCAGTAAGTACTTTAGAATCAGTCTGATTCATGAACGAACCACACGTCATATTGCATGGAAAATAGTCCAAGTTTCTCCTTTTGTGTTCCACCAAAGAAAGAGAGTCATGAGGGTGAACTATAGACCTCTCTCACAACTTCTGTATTTGTGACCGGAAATACGCAATCGCCGTGGTCATCTTCTTCCTCTCCGGGCAGGGCAACAGGTAAACAAATGCTGCAAGCAACGAGCAAGAGTGACTGTAGTAGGCCTGTTGCGATTGGTCGATACAATCGATTACTCGACGTCAATATTTTTAGTCGACTGGGTAAGTTGGGTACGATATGAAATTAGTAATTGTGAGATGGTGGTCCAGTGGGTTAAACCTTGGAACTGATATGTAGAAGGTTGCTGGTTCGATCCCAGTGGTCACCACCAGTGTGTCCTTGAGCAAGGCCCTTTACTCCATGTTGCTCCAGGGGGATTGTCCCTGTAATAAGGGCACTGTAAGTCGCTTTGGATAAAAGCGTCTGCCAAATGCATAAATGTAAATGTAGTACCGGTACTTTGACAGCACTCTAATAAGAGCAGTATTTCTTAATGTGCGTTGATGTGTGACAGCAGGAGTGAGGACGTGTGTGTGTGCGCTCTGCTTCCACCGTTCACTAAACAATGGAAGCAGAAAAGTCAAATATATACACACAGCTCAGGAAAAAGAAAGCAACAGAAAAGTGCGGCGCGGCCGGACTCCGACCCGAAGCGCGCAGCCGCCTTTCACTCAGACAGATCGCGACGCCAGTTTTGCGGATTTTTGGGTTTGAATGGTAAAAAATATGTAAAAATGCACGTCCTGGCGAGTATTCGTCGGATATGTCTTTAGTAGGGGTGTAACGGCACACAAAACTGATGGTTCGGTACGTCCCTCGGTTTTGAAGTCCCGGTTCGGTATGGATTCGGTACAGCAGTTTTACAAAATTGCTTTTTATTCATTTTTATTTAACAGTGGTTTAATGAAAAAAATTGTGTCTGTCCTTAAATGAATTAAATTATAACTAAAAGTTTCTTAAAGATAATGCTGTAAACTATATAGGGAGCCCTTACTTACATATAGCTATTAAAGATTAACAACAGAGCCCAAACTATTAGCCTAAATTCAGTTGCTATTTATTTTTAGATATAATAATCAAGACTCATAAGCTTCACATAAGGCAGTTTTTGCATTAACTTCTAAATCTAATTATTTTCATTCGTTGTTGAAATATAATAATTTAGTGGCTGTCATTTTTATGACAGGTTTATTTAAACATACATTAAATAAGACATCACTAACAGGCTAAGTAGTATATAATGAATATATAACGGCTAATATAATGAGTATATAACGGCTAATATAATGAATATAACGGCTAATATAATGAATATAACGGCTAATATAGTGCATGTATTCAGTGAAAGAGTTGATTTCTCTAGTGGGCTACAGCTGTGGACACTGAATGACTTCTGAGTAAACGTGATTCTGCATGACATTGTTTACAAGCTGTTTTATTGTCTTTCCGCGGTTGAAACACAGATGGAGCGATTACACGACATATGATACATTTCAGTGAGTTGTAATGTATCCTCAACATACCTTAAGATATATTAATTTATGTTTATTCTTTAGGAAGAGATGATTGCATTGACTCGCGCGCCGCCGCTTTAAGTTGAACTGATACGCGTCTATGATCGCATTCACTCGCGCGCCGCGCCGCCGCTTTAAGTTGAACTGATACGCGTCTATGATCGCATTGACTCGCGCGCCGCCGCTTTAAGTTGAACTGATACGCGTCTATGATCGCATTGACTCGCGCGCCGCCGCTTTAAGTTGCTGATACGCGTCTATGATCGCATTCACTCGCGCGCCGCCGCTTTAAGTTGAACTGATACGCGTCTATGATTGCATTGACTCGCGCGCCGCCGCTTTAAGTTGAACTGATACGCGTCTATGATCGCATTGACTCGCGCGCCGCCGCTTTAAGTTGAACTGATACGCGTCTATGATCGCATTGACTCGCGCACCGCGCCGCCGCTTTAAGTTGAACTGATACGCGTCTATGATCGCATTGACTCGCGCGCCGCCGCTTTAAGTTGAACTGATACGCGTCTATGATCGCATTGACTCGCGCGCCGCGCTGCCGCTTTAAGTTGAACTGATACGCGTCTATGATCGCATTGACTCGCGCGCCGCCGCTTTAAGTTGAACTGATACGCGTCTATGATCGCATTGACTCGCGCGCCGCGCTGCCGCTTTAAGTTGAACTGATACGCGTCTATCAGTCACATCACATTAAAGAGGGTTAAAACGGCATTTATCGTTTGAATTTCGTGATAAAATGGACTGAATGTTTGTGTGGGAACTCGGATTGAAGTGTGTTCCGCGCTTACAACAAGCCGACTGTTAACTGTTAAAGATTGCATTCATAACCGTTTGAGTGCACCGAAAGCCCTGTACCGAAACGGTTCAATACGAATACGTGTACCGTTACACCCCTAGTCTTTAGTGAACATATACAGAGTTGAATGAGAAATCGGGTGTTACAATGACTTTGGTCCGTGCAGCTCTTAAAGGGCCGGACCTAATATTCTGTGTGAAGCAGGGCAGGGCAGGAACCATAGACCGTAAAAAAATATGGATGACGCGACTTCATTGACTCCCGCTGACCAGAGTTGAAGCTTTCGTAGGCCCGCACACGGCGCTGACATCTTGGGACCGAGTCTGCGCAGTAGCGATCTCGGGACCGGCGCAGTGGAGAGCAGGAAGTAGAGGCGCGATTATCAAAAGCCCATCCACACTCTCACAGATGCAGAACAATTCATTATGTTGGTGTGAAATAAACAGCTATAGAAATGTAGAAAAGCTAAAGCTCCAATCTCCTCCCAAAAATCCAGGAAAAAGTCTGTTAGTGCCTCAGTGACAACTTCACTCAGAGAAGCCGTCAATCTCAGCTGTCAATCATGATGTCACACCCCCCGTTTTTATAGCATCAAATAACTAACTAAAACTAAACTTATTTAAAAAAAACGAACACTAGAAATGAAATAATCGTGATAAAAACTGCCTAAAATGACAGAAACCATCTTTAGGAAACAATTATTTGAAGTGTAATTTCATTGTTTAGTGTGTCTCGCGTCCATTCTAATACATGGAGAGGTGGGGTTTAGGAGCTATACTGGGACCAACCACCGGGGGGGGGGGGGGGGGGGGGGGCGATCGAGACGCGGAGGCTTCAGTTTCTGAGAGGAGCACTACAGGTTTGGCAGGAACATGCCGGCCAAGTGAGTTTTTAGGGTTTTTTAACCCTGAAACAATGATAAAACAATGAATAGTAAGTTCTATCATATTATTCAATTACTTTTACTGTTTTTTGCCATGGTATGGATTCAGTATCGGTATTGCGGTATTTTAGTCTGGTATCGTATCGAAGTCATAATTTTGGTATCGTGACAACATTCTATATAAAAAATATTTGCTGATATTCTCTTTTTTTTTGTTATGTTGTTTTACAAATGTGTACCTTTTTACATTTTTACTCTTTTAGTTTTACACTTTGTCAAGGGCTTGTTTACATTTATACTTTTTTTAATAGTACATTAATGAAGGCCAACGTTGCAAGTTAAATGAAAGGTTTTGAAGTAAAAATTGTGAAAATTTTTGCGATAAATTAGCCGACAGATTAATTGATTAACCGGCAAATTAGCAGATCGATTATTTGATTAATCGATAAATTAGTCATCAGATCAACCAATAAACCGATAAATTAGTCGACAGATTAATCGAGAAATTTGTTGATAGATTATTCGATTCACCAATAAATTAGCCGTCAGATTAACCGATAAATTAGTTGATAGGTTATTTGATTAATCGGTAAATCAGTCGTCAGTTTAACCGATAAATAAGTCGATAGATTATTTGATTAATCGATAAATTAGCCGACAGATTAATTGATTAACCGGTAAATTAGCAGATAGATTATTTGATTAATCGATAAATTAGTCATCAGATCAACCAATAAACCGATAAATTAGTCGACAGATTAAGGCGATAGATTAATCGAGAATTTTGTTGATAGATTATTCGATTCACCAATAAATTAGTCGTCAGATTAACCAATAAATTAGTCGATAGGTTATTTGATTAATCGGTAAATCAGTCGTCAGTTTAACCGATAAATAAATCAATAGATTATTTGATTAATCGATAAATTAGCCGACAGATTAATCGATTAACCAGGCTAGGGTTGGGAATGTCCCCTAAATTGGCAGTTGATGATGTTTACAGTAAAACATCGTGATGGTCGATATCGTCGTTTGGGGGGGGGGGGGTCAGTAAGACCGGGGATGGTTGTAACATTTTTTACCTTTCGGTCTATATGTTAGAGTACTTTTAAGCCAGTGTGTTCAAAATGTGATTTAAACTAGTTACAAGTGTCTGCTATTAAATTACATAGCTATTATTTTCTCAACACAAACCGAAAATGCATGGTTTAGTTACAGTTCACCCCATAGTCTGGGTTAGTTGTAACATACAAAAAACACTGTAGGACGAATACCTTTTTACTTCGAATTTTATTTAACACAGTTTGTTCTTGTTATTAAACTTGGTAAGGCGCGTCAAATTTGATTTATTTGAATAGCGCATTTCACACACACAAACACACACCGGTGATTTTAGGTTTGTTTTTTTTAACCTAAAAAAAGTTTACTCAAAGATTCCTTATTAATTTCAATACATTTAAAGTATACCCCCTCTGTATGGATAGGAAATTGTTACAAGTGAGGAAAATAAGATATTTGAACACCCTGCTATTTTGCAAGTTCTCCCACTTAGAAATCATGGAGGGTCTGAAATTGTCATCATAGGTGCATGTCCACTGTGAGAGACATAATCTAAAAAAAAAATCCAGAAATCACAATATATGATTTTTTAACTATTTATTTGTATGATACAGCTGCAAATAAGTATTTGAACACCTGAGAAAATCAATGTTAATATTTGGTACAGTAGCCTTTGTTTGCAATTACAGAGGTCAAACGTTTCCTGTAGTTTTTCAGCAGGTTTGCACTGCAGGAGGGATTTTGGCCCACTCCTCCACACAGATCTTCTCTAGATCAGTCAGGTTTCTGGCCTGTCGCTGAGAAACACAGAGTTTGAGCTCCTCCAAAGATTCTCTATTGGGTTTAGGTCTGGAGACTGGCTAGGCCACGCCAGAACCTTGATATGCTTCTTACAGAGCCACTCCTTGGTTATCCTGGCTGTGTGCTTCGGGTCATTGTCATGTTGGAAGACCCAGCCTCGACCCATCTTCAATGCTCTAACCGAGGGAAGGAGGTTGTTCCCCAAAATCTCGCAATACATGGCCCCGGTCATCCTCTCCTTAATACAGTGCAGTCGCCCTGTCCCATGTGCAGAAAAACACCCCCAAAGCATGATGCTACCACCCCCATGCTTCACAGTAGGGATGGTGTTCTTGGGATGGTACTCATCATTCTTCTTCCTCCAAACACGTTTAGTGGAATTATGACCAAAAAGTTCTATTTTGGTCTCATCTGACCACATGACTTTCTCCCATGACTCCTCTGGATCATCCAAATGGTCATTTGCAAACTTAAGACGGGCCTTGACATGTGCTGGTTTAAGCAGGGGAACCTTCCGTGCCATGCATGATTTCAAACCATGACGTCTTAGTGTATTACCAACAGTAACCTTGGAAACGGTGGTCCCAGCTCTTTTCAAGTCATTGAACAGCTCCTTCCGTGTAGTTCTGGGCTGATTTCTCACCTTTCTTAGGATCATTGAGACCCCACGAGGTGAGATCTTGCATGGAGCCCCAGTCCGAGGGAGATTGACAGTCATGTTTAGCTTCTTCCATTTTCTAATGATTGCTCCAACAGTGGACCTTTTTTCACCAAGCTGCTTGGCAATTTCCCCGTAGCACTTTCCAGCCTTGTGGAGGTGTACAATTTTGTCTCTAGTGTCTTTGGACAGCTCTTTGGTCTTGGCCATGTTAGTAGTTGGATTCTTACTGATTGTATGGGGTGGACAGGTGTCTTTATGCAGCTAACGACCTCAAACAGGTGCATCTAATTTAGGATAATAAATGGAGTGGAGGTGGACATTTTAAAGGCAGACTAACAGGTCTTTGAGGGTCAGAATTCTAGCTGATAGACAGGTGTTTAAATACTTATTTGCAGCTGTATCATACAAATAAATAGTTAAAAAATCATATATTGGGATTTCTGGATTTTTTTTTTTAGATTATGTCTCTCACAGTGGACATGCACCTACGATGACAATTTCAGACCCCTCCATGATTTCCAAGTGGGAGAACTTGCAAAATAGCAGGGTGTTCAAATACTTATTATCCTCACTGTATATTAGGGCCAGGACAGGACTTGAAAACAGGACATGTCCTGGGAAAACAGGATGTTTGGTCACCCTAAACTATTTTGAACTGTAACTAAAGTCCGGACAAACAAGATATGATCGTGGTCAAGGAAGACGTGTCATGTAACGCTGATTCTTTATACGTAATCTGAGACTTATGTAAATTGGCCTAATTGTTCATTTCCATCAAATGTAATATTTGGCAAATCCGTTAGCGAAGTTGTGTAGACTCTCTGATCCATTTTCTCTTGCCCGGGTATGCTTTTCTGATGTGTTGACGTTTGACAGGAACTCCGGTTCCGCAACGATTACGTATTTCCGTTTTTTGTGAGAAAGGTATATTACATCAGGAGGCCTTTCTCTCCACAGCTTACTCTCTTCAATGAAGTGCCTTCCATATTACTAACAGGTCTGTGTGGTTTCACTCCAGTGGCTTCTCTCTCGATAAAGTCCTGGGTGGCTCCATACAACTTATTGTGCCTTGAAGTGTTCTATCTCTCTCCTTTCTTTCTCTCTCTCTTCTCTGTCTCTTCCACTCACCCACTCATACATATTCAGTAGATGTTACTTCATTTCACACACACACACACACACACACACACACACACACACACACACACACACACACACACACACACACACACACACACACACACACACACACACACAGAGGCATTAACAGAGGATACTAATGGATTTTGCAGCACTTTAAGTGATGAAAAGTGGCTGTGCTGTGAATGTTCGTTCCATCTTGGGAGAAGATGAGCAAGACTTCAAAAGAAAGCGGTAGAATAAATATTCCGAGAGCCTCAGTTCTGTAACTGAACGAGTGCTATGGAATAATTCTCAGGTTATCACCAATCCGTGCGCTTGGAGGTTTTAATCACCATTTTCTCTTTGATTAGCCAGCAGGTGTAGGGACTCTCTAATGTTATTGAGCGATCCATACGATAGATGCTGACAGCGCTGCTTATCTACTGGAATCTGTGATAGTCTTCCTATCTCGTTCCTCGGGAACACAGTTTGTGCTCTCACATGAAAGCTGGAAGCTTGTCACACAATTTCATGCTATCGTGATCATTCCAAATGTGTCTCAATCATATATATATACATACATACAGTGAGGAAAATAAGTATTTGAACACCCTGCTATTTTGCAAGTTCTCCCACTTGGAAATCATGGAGGGGTCTGAAATTGTCATTGTAGGTGCATGTCCACTGTGAGAGACATAATCTAAAAAAAAAAATCCAGAAATCACAATATATGGTTTTTTAACTATTTATTTGTATGATACAGCTGCAAATAAGTATCTGAACACCTGTCTATCAGCTAGAATTCTGACCCTCAAAGACCTGTTAGTCTGCCTTTAAAATGTCCACCTCCACTCGATTTATTATCCTAAATTAGATGAGGTCGTTAGCTGCATAAAGACACCTATCCACCCCATACAATCAGTAAGAATCCAACTACTAACATGGCCAAGACCAAAGAGCTGTCCAAAGACACTAGAGACAAAATTGTACACCTCCACAAGGCTGGAAAGGGCTACGGGGAAATTGCCAAGCAGCTTGGTGCAAAAAGGTCCACTGTTGGAGCAATCATTAGAAAATGGAAGAAGCTAAACATGAAGCTAAACATCCATTTAAGATCTCACCTCGTGGGGTCTCAATGATCCTAAGAAAGGTGAGAAATCAGACCAGAACTACACGGGAGGAACTGGTCAATGACCTGAAAAGAGCTGGGACCACCGTTTCCAAGGTTACTGTTGGTAATACACTAAGACGTCATGGTTTGAAATCATGCATGGCACGGAAGGTTCCCCTGCTTAAACCAGCACATGTCAAGGCCCGTCTTAAGTTTGCCAATGACCATTTGGATGATCCAGAGGAGTCATGGGAGAAAGTCATGTGGTCAGATGAGACCAAAATAGAACTTTTTGGTCATAATTCTCCTAAACGTGTTTGGAGGAAGAAGAATGATGAGGGCCATCCCAAGAACACCATCCCTACTGTGAAGCATGGGGGTGGTAGCATCATGCTTTGGGGGTGTTTTTCTGCACATGGGACAGGGCGACTGCACTGTATTAAGGAGAGGATGACCGGGGCCATGTATTGTGAGATTTTGGGGAACAACCTCCTTCCCTCAGTTAGAGCATTGAAGATGGGTCGAGGCTGGGTCTTCCAACATGACAATGACCCGAAGCACACAGCCAGGATAACCAAGGAGTGGCTCTGTAAGAAGCATATCAAGGTTCTGGCGTGGCCTAGCCAGTCTCCAGACCTAAACCCAATAGAGAATCTTTGGAGGAGCTCAAACTCCGTGTTTCTCAGCGACAGGCCAGAAACCTGACTGATCTAGAGAAGATCTGTGTGGAGGAGTGGGCCAAAATCCCTCCTGCAGTGCAAACCTGCTGAAAAATTACAGGAAACGTTTCACCTCTGTAATTGCAAACAAAGGCTACTGTACCAAATATTAACATTGATTTTCTCAGGTGTTCAAATACTTATTTGCAGCTGTATCATACAAATAAATAGTTAAAAAATCATACATTGTGATTTCTGGATTTTCTTTTTTAGATTATGTCTCTCACAGTGGACATGCACCTATGATGACAATTTCAGACCCTCCATGATTTCTTAGTGGGAGAAATTGCAAAATAGCAGGGTGTTCAAATACTTATTTTCGTAACAACCCAATGTTTTTGTGTTACACAGATCCAGCGGCATTACGGTGGAAACGGCACAAAAGAGACTGCTCGATTACACTCGAATGACTTCTAAATGTAAAATGTGTACTTCTAATATTTGTTAAACAGGCTTAAATGTTGGCAACATGTATTAAAAACTATATGAACTATGCTATAATGTAAAATATGATCACAAAGTTGTGAGGATAGTTAAAAAAATGATAAGAGGATTTATGTTAATCCATAAACAATGTAGGAAGTAAAATAAATAAGCTTGTATTATAGTAAAAAGGAATCAACTATGCCGGGTAAAATAAACCCAACATGTGTTCTGTCCTATATTTACCCAGCCCTTGGGTTGAATTTAACCCAATGTTTCTCCACCATCCAAAGTTGTTTCGACTCAAACTAAATGAGGGTGAGTAATTATGACAGCATTCATTTTTGGGGGGTGAACTGTGCCTTTAACTGGTCAGAGAACTTAAAACTATCAAACTAGACAGCAGCCAGGATCAAACCGGCTTAGACTGGTTTAAGACGTTTAAAATGGGCTGTTGCTAACAAACCCCTCTGTTTTTAGTATCACAGGTCATTATTTCTATATGCCCTACTCAGCTGTATACCTTGTCAGCTTCCCACACACCCCCTTCATCCCTGTTCTGCAATAACTTCCTCATTTGTAGCCTGTAGGAAGTAGACCTGCTGCTTTAGTGGCAGATCTGTTTGTAGGAAAACAAGAGGAAAAGGTGTGTATGAGTCCACACTTGCAGCGGTTTCTTTCTGCAGCATGCCAGTGAAAGCAGGAACTGGTTAAGCAGCAGGTGACTCATCATTTCCCACCATGCTAATGATACAGGACTGCTGATATGAACATGCAGCCAGACACATTCATCATCCACGCCGCACATTCCCTTTAATCATTCGTATGTAAAAAGGCAACGATAAATTACATGTGCATGCAACGGCAACAGATCAGATAAAACACATTAGCCAGGAATTTGTTCAAGTGAATTAGTCGGATCTCTCTTTAAATATCACTGATTTGCTTTCAATCATGTACGTGATCCACAGACGACTGTATGGAATAAAATTAAAACCAATGAACAAAGAGGGTGAGTCACCAAACAGCAAGTGATTCAGTCAAGGACAGCACTGGTCGATTCGTTTCTGGCATAGAACCAATAACAATAAAGAAGTGCTTTACTGCATTTAGTATATGTCTGCAAGTACAACATGTGCGTCAAGGCATTTTAAATAGCTGCAGTATGAATACATCAAATAGACACCAAGAGACCAGTGACTATAAAGACTGTGTTGAATCAAATAAAGGATGAGAGGTGACGATGCAACTGAGAGTCTGAGTCATACACACTTCCTGTTATTGTGGTGGTCGTCACATATTAAAATGCTAGTTCACCCTAATGTGAAACTCAACTTGTTCCAAACATGACTCGTCTTTTCTGAAAACTGCATCCCAAAATAATTCCTTCACTGGCAAAATATCCACTTAACCCTTGTAAAGGTGCAGTGTGTAGTATTTATGAGGATCTATTGACTGAAATGCAATATAATACACATAACTATGTTTTCAGTGGAGTATAAAGACCTTACATAATGAACCGTTATTTAAAGGTCCCGTTCTTCGTGATCCCACTGTTCAAACTTTAGTTTGTGTGTAATGTTGCTGTTAGAGCATAAATAATACCTGTAAAATTATAAAGCTCAAAGTTCAATGCCAAGCGAGATATTTTATTTAACAGAAGTTCCCTTTCAAAGCCTACAGCGAACGGCCGGTTTGGACTACATCCTGGTACTTCCTTCATTAATTACGTCAGTAGAACAGTAGAACAGACTAACCTCCGCCCACAAGAATACGCGGAAAAAGGGGGCGTGTTAAGTCAATGCAAAGACGAGAATAGACATTCTGCGAAACAGACAAAAAAAACTCTCACACACACACACACACACACACACACAAAAACACACGCACACACAAATTAACGTGTGCCATTCCAAAAGCTAATTGTGTTTTTGTGTGTGTGAGTTTTTTGTCTGTTTTGCACTCTTGATGTTTTAGAGATTCACCCCTTCACTGTTGAGTCCTTTTTTTCTGCATCCTGGCTGATTTGTAGATTGTATGCACAAAAAAACATTTCCTATGGGGGTCATTTTTGACCCGAAGGTCCTGCGTGTGACTATTTTTTTTTACGATCACTTAGACTTTTCAAATCCTGTCCCCAATTTTTTGGGGTGTTCATATACCAAGTACCAATAAAGTCACTAAGTTTTGGACCATTTCGATGAAGCTAGAATATTTTTAAAAATTGTATAAAACGCAAGATCCACTATAGTGGTAAAAATGTGCTATTGCGTGATAAAAATGCTCAATGTGTCCACCGGATGGCACCGATCTCATTTATAGGCTTTCATGAGGCCTAGGCTTGACTCTAAAATGAAATACAGCTTTAATAAAAAATTAAAAAAAAGATATATATACACTGTATACATTTTTTATTATATTCAATGGGAAAAAATGGGTCATAATTATTGCATAAATATTAATTATAAATCATAAAATTATCTCAAAACACCAAAAAAGAAAAGAAAAAATATTATTGAACAAAAACATATTTCATTGATTTTACTCAAATCTTTTTTATCTTAATCCCGCCCTCCGGGTCATTTTTGACCTGAAGGTCCAGAGTGTGACCCATAAATGCAGAACCCCAGAGGGTTAAATGACTTGAAACACAACCCAGTCTCTTTTTGTTAAATGCAAGTTTATGTTTGATCAATTATACAAAATTAAACGTAAAAGGTATAATAAGCTATACATGAAATAAAGCAAACAATTCAGTCAAACATTCAAAGTCAGTGCTAGTCGGCTACAACGGTAACGTAAAGTTATAGCCTAAAAATAAAAAGTAATGAAACTTCACTTTGCCCTCAGCCTGAACGATTTGCCAGGGAACAAATTATAGATCCATGAGACCAAAGATCGGCCGTTACAAGACGAATTATAGCTCGAGACACACCACAGAGACATCAGAGCCAGCGGCAGACGGCAGAAGGACTGGCCGAGGAAAGGCTGCTCTAGCCGGGGTTAATGAGCACAGAACGCCGCTGATCCGCTGGAGCTCACAACTCCGAAAACGCCAGATAAATAGGTTCAAATAGGCGCTCTCTTTATAAATAAACCACAGATTTGAGCTTTAAACAACTACATTATCACCTGAAAAAGTCTTAAAACTACGTTTTGTCACACATTAACAGTAGATTTTAACAAAAAAGACGTGTAAACACAGCCCATGTCAGACATTTCTCAACGAGACGAGCCGGCTGGCAGAAGCCCCTCCCATGACGTGAATTCGCGTCTGTTGTGCAGTGAATGTCACACGCGAATGAAGCGAGTAAACTCAAAATGTTCAAGCGTACAACTTCGTGCGAATAGCACGATTTATTCGCGTCATTCGCGTCCGGTGTGAACGCACCATTAGAATGAGCCGTTTCTATCTACATACACTGGGTCCCCTTTACTGTGCGTTCACACCAGACGCGACTTGCGTGAATAAATCGCGCTATTCGTACGTAGTTGGATGCTTGAATGTTTTGAGTTTACTTGCTTCATTCGCGCGTGACATTCGCTTCACAACAGACTAGGGGTGGCACGGTACATGGAAAAAAAAAGAACCGTTCGGTTCACTTGTCTCGGTTTGGAGTGTGTGCGTCGCACGGTTCGCACATGCGCAATGTATCCTCATGCCCGTATGTTACCTCAGACAGTGAGTGTCCTTTTCACGTGAAATAAGAGGTGTGTGTGTGTGTGTGGATATACAGTAAAGTAAAAGTGGAGTGCTGCAGGTCACGTCACATGTAGAAATGAAAGTGGGAGAGATAAGGAAGGCTGTCCGGAGTTGGAGGATGCGCTAGCATCGTATAGCAGGGCAGATGCAGTGCGGAGAGCGGGAGCCACGCTGCGCATGCCCGTTGCGCAGACACACACTGGCAGTGTTTGTCTCGCGAGTTGCGCAGCTGAACCGCGGCTCGTGTATTGCAAATACAGACAAATATTGTCCATTCTGTCACATTTTCCGGTGTTCTCCTCCGACCCCTGTCTGTCTCGTTCTTTGATTTATGATGGGCAGCATCTGCTGCAAATGCGACCGTGTTCCCCTCTGTCTCATACATGCATGCATATGTTGTATATAAGTAGTTCACATGATAAATGTAACATTTAAAAGTTAAGATGCTTCTAGTTCTAATAATTTAAACATGCCTTTGAAGTTTGGGCAAAAACTTCTGGCAGTGTTGTGTTTTCGTGTATTTTATTTTATTTTTTCACAGCGCTGGATGTCATATGGTGATTGTGAAACACACGGAACACTTCATGGTGAAATGTGTTCATCAGGTCAACTGAATTAAAGCCACAGTGCATTGTTCTGATCAAAATTGATATGATTAACATGAAAAATGTTACGCCAATGTGTCGGACTCTGTAAACAGCCAGTTAAGAAACAACTTGATATAACAATTTTTAATACTGTATCCTAATTGTGGATGATTAAGCTATATATCATATGCTGAAGTAAATTTCTGGAGTGTTAACGATTAAAAAAAATAACAACAAGAACCGTACAGAACCGAAAACCGTGACCCTAAAACCGTGATACGAACCGAACTGTGGGTTTTGTGAACCGTGCCACCTCTACAACAGACGCGTCATGGGAGAGGATCGGAACTAACTGTTGTATAATGAAATATAATGAAGAACTTATGATATACATGTTGCTTACTACTTTTGAATGCCTATCCATGGACAAAAAAAAAAGTGATGTTGTAGTTATGGCATCTACCAGCAGGGGCTAACAGGTCCATGCTAAGTAGCTAAACTTTGACCCACAGATCGAGACAGTGTGAGAATCCCGATCGGAGGCGGAGGCAGACGTCTGTGCTAATGTAGAAAATATGCTCTCAGCCGAGAGGGGAATTGGAGGGGCGTCTTAAGTAGCTGCCAGGCCAGCGATGCAGGACCCTTTCCAACAGTAACCGAGTTAGAGCGGTGATCTGGGACAGCTGATATGCCCTCTGATAATTCTCTGCATTACAAGCCATTCTCTCTCCAATTGCTCCCTATCAGTGAGAAAGAGAGGGGACTTTTGTGTTAAACAAAGATGGAAAGGGAGAGTCGAGATCCATTTGAGATGACACAGACCATTTTAAAGCTGAAGTGTCTGATTTTTTTCTATGTTTAAACACCTATTTCAACGTAATATGCAGAGACAACAATAAAGAAGTCTTTTTTAGGGTTGATTCCCCCGAAAAAAGGCAATCTCTCTCCCAAGGCTTCAAAATCTGAAGCATGGTGAAGTGTCTTCCGCGTCACAATGAAGACGCTAAAGGACTATCGACTCACAGGTGCTCCATTGAGTTCAGTGAGAAACCTTTGGCGTCAGACACAGACACGTTGGACATGGAAACGTTATCGTCATGAAGATATTATATTGGGTTATGATTTTGCCATTATGACATGTTGGAGTGTGATTCTCAATTTAATCAGCCAGCATCATTTTATGTACATTTATTTTATTTACGCTACTTAGACACATTTGTCCATTGTACATCCCATCCCTAAACCTATCCATGTGTGTGTTATATGATATAAAACACAGGATATAACAGCAGATGCGACTGCAGGCACAATTTATTCAAAAAGTACAAATATCCCAAGTGTCCCGAGGCCAAACGATTGATTTGTGTGGAGAAAATCCCCAAAAGCGATCAGCGTCTCCATCCGCCGAAGATCATGAACACATTCAAATGTCAAAAATTGCCGCCCGAAGAAACGTTACGTCATATTTCATAGTGAAATGTCATTGGCTCTCGTGTGTCTCGTGACCGATCGCGTCATGCTAAAGAGTCGTGTGAATCATTTGAATGAGATATGACTGTGTGTGTGTGTGTGTGTGTGTTCACGGAGCGTCGGGATCATCAGCGATTAAAACATTAAGATCATCTATGTTCTTCACATGAAGATATCGTATGACTTCAGAAGACTTGGAATGCAACATGACTTCATACTTTTATACTGTCTTTGGTCAGTTTATGCAATAAATACCCGTGACTGTGCTTTTATTTGCCTGTTATGTGTTTTATATTGTTGAGAAGTGGGCAGGTTTAGGGTAGGAGTTGGCTTAGTTGCTCCAAAATATAAAAGTAACCTATAAATATTCATAAAATCATGTCTGCTTTTACAAATGCAAAAAATTAAATGCGTCTTGGTCTGACACATTGGGCAAACGACTGAACTCAATGGATATTTTAGCGTCTTCATTGTGACGCGGAAAACACTTGACCATGCTTCAGATTTTCACGCATGAAAAAGGGTAAAAACGCTGCGTCAAGAAACACTATAGACTGAACACATAATACGCATGCCATCACCGTTTTCACAAATTCATATTTTGTTGTTTACATTGAGATGATAACGGTACCATTTTTTTTAAAAACTTGCACTTTGAAACCCGTTTTCAAAACTTAGCATTTTCAGGCCCCCAAAACGCTGATGTTGTAGCCTGGATGCCAGACGAACTTAGCCCCGCCCACAATTTTTTTTGCACGGGCAGTTCGGTCTGGACTTGATCCATAGAGAAGTAATTATGCCCGAACAGAAACTGTTCGGACCAATGAAATTGTCAGGGCGGGCTTTAGACGATGATGGACAGATGATAAACAGTAACGTAATCATCCACGTCATCAAAGGCGCTTGGGTTGAATTTGTTCTAATCCTAAACGGAGAACTTGTTCGTATATGCATTCACCTTTACTATTTCTCTCAGAAATGATGATGGTGTTGGTAAGTACTCTGTGTATCCTTAAATTCTTTTTTACAACACCGGCAAAGATCGTTTACACTCATCTTCTTCTTCTAACGTGACTTATTCCAGCGCGCACAGACGGGGTTGCCAAGTTTTTACAGCAAAACTCGCCCAATTGCTACTCAAAACTAGCCAAAAACAAGCCCAATAGCTTTCCGGGTGGGGGGTTCTCCAGGAAAAATGGCATTTGGGGGGTAAAATATGTTATTTTGGCTGGACTGCCTGCTAAAATTCGCATTCCTGGGTCTGTATATCACATAATTGGGGTCACTTCAACCCGCGGATTTGGCAACACAGTGCAGTTGAGTTCTGTTGACATTTGACAACTAACGTTATGCGTCGCTCCGTTGCTCTGATTGGTTTTAGGTCTATCCAATTGAGGTCTTTCCTGGTTCGGTTCAAACACGCCCCATAATCACAGCCCAACGGAGCAGATCAGACTCATATTCTGACTAGAATTGAGTATGACAACGTCAGGCTACTGATGTTGTGTAAATGAACGGCTGATCAAATCTAAAAAAGGTTTGAGTTTTTAGTTGAAAACAGTGTTGTGTAAATGGCCCCTAAATATAAATATTTTACGTAATATTATATAATAATAATAAAATTAATAAATATAATATTGTCAATATTGTGGAATCTGTTTCTATTCCACAAACTACTCTTAACCGTGTGCTTGTGGGATAAATCTATTGCTTTGCTCATATTTCTTCTTATTTTTGCATATCCAATTGCAATCTGATTATCCAAACAGCAGAAAAACGCACCCGTGGACATCGATTTTTACAATTCAATCCAAACCTCATTCACGGACAGTGTGAAATCCATTCAAATCTGATTCCTGGAGATGCATTTCATACAGACCAATCAGAATTCAAGTGGTTTATTGTGACTGTATAATTATGAAGGCAGTTCTGGTGTGGACAGACACATCTCTGTAGAAGACGTAACATTTATATTTGACATAAGATGACTTCTCTGCACACAAGCACACAGATAGCATATAATATTGCGGGCAAACATCAGGTTTGCAAAAATCACTTCCTGTCACCTTGCCTTTCATTCTGGAGGAAGGAAGGATGTTTACCTGCCCTGAGCAGACAAAGGCTATCTCAGCTGGAAAATCCTCCATTTCTAAGCGCGTCAGATTATTTCTCCTTCTCATTTAATTTGATAGAAAGTAAGTATCGGCTGCTGATGTCCTGAGGTGATTTACTTCTTCCTCCTCACCCCAATCTAATTTTTATGTCACCTGTTATTGGCTGAAGCCCACCGCCCATGTGATTGATTCGTGCACGAGCCTACCAGTCAGTGCTCTCCGCGTTCTCTCTCCTCTCAATGGCCAGAGATTTCCCCAGAGGCAGTTTCCGACTCTTCGGCTGGCCGCTTGAATATCCCTCATTGCTGTAATTGAAACAGGTTTTCTTGGCTTGCTTCCATTAAATCATGTCTGAGTGAATTCCTTTGTTCTTTGATCCCTGCAATTAGCTCCGGTACTTCATGTCCTGTCAGGAGCTGGAGAATTATTTGATGTCTCACTCTGCCTTCGCCCGCTTCTCTATCGCTCTTGCGGGCGGTTTGGCCATCGCTTTAGCCCTCTTTTTGCTTTCACCGCTCGCTCTGCGTCTCGAAAGGTAATAGGAAAGAAAGGAAACATGGCCTCATTTTCCGGGCAGGGCGATTGAAAGAAATATCATCTTCGCCGAGAGTGCCAGTGACTGAGCTAGAAATGGATGGTATCCAGTATCAATCACAGGCCACGTTTGAGGGGTGAGAATGGCCATCTTCATCGGTGTTATATAATGCAGCACTGCACACTGATGAGTACAGATATATATATATATATATATATACACATATAACAGTGTCAAGACGGAAGAAAAGGAAAAAATCTGGTTTGAAACATGTATATTTTTAGATATATAGTCTCTGAATATATAAATGTAACTCTGAATATATAACTATACACTCTAAAAAATGCTGGGTTAAAAACAACCCAAGTTGGGTTGAAAATGGACAAATCCTGCAGTTGGGTTGTTTTAACCCAGTGGTTGGGTTAAATGTTTGCTTCAAACAACCCAATTGCTGGGTTTGTCCATTTTCAACCCAACTTGGGTTGTTTTTAACCCAGCATTTTTTAGAGTGTATATTCAGGATTTACAACTATATATTCAGTTACATTTATATATTCAGGATTTATAACTATATATTCAGATTTACATTTAATTATTTCCTGTTTGGCCCCTCATAGCTACAAATATAGTGCACAAATATATATATATATATATATATATATATATATATATATATATATATATATATATATTGTTATAGTGTTGTTAAGTACATGCATTGTTTGTTACAGTTATTTTACCTGGATGTATATGTGTTCTGTATTATCCAATCTGATGTGGCTACGTCATTACGTGGGGATTAGTTCATTGTTTTGTTTTACGTGTAACGTCAGTATGCTCGCAGGCTTCGGTGCTGATGGTTGTAAACAAACCCATCAGCGCTGGGCAAGAGCATAAAACCCCACACTATTGTAACGTGTTACTTAATAAGTTAAGTAAAGTTCCTGAAACGGATCCTCTTTGTTGTGTTGTTCTCTTTACGCCTCCACGGACACTAATATACTGAACACGGGAAAGCACAACAAGTGGTGTCAGAAGCTGAGCGCGATTGACAGTCATCAGTGACGTGTGAGTGTTGTGAACTGCTGGGACATCCTTTGTGATCGATGGACATTATAACCACTGCAAAACGCCGTTGTTAAGTTGCATTAAAGACTGGTTGATCGCGTTAGTCGACGCACACTCGCATTAACCATAAAGAAACGGAGCACGAAGTCTCGTTCCCCCCAGCTGAGTAGAGAGGCGGGGCGCCCGAGCGTTGGCAGCCTGCCAAAAATCCAGCACTGCTGTTGGAAGCCTGCCAACTTTCAAAGACTACAGCACAGCCCTGCAAATCTACATTGAAGCTCATAAGCCACAAAATATTTGTTACTCAAAAAAAAAAAAAAAATAATAATAATAATAATTAAGAAATAAAAAAAACGAGAAAAAAAAAAAAAAAAATTCAAGAGTAACAGTTGTTTTCAAGCTTAATTGTAATTCAACATGGATATGAGTGAGCCAGAAGTTCAACTTGGGGCATCAGCTGCCCCAGACCCCCCACAATGGCTACAGGCTGTGCTGTCACAACAAAATAAGCAACTCCAACATGCCATTTCACCACTGCTCCAAAGATTGGAAGCGACAGAGGCTAGTTTGTTTGCTCTCATGCAGCAACCACATGCCAGCAAGGTAATACATGGTCCTCACCCACATGAAGACACTACCACACTTGCAGCTGCACCTGATAGAACGATTATGACGGATGGAGATGCCACAGGGCCTTCGGATGCTGAACGGCTTTTTGCTGCTGAACTCGCAGTCATTGATAGACATGTACGAAGCCCAATTAGTCCGACTTCCTCCACACCTGGCCCTGATGTAAGACCCAGAAGCCGTACACAGGGACCCAGCCATTATAATGGTCCTTTTAACATGGGTCCGAACATGCACACATCTTTAACTGCTTCCGCGCCCGCCCATCACCTTACGACCCCTCGTGGTAGAGCCCCAGATGGACCTAAAGCTAAACTTGACACATATGATGGTAAAGATGACTGGGACTCCTTCATCATTCCTTTTGAGCGCAGAGCTGTTATTTATAGATGGAGTACAGTAGAGAGAGTGGATAAACTCCATGAATGTTTACGAGGTGCTGCTGTCAGATATCTGTGCTCATTACCCGAACACATACGTGAAGATTACTTTCTTCTGAAAGAACAGCTGGCGTTCCGATTTGGCCAGAAAGAGCCTCCCACCACAGCACGGAGGAGACTTGGAGAACTTCGGCAGTCTAAAGAAACTGTTTCAGAGTTTGCAGAGGAGGTTCACAGGCTGGTCATCTTAGCTTATCCTGGAGTTGACACGGAGCTCAGGGAGCAAATTGCTGCTGATGCTTTTCTCAAAGGGCTGCGCAACCAGAAGGTGGCATACGAGGTTATGAACCGTGACCCAGTGTCACTGGATGAGGCACAACGGCTAGTATCATCTTATGAGCACAACTTCAAAGCCACACTCGGACGAGACTTTGATCAGAGGGGGAGGACACGTCGAGTATCCTGGGCTGATCAAAACATGGACTCTGAGGAGGAGCCACAGGCATTGCAATCACGTAGAGTGCAGTCACAGGGCTATGTTACACAGCACCAGTTGCAAACGCTTATTGATAAAGTTGATAAGCTCCAACTAGCCATAGACCATCTGCCTCCTCCCTCTTCTGTTGCTCTTCCTTCTACCGTAAGACCCACCCAACAAATAAATTCCAGTGCACCAGTCCAGTCAGAAAGGGGACGTGCAGCCCAGACCTCTTTCAAGTCAAACAGATACAGACAGCAAAATACCAGCCCCACCAGAGCTTCTAGCGGGCCATGTTTCCAGTGTGGGGAGGACGGACATTACAAACGAAACTGCTCACGGTCCCCCAGTCCATCTACAAGTCCCCCTGCAAACACTGTGGCCAAAATGCAGCCCACAAGTCAAAATCGCTCCGAACATGCAGAACAGAGTCCGTCTATTGTACATGTGAGCAGAGCTGAGAGTCGAGGGCCCAGTTTAATGATTTTGCTGACTGTTGATGGCATACCAGTTAATGCAGTTATAGACACAGGTGCTGAGGCTACAATCATGTCAGAAGAGACGTACAGCAAATTACCTGCTAAATCACCTTCTGGACTAAAAAACGTGTGTCTCCGAAATGCAGAAACAGGGAAGGAGATGTCAGCAACAGGCGGAGTGAAAGTGGAATTCAGAATTGGCACAAAAGTGTTGGAGTGGACAGTTTGCATTGCACCAATTCGTGATGCCCTGCTCCTGGGCTTAGATTTCTTAAAAGCCGCTGATTTCACTATACATGCCTCTGGTAAGGTTTTCATGGGCTCTGAACTCATCCCAGCCTATATATCTGAAGGGAAAGGGCCAGACTATGCCATTTCGAGAGTGATGTTAGAGAGTGATGTCACTGTGCCGCCAGAGTGTGAATGTCTAGTTTGGGGTGTGGTAGACGACCCGAAGCCAGAGATCCCTGCTGTTCTAGAGCCTATTAGCCTGGCTGATGGAGTGTCTTCAGGCAGCATCATGATTAACATGGAACAGAGGATCCCTGTTAGGCTGTGCAATGTTACAGCTTTCAGTAGACCCTTACTACGCGGAGTCTGTTTGGGTGTGCTCATCGAAGCATATCCTGATGCTCAAGAGGAGGGAGAGAGAGCCGACTCAGTTCCAGTTGACGGTCAGTTGTATGCAATAGGTGGGGACTCAATGCCACAAGATCCTGACAATGAGCTTCCAGATGAGCACAACATAAGAAAGGTGTCGTCACCAAATGCTCTTGACCTCCCAGAACACCTCAGACAGTTGTTCATTTCTGCAAGCGAAACACTCACTGAACAGCAACAGGAGATGTTAGTGGCTCTGTTGAGTGAACACCAAGCAGTTTTTGCAGCAACTGATGATGATCTTGGGAAGTTCTCCGCTCTGCAGCACAGCATAGACACGGGAATGTCTAAGCCTGTTCGACAGCCAGCACGACGTACCCCTTTAGGGTTCAGGAATGAGGAGGAAACACATCTCAAGAAAATGCTCGATTCAGGTATTGTTGTCCCCTCTAGCTCAGAATGGGCATCCCCTATTGTTCTCGTAAGGAAAAAGGATGGGGGTGTCCGCTGGTGCATAGATTATCGCCAGCTTAATGATCTTACCATTAAGGACGCATATCCCCTACCAAAAATAGAGGAATGCCTGGATGTGCTGGGTGGTGCAAAGACATTCTCGACACTTGATCTACAGTCAGGATATTGGCAGATTGAAATGAATCAAAAAGACAGATCCAAGACTGCTTTTGTGACGAGGTATGGACTGTATGAGTACACCAGAATGCCATTTGGATTGTGTAACGCACCCAGCACATTCCAGAGGGCCATGGAGCTGGTTCTACGAGGGTTGCAGTGGGACACTTTGCTGATATACCTGGATGACATAATAATCTTCGGTGAAGATGTGGAACAGTGTATTGAGCGCCTTGCAGAGGTTTTTCAGAGGCTGCGGGAATATGGACTGAAGGTGAAGCCCTCAAAATGCCAGCTGCTAAGAGATGAAGTCCTGTTCCTTGGTCACATTGTGAGCGGCGAAGGAATTAAGACCAATCCAGCCCTCATTAATGACGTTAAGGACTGGAAGACCCCAACCAGTGTCCAGGAACTTCAGTCTTTCCTGGGTCTCTGCAACTATTACAGGAGATTTGTTGCCAAGTTTGCTGAAATCACTACACCCTTGACAATGCTACTCAAGAAAGGGGCTCCCTTCTCCTGGGAGCAAGAGCAGCAAAAGGCCTTCGAACACCTTAAAAGGAGTCTCACAACTGCACCCATCTTGGTGTTCCCAATTATATCAGGACAGTTTGTCCTGGATACTGATGCATCCAATCAGAGCATTGGAGCAGTGCTTTCACAGTTACAGTGGGGGGAAGAGAAAGTTATCTCATT
This sequence comes from Romanogobio albipinnatus, assembly GCA_023566225.1. Lineage (NCBI taxonomy): Eukaryota > Metazoa > Chordata > Actinopteri > Cypriniformes > Gobionidae > Romanogobio > Romanogobio albipinnatus. Next base: position 4,574,599 of record CM042261.1, on the reverse strand, counting down.
TGCCAGCTGTCTCCTCACACCAGCTCACCAGAGGTACTGTGTCACACGTAAGGAACTCCTAGCAGTTGTCAGGTTCACAAGACAATTCCGCCACTATTTGCTGGGGTCTAACTTCATACTCAGGACGGATCACAGCAGTCTAACATGGCTATACAGGTTTAAACGACCAGAAGGCCAACTGGCTAGGTGGCTTGAAGAACTCAGCCAGTACAATTTTGTCATCGAGCATAGGCCAGGTACACACCATTCCAATGCTGACGCTCTGTCTCGAAAGACTCTGAATGAGGAAACTTGTGACTGTTATCAAGCAGGAAGAGAGCTAGATAGCTTGCCGTGCAAGGGCTGTCCCTTCTGCCGGAAACTCCATCATCAGTGGGAAAGATTCGAGGAAGATGTTGATGATGTTATCCCCTTGGCGGTAAGGCGCACACACTCTCTTAACTGTCAGAATGAGGGTAGTTGCACTAACACTCCCAGTCATGTTAATGAAGTAGATGATGACAACCCAGGTCCTTCCTCAAACTGGCTGCAGCCCCTGGGCCTCGAACGTCTCAAAGAAGAACAGTTAGCTGACCCAGACCTTTCAGTTCTCCATAAATGGATGTCTGATGGTTCTTTGCCTGTTAAGGAAGAGGTCATGATGCAGAGCCCTGCGGTTCGCAAGTATTGGCTGTGTTGGTCTCAAGTGGAGATGCGAGATGGGATCCTCTATTACCGTTGGGATGATGTTACTGGAGGTGTGTCGACTCTGCGCTTACTTGTTCCTGTTTCCCTAAAGAGTGAGGTTCTCCAAGCCTATCACAATCCAGCGCAAGCGGGTCATGCAGGGGAGGAAAAGACGCTCATGCGCCTCCGTAGGCATTACCACTGGTACAATATGGGGAATGATGTACGTCTGTTCGTCAAGAAATGCCCACAGTGTTGTTCCTGTAAGACAACCAGTCCAAGGGGCAGGGCCAAGCTCCAGAACTACCAGGCTGGAGCGCCTATGGACCGACTCCACCTTGATGTCCTAGGACCATTCCCGGAATCCAAGTCAGGCAACAGGTACATCCTCGTTTTAATTGACCAGTTTACCCGCTGGGTAGAGGCCTTCCCTATCCCCGAACAAGGAGCGGAGACAACAGCAAAGAGGTTGGTGTTTGATTTCATCTCACGCTTTGGGGCTCCCCTTGAGATTCACACTGACCAAGGACGGAACTTTGAGAGTTCGCTGTTCACAGAAGTTTGTCGCCTGCTGCAAGTAACCAAGACCCGGACCACACCATATCATCCAGCTTCGAACGGGCAAGTGGAAAGATTCAATAGAACCCTCTTGCAGATGATACGGTGTTACGTGGACCAAAGTCAGCGGAATTGGGATGAACATCTTCCCTTACTCACTGCAGCATACAGGAGCACTGTGCATTCAGCGACAGGCTTCACACCAAATCAGCTGATGCTGGGGCGAGAAGTTTTCCAGCCACATGACATCTGGCTAAGGACAGCTGAGGTTACCAGGGAAGCTAAGGTTCCATCTGAGTTTGTCCAGGAACTGCAAGCTAACCTGCAGCAGGCTCATCAAATGGCGCGCAAGAACTTACACTCCGCTCAGACTCGCCAGAAGAAGGTCTATGACTTGCGAGCCAGAGAGAAGTCCTACCAAGTAGGTGATCTTGTTTTAGTGAGGGTCAGTAGCAGGAGAAAGGGCTACAGTCCAAAACTACAAGCCCCGTGGCAAGGGCCATTCGTCGTCACAGCATGCCTTGGACCGGTGCTCTATCGAGTCAGGGACAGACGGAGTGAGAAAGTGCTACATCATGATCGCTTACAACCCTATCTAAGTGACCACATACCTGCCTGGATGCAGCGTCTGCGACACAAATACACCTGCACCGAGGAAGGCTCGCTGGTTCCAATAGCTGCTCAGGTACCTGTAGCCACAGAAGCAGAAGCGCAAAACCCTTCACTCTCTGACAACCCTGTGTCAGAAGAGCCTTCAACCCTTCCATTAATGGACTCCAACTGTGATCCTAATTCCTGTGGAAAAGAGGGAACGAAGACAAAAAGAGGGCGACTTGTTCGAGCCCCAAGTCGTTATATGGACTGAAAAAAAAAAATGAAGACAAAACGTTAACTGCTCACCCTCAGTGGTGCAGAAGGGACTCTGCAGAGCTTAAAAAAGGGGGGTGGTGTTATAGTGTTGTTAAGTACATGCATTGTTTGTTACAGTTATTTTACCTGGATGTATATGTGTTCTGTATTATCCAATCTGATGTGGCTACGTCATTACGTGGGGATTAGTTCATTGTTTTGTTTTACGTGTAACGTCAGTATGCTCGCAGGCTTCGGTGCTGATGGTTGTAAACAAACCCATCAGCGCTGGGCAAGAGCATAAAACCCCACACTATTGTAACGTGTTACTTAATAAGTTAAGTAAAGTTCCTGAAACGGATCCTCTTTGTTGTGTTGTTCTCTTTACGCCTCCACGGACACTAATATACTGAACACGGGAAAGCACAACAATATATATAAATATATATAAATATATATATATAAATATATAAATATATATATACATTTCTGGTAAAATAAAATTGTATTAAGCAGTGAAAATGTTGTTTTCTTTTAAAATATAATTATGTTTTTAATACAAATAATAATAATATGTAAATATTATTATTTATTAAAAAAATCCATATATACACACACAAATGTATATATACTAATATTTAAATCTTAATAAGCAGCAATATAAACATTTGCGGTCGATTATTAAGAAGCAGGGGAAATGGTTGGCTTTTACAATATTTTTTTGTTTAGTATAAATAAAAATATAAGTATTATTTTGTATTATTTTCCTTATACCTTGTCTACATGGGTTTTTGAACTAATATATGGAATATTATATATTATTATTATTATTTATTTATTTAATATATATATATATATATGTGTGTGTGTGTGTGTGTGTGTGTGTGTGTGTGTGTGTGTGTGTGTGTGTGTGTATATATATATATATATATATTAGGGGTGTAACGGTACACAAAACTGACGGTTCGGTTCTACATGACATTGTTTACAAGCTGTTTTATTGTCTTTCCGCGGTTGAAACACAGATGAAGCGATTACACGACATATGATACATTTCAGTAAGTTGTAATGTATCCTCAACATACCTTAAGATATATTAATTTATGTTTATTCTTTAGGAAGAGATGATCACATTGACTCGCGCGCCGCGCCGCCGCTTTAAGTTGAACTGATATGCGTCTATCAGTCACGTCACATTAAAGAGCGTTAAAACGGCATTTATCGTTTGAATTTCGTGATAAAATTGACTGAATACTTTATATGTTCGTGTGGGAACTCGGATTGAAGTGTGTTCCGCGCTTACAACAAGCCGACTGTTAACTGTTAAAGATTGCATTCATAACCGTTCGGTACTGTTCATAACTGTCCCTGTACCGAAACGGTTCAATACGAATACGTGTACCGTTACACCCCTAATAAATAAATAAATATATATATATATATATATATATATATATATATATATATATATATATATATATATATATATATATATATATATATATATATATATATATATATATATATACATATACATATATATATATATATACAAATATTTAAATATTAATAAGCAGCAGGTCTTAAGAAGCAGTGAAAATATTGTTTGCTTTTACAATATTTTTTTTTGTTTAGTATAAGTAATTATTTTTTTCCTTACTCCTTGACCTTGATGTTTTAAAACATAATTTGTTGTTTAATATGAATAATTATTATTTCCTTTTTGAATAACATATTGCGCTTAAACTGTGAATACATGGGGTTTTGATGTAATAAATGGTAATATATTGTTTTATTATTTATTAAAAAAAAGTATATATATATATATATATATATATTTAAATAATATGCAGCAAAATAACTTCTTTGTAAGATATTAGTTTATAAAGCAGTGAAAATTTTACAATTTTTCATTAAATTTTATTTTATTATATATACATTTATATTTTAATAATAATAATAATAATAATAATAATAATAAAAGATTATGCTAAACTATATAATAATGATTTCTTTCCAACAGTTTTATTCTTTTAATGATCCCTTTTTCTTCATTTTATGACCTTATGTCTCCAAACTATTTATTTTAAAATTACTTTAAAAAAAAAAACATAAATAAAGAAATCACGGAAGAAGTGTATTCAAGTCATTGTATTTATACATTGCATTTTGAATGCACTTTTAAATAAATGAGCAGACGAGCGTCACGTGATTGACCCGCGTGCCACAGCTCTGCTGGCTGGCAGACATCAAGAGACAATGTAATCTCCCAGAGAAGAAGAAGACGAGGGGAAAGAGCGGAAATGTCTCCTGCACAGCTGTAGCGGGCCGGCACGCGGCCAAGCCAAATATGCAGACCTGCCAAAGTGAATTACGCCCATGAAGCAGAGGATTGTCATTGCTAGTCCCGCTAGTTACTCGGTCAAAGCATAATTGATTTGAGGCGGGAGAACCTGATTGTTTTCGAAAAACACTCAACCACACATCCAGAATGAATCATAAATTCAGCATTTCATGTGGTAATGTGTCCCGATTCTCCCGCATTCAGCAGAAGCGGTGCGAGGATAGGGACTGAAACTGAAAAAATGACACGTTTCTTAATGGAAGTTATCTTGATGAATATCTCGCCGGAGCTCAGAGACTTCCAGCGCATTCTGAGACGCATCTCTTCTGATCTATGGGCGTTTTCTGAGGCGACGCTGCCAGAACCGTCCGCTGTCCGACAGGCCAATCGCTCTGAGGAAGCGCCGCATCTGACAAACCCAGCTGACTTATCTCTGCTATGGCTCTTCCCCTCCCTTCAAAACAGTGGAGATGGATTTTCTGTTTTTAAGAGCTGTGGTCACAGTAAGGCAATACTCTCAGGCACGCAGATCCTAGCCGCTAGTCACGTCTGCCCTTCTCACAAATGCCGTTCATCTTTCGAGACCTTGCTGGAAAACTGAACGCGGCCAATTAAAGAGAACACAGGGAGGAGATGGCAAAACCTCATCAAACAAGGGCTGTTCAAAGTCGGGTATTAAAATGTGAAAGAACAGAGGGAGGTGGGGATGAAAGGAGAGCGAGAAACAACAACAACAATGAGAAAAAAGGCCGATATTTGTTCCCATAAACGCAGAGCCGTCTTCGGACGGAGCTATTCCCAGCTAATGTCTTTCACAGCACGCTTCTCGCTGGCCCGTTTGAACCTGCATTGTTATGGGCTGGCAGGCCACAGGCTTCATGAGAAGGCAGGGGAACCCTGGGCCGACTGATGTCTCTGTGGTCAGCCTGTCTGACCGTCAAGTCCTCTTTTTTTAGATTTAGGAGCGGGCTGACTCAAACTTGGCGCGCATTGGGAACCCACAACTTTCCAGCCTAGGGCGACAGAGCTGACCACTACAACGTTTGCTCGGTCACAGCAGAGCCAGTGGTAGCCGTTCGGTGACCGAATGCTGTTCTCGACACAGTGTCGCTGTTGTAATAATTACAGTCCGGCAGTTTGTCCGGGCCTGGAAGATGATAAAGTTATAAAAGCTCCCGGAATGAAATTGTTTTATTCATTTTCTGTTGTTGTGGGAGTCGCTTGAATGGCACGCACTATGTACTCTCGCTCATCTTGCAAAGAAAGAGCCGGTCCATGAACACAAGCCACAATACATACTCAATGAAATACAGTACAAATCAACTGTTCACTAAGATGCCTATTTGTCCACAGTGACCTTCACAAACCTGCTTCATTCCTCACAACACACAGCAACGCGGCCTAAAACTTGTGAGGAAAATAATATGATTTTGAATAATACGTTTTCACAAGAAACTCACTTTGAGATACTTGATGTAGATGTGAGCTGGTGGTCCAATGGGTTAAACCATGGAACTGATATGCAGAAGGTTGCTGGTTCAATCCCAGCGGTCACCACCAGTGTGTCCTTGAGCAAGGCCCTTTACTCCATGTTCCTCCAGGGGGATTGTCCCTGTAATAAGGGCACTGTAAGTCGCTTTGGATAAAAGCGTCTGCCAAATGCATAAAAGTAAATGTACTTAATTGAGACACAAATTATGTTTGTTTAACTTAATCGATTCATGTGGGACCGATGTACACAATTAAATCATGTAAATCCAACACACTAGTGTAACTAAAAAACCCCAGTAAGAACAAGAAATGCTTGATTTCACAGCCTATAGCCTCAGTTACATATTTTTTTATCCTCGCACGTCCTTGATTAGCAACACTGTAAAAAAAAATCCCTGTAAAATGTACGGTAAAAAAACGGCAGATGTGGCAACTTACCGTAAAAAACACAGTAGCAACATTTTAGGTTTACAGATGTGGCAACTTACCGTAAAACATACAGTAGCAACATTTTAGGTTTTACAGATGTGGCAACTTACCATAAAACATACAGTAGCAACATTTTAGGTTTTACAGATGTGGCAACTTACCGTAAAACATACAGTAGCAACATTTTAGGTTTTACAGATGTGGAAACTTACCGTAAAACATACAGTAGCAACATTTTTGGTTTTACCGTTGTGGCAACTTACCGTAAAACATACAGTAGCAACATTTTCGGTTTTACAGATGTAGCAACTTACCGTAAAAAATACAGTAGCAACATTTTAGGTTTAACAGATGTGGCAACTTACCGTAAAACATACAGTAGCAACATTTTAGGTTTTACAGATGTAGCAACTTACCGTAAAAAATACAGTAGCAACATTTTAGGTTTAACAGATGTGGCAACTTACCGTAAAAAATACAGTAGCAACATTTTAGGTTTTACAGATGTGGCAACTTACCGTAAAACATACAGTAGCAACATTTTAGGTTTTACAGATGTGGCAACTTACCGTAAAACATATAGTAGCAACATTTTAGGTTTTAGAGATGTGACAACTTACCGTAAACAATATGGTAGCAACATTTTAGGTTTTGCCGTTGTGGCAACGTACTGTAAAACATACAGTAGCAACATTTTCAGTTTTACAGATGTAGCAACTTACCGTAAAAAATACAGTAGCAACATTTTAGGTTTTTACAGATGTGACAACTTACCGTAAAAAATACAGTAGCAACATTTTAGGTTTTACAGATGTGACAACTTACCGTAAACAATATGGTAGCAACATTTTAGGTTTTACAGATGTGGCAACTTACTGTAAAAAAACGGTAATAACTTTAGGTTTTACAGATTTAAGGTAAATTTACAGTAAATAAATTACCAACCTATTGAAATACTAATATATGTACCCTTGATATATACTGACAACCACCAATCACAGTGGAGATGAGAGTCACATGATGAATTTGTTCTTTTTCACTTCCAAAAACTGTACATTACATTAAATGTATAAGGTTAGACCTATTACAGTTATTCACCGTATATAGTACAGAAACTTTCTGTTAACCAGTTAACTGTTCTTCACTGTAGCATTTTTACAGTCTTTTACCGTTAAAATCCAGATAATTTTTTACAGTGGGCTTGTTTAGCAAATCAGCCTCCAGTGAGATGGATTATGAATCGCTCTGATCTACATTCAGCGCGTGAAGAATGAGCGCTCAGGTCTGGTCACCATGTAAGAGTAATGAACTGCACATACCGGCGGAGCACGGGCCGCCCCAGGGATGCTTTCACGGAGGGATGGCTTGCAGAAAAAGCCCATGACAGCGTTTCACTGAGGAAAATATGCTTGTTGATTGCAAAATAATCCAGAGCAGATGAAGCGGCAAATTTTCAACTCCTTTAACATTTATCAAACACACAGCAATGCATCTTGAGCCTTCCTCCTGTCTCACACACACACACACACACACACACACACACACCCGCCGCTCCGGCAGAGGGATTCACCTGCATTTACACTGCAGTTAGAAGTAAAGTGTACAGCTGCTCAAGAACTTGTTCGATGCATTGCTTTCTGATGCACTAAATGACTGGAACATAGGTTTCCAAACGTTTTGGTGCCCAGGACCCCTCACATGTGACGACCCCATTGCAAGAGACCTTCCTAAAATATAAAGGCATTCCTATATACTGCTGTTCAAAAGTTAGGATGCAGAAATTGATCAAAAATGCAATTTCACAACGAAATGTTAAAAAAAGTATATATACAGTGAGGAAAATAAGTATTTGAACACCCTGCTATTTTGCAAGTTCTCCCACTTGGAAATCATGGAGGGTCTGAAATTGTCATCATAGGTGCATGTCCACTGTGAGAGACATAATCTAAAAAAAAAATATCCAGAAATCACAATGTATGTTTAACTATTTATTTGTATGATACAGCTGCAAATAAGTATTTGAACACCTGAGAAAATCAATGTTAATATTTGGTACAGTAGCCTTTGTTTGCAATTACAGAGGTCAAACGTTTCCTGTAGTTTTTCAGCAGGTTTGCACTGCAGGAGGGATTTTGGCCCACTCCTCCACACAGATCTTCTCTAGATCAGTCAGGTTTCTGGCCTGTCACTGAGAAACACGGAGTTTGAGCTCCTCCAAAGATTCTCTATTGGGTTTAGGTCTGGAGACTGGCTAGGCCACGCCAGAACCTTGATATGCTTCTTACAGAGCCACTCCTTGGTTATCCTGGCTGTGTGCTTCGGGTCATTGTCATGTTGGAAGACCCAGCCTCGACCCATCTTCAATGCTCTAACTGAGGGAAGGAGGTTGTTCCCCAAAATCTCGCAATACATGGCCCCGGTCATCCTCTCCTTAATACAGTGCAGTCGCCCTGTCCCATGTGCAGAAAAACACCCCCAAAGCATGATGCTACCACCCCCATGCTTCACAGTAGGGATGGTGTTCTTGGGATGGTACTCATCATTCTTCTTCCTCCAAACACGTTTAGTGGAATTATGACCAAAAAGTTCTATTTTGGTCTCATCTGACCACATGACTTTCTTCCATGACTCCTCTGGATCATCCAAACGGTCATTGGCAAACTTAAGACGGGCCTTGACATGTGCTGGTTTAAGCAGGGGAACCTTCCGTGCCATGCATGATTTCAAACCATGACGTCTTAGTGTATTACCAACAGTAACCTTGGAAACGGTGGTCCCAGCTCTTTTCCGGTCATTGACCAGCTTCTCCCGTGTAGTTCTGGGCTGATTTCTTACCTTTCTTAGGATCATTGAGACCCCACGAGGTGAGATCTTACATGGAGCCACAGTCCGAGGGAGATTGACAGTCATGTTTAGCTTCTTCCATTTTCTAATGATTGCTCCAGCAGTGGACCTTTTTTCACCAAGCTGCTTGGCAATTTCCCCGTAGCACTTTCCAGCCTTGTGGAGGTGTACAATTTTGTCTCTAGTGTCTTTGGACAGCTCTTTGGTCTTGGCCATGTTAGTAGTTGGATTCATACTGATTGTATGGGATGGACAGGTGTCTTTATGCAGCTAACAACCTCAAACAGGAGCATCTAATTTAGGATAATAAATGGAGTGGAGGTGGACATTTTTTTTTAGATTATGTCTCTCACAGTGGACATGCACCTACGATGACAATTTCAGACCCCTCCATGATTTCCAAGTGGGAGAACTTGCAAAATAGCAGGGTGTTCAAATACTTATTTACCTCACTGTATATATATAATTTATTTTTAGATTAAGATTAATATTATTAATGACAACAATATATTAATATTAATGACAACAAAATTACATAATTGTTTCCATAATACAAAAAATAACAAGCTTTTATGTTGACATTCTACTAAATTAAATTGTTAAAGTTGGTATTATTATTCACAAAACTAACTAAACTTTTTTCTAACTATTAAAAGCAAGTGTACAATAGAATAAAATAATCACAATTAATCTCATGATCAGTCTTTAGAAAGAAGAATGAATAAGTAATATCAAACTTGATGAAAATGCAAATATTTAACATTTAAAACTTTAATAAATGTTTATATATTCATACCATTTTAAGGGCTTGTGTTAACTTTGACAGCCCAAAATAAAAAAAAACACATCAATCCAAGACCTAATGTAATGAGTAATGCACTCCCTGTACATAATGTACTTCTCTATTATGCAACCAGGACAAACTGTCATAGCATAACGTCCATCGGTTAAAACATGCCGTGCTTGAAGTCATTCCTATCCAAATCAGGTTCATGCCATCTTTTATCAGCTCAACTAGCAGGGGATCAATAGCCCGAGCTAAACACTCTGAACTTGAATGACTGTGGACTCAAATAAATGAATGAATCAATAGCAAACAAGATATTGATCTACCATCAGCTTATGATTCATTCCAAATCCCAGGGTCGTGTTCGAATGGATAATGAATCAACATAGCGAACGCTGACCTGTCATGAGTAAGCAATCTGACTCATAAACCTGGATTAAGACAACCTTGTATCTCATGCTCAAAAGATAATCAGAAATGTAAGAGGATTTTCCCCCGCAGCCATGCTTCGCAGCGCATTCCCTTTATGAATATATACATCAGCATATCACACTGAAAACATAACAGTGAATAAAGTATCGGAGACAAGAGAGACTTGAGGAGCTGTGATGATTTCATTTATACATTTTGATGTGCTAACATAATAAGGGTATTTTATGTGCCAGACATCAGTCTGAGATGGAAAGACTGTTTCCTCAAGTCGTTGAGAGTGGTGTATTTATATATCATCTGTATAGATTTTGACAGCATTGGGGATCATTTTCGCTCGCATAATGCTTGCACAGGTCATTTTTTCCCTAACTTGGTTCTCAAATGCTAAAAGCTTCTTGGTGCATCAAGTGCATCTATTCATCATAAAAGTGCATCTATCCATCATAAAAGTGCATCTATCCATCACAAAACTGCATCCATCCATCATAAAAGTGCATCCATCCATCCATCCATCATAAAAGTGCATACATCCATCATAAAAGTGCATTCATCCATCCATCATAAAAGTGCATCCATCCATCCATCATAAAAGTGCATCCATCCATCATAAAAGTGCATCTATTCATCATAAAAGTGCATCCATCCATCATAAAAGTGCATCTATCCATCATAAAAGAGCATCCATCCATCATAAAAGTGCATCCATCCATCATAAAAGTGCATCCATCCATCACAAAAGTGCATCCATCCATCATAAAAGTGCATCCATCCATCATAAAAGTGCATCTATCCATCATAAAAGAGCATCCATCCATCATAAAAGTGCATCTCTCCATCATAAAAGTGCATCCATCCCTCATAAAAGTGCATCTATCCATCATAAAAGTGCATCTCTCCATCATAAAAGTGCATCCATCCATCATAAAAGTGCATCTATCCATCATAAAAGAGCATCCATCCATCATAAAAGTGCATCTATCCATCATAAAAGTGCATCTATTCATCATAAAAGTGCATCCATACATCATAAGTGCATCTCTCCATCATAAAAGTGCATCCATCCATAATAAAAGTGCATCTATCTATCATAAAAGGGCATCCATCCATCATAAAAGTGCATCCATCCATCATAAAAGTGCATCTATCCATCATAAAAGCGCATCCATCCATCATAAAAGGGCATCCATCCATCACAAAAGTGCATCTATCCATCATAAAAGTGCATCCATCCATCCATCCATCATAAAAGTGCATCCACCCATCCATCCATCACAAAAGTGCATCTATCCATCATAAAAGTGCATCTATCCATCACAAAACTGCATCCATCCATCATAAAAGTGCATCCATCCATCCATCCATCCATCATAAAAGGGCATCCATCCATCACAAAAGTGCATCTATCCATCATAAAAGTGCATCCATCCATCCATCATAAAAGTGCATCCACCCATCCATCCATCATAAAAGTGCATCCATCCATCCATCCATCCATCCATCCATCCATCATAAAAGTGCATCTCTCCATCATAAAAGTGCATCCATCCATCATAAAAGTGCATCTATCCATCATAAAAGTGCATCCATCCATCATAAAAGTGCATCTCTCCATCATAAAAGTGCATCCATCCATCACAAAAGTGCATCCATCCATCATAAAAGTGCATCTCTCCATCATAAAAGTGCAATCAATCATAAAAGTGCAATCAATCATAAAAGTGCATCTCTCCATCATAAAAGTGCATCCATCCATCATAAAAGTGCATCTATCCATCACAAAAGTGCATCCATCCATCATTAAAGTGCATCTCTCCATCATAAAAGTGCATCCATCCATCACAAAAGTGCATCCATCCATCATAAAAGTGCATCTCTCCATCATAAAAGTGCAATCAATCATAAAAGTGCATCTCTCCATCATAAAAGTGCATCTATCCATCACAAAAGTGCATCCATCCATCATAAAAGTGCATCTCTCCATCATAAAAGTGCATCTATCCATCATAAAAGTGCAATCAATCATAAAAGTGCATCTCTCCATCATAAAAGTGCATCCATCTATCATAAAAGTGCATCTATCCATCATAAAAGTGCATATATACATCATAAAAGCGCATCCATCCATCATAAAAGTGCATCTCTCCATCATAAAAGTGCATCCATCCATCATAAAAGTGCATCCATCCATCACAAAAGTGCATCCATCCATCATAAAAGTGCATTTCTCCATCATAAAAGTGCAATCAATCATAAAAGTGCATCTCTCCATCATAAAAGTGCATCTATCCATCACAAAAGTGCATCCATCCATCATAAAAGTGCATCTCTCCATCATAAAAGTGCAATCAATCATAAAAGTGCATCCATCCATCATAAAAGTGCATCTATCCATCATAAAAGAGCATCCATCATCATAAAAGTGCATCTATCCATCATAAAAGTGCATCTATTCATCATAAAAGTGCATCCATACATCATAAGTGCATCTCTCCATCATAAAAGTGCATCCATCCATAATAAAAGTGCATCTATCTATCATAAAAGGGCATCCATCCATCATAAAAAGGCATCCATCCATCACAAAAGTGCATCTATCCATCACAAAAGTGCATCTATCCATCATAAAAGTGCATCTATCCATCATAAAAGTGCATCTATCCATCACAAAACTGCATCCATCCATCATAAAAGTGCATCCATCCATCCATCCATCATAAAAGTGCATACATCCATCATAAAAGTGCATTCATCCATCCATCATAAAAGTGCATCCATCCATCCATCATAAAAGTGCATCCATCCATCATAAAAGTGCATCTATTCATCATAAAAGTGCATCCATCCATCATAAAAGTGCATCTATCCATCATAAAAGAGCATCCATCCATCATAAAAGTGCATCCATCCATCATAAAAGTGCATCCATCCATCACAAAAGTGCATCCATCCATCATAAAAGTGCATCCATCCATCATAAAAGTGCATCTATCCATCATAAAAGAGCATCCATCCATCATAAAAGTGCATCTCTCCATCATAAAAGTGCATCCATCCCTCATAAAAGTGCATCTATCCATCATAAAAGTGCATCTCTCCATCATAAAAGTGCATCCATCCATCATAAAAGTGCATCTATCCATCATAAAAGAGCATCCATCCATCATAAAAGTGCATCTATCCATCATAAAAGTGCATCTATTCATCATAAAAGTGCATCCATACATCATAAGTGCATCTCTCCATCATAAAAGTGCATCCATCCATAATAAAAGTGCATCTATCTATCATAAAAGGGCATCCATCCATCATAAAAGTGCATCCATCCATCATAAAAGTGCATCTATCCATCATAAAAGCGCATCCATCCATCATAAAAGGGCATCCATCCATCACAAAAGTGCATCTATCCATCATAAAAGTGCATCCATCCATCCATCCATCATAAAAGTGCATCCACCCATCCATCCATCACAAAAGTGCATCTATCCATCATAAAAGTGCATCTATCCATCACAAAACTGCATCCATCCATCATAAAAGTGCATCCATCCATCCATCCATCCATCATAAAAGGGCATCCATCCATCACAAAAGTGCATCTATCCATCATAAAAGTGCATCCATCCATCCATCATAAAAGTGCATCCACCCATCCATCCATCATAAAAGTGCATCCATCCATCCATCCATCCATCCATCCATCATAAAAGTGCATCTCTCCATCATAAAAGTGCATCCATCCATCATAAAAGTGCATCTATCCATCATAAAAGTGCATCCATCCATCATAAAAGTGCATCTCTCCATCATAAAAGTGCATCCATCCATCACAAAAGTGCATCCATCCATCATAAAAGTGCATCTCTCCATCATAAAAGTGCAATCAATCATAAAAGTGCAATCAATCATAAAAGTGCATCTCTCCATCATAAAAGTGCATCCATCCATCATAAAAGTGCATCTATCCATCACAAAAGTGCATCCATCCATCATTAAAGTGCATCTCTCCATCATAAAAGTGCATCCATCCATCACAAAAGTGCATCCATCCATCATAAAAGTGCATCTCTCCATCATAAAAGTGCAATCAATCATAAAAGTGCATCTCTCCATCATAAAAGTGCATCTATCCATCACAAAAGTGCATCCATCCATCATAAAAGTGCATCTCTCCATCATAAAAGTGCATCTATCCATCATAAAAGTGCAATCAATCATAAAAGTGCATCTCTCCATCATAAAAGTGCATCCATCTATCATAAAAGTGCATCTATCCATCATAAAAGTGCATATATACATCATAAAAGCGCATCCATCCATCATAAAAGTGCATCTCTCCATCATAAAAGTGCATCCATCCATCATAAAAGTGCATCCATCCATCACAAAAGTGCATCCATCCATCATAAAAGTGCATTTCTCCATCATAAAAGTGCAATCAATCATAAAAGTGCATCTCTCCATCATAAAAGTGCATCTATCCATCACAAAAGTGCATCCATCCATCATAAAAGTGCATCTCTCCATCATAAAAGTGCAATCAATCATAAAAGTGCATCCATCCATCATAAAAGTGCATCTATCCATCATAAAAGAGCATCCATCATCATAAAAGTGCATCTATCCATCATAAAAGTGCATCTATTCATCATAAAAGTGCATCCATACATCATAAGTGCATCTCTCCATCATAAAAGTGCATCCATCCATAATAAAAGTGCATCTATCTATCATAAAAGGGCATCCATCCATCATAAAAAGGCATCCATCCATCACAAAAGTGCATCTATCCATCACAAAAGTGCATCTATCCATCATAAAAGTGCATCTATCCATCAAAAAAGGGCATTCATCCATCATAAAAGTGCATCTATCCATCATAAAAGCGCATCCATCCATCATAAAAGGGCATCCATCCATCACAAAAGTGCATCTATCCATCATAAAAGTGCATCCATCCATCCATCATAAAAGTGCATCTATCCATCATAAAAGTGCATCCATCCATCCATCATAAAAGTGCATCCACCCATCCATCCATCCATCACAAAAGTGCATCTATCCATCATAAAAGTGCATCTATCCATCACAAAACTGCATCCATCCATCATAAAAGTGCATCCACCCATCCATCCATCACAAAAGTGCATCTATCCATCATAAAAGTGCATCTCTCCATCATAAAAGTGCATCCATCCATCATAAAAGTGCATCTATCCATCACAAAAGTGCATCCATCCATCATAAAAGTGCATCCATCCATCATAAAAGTGCATCTATCCATCATAAAAGTGCATATATACATCATAAAAGCGCATCCATCCATCATAAAAGTGCATCTCTCCATCATAAAAGTGCATCCATCCATCATAAAAGTGCATCTATCCATCATAAAAGAGCATCCATCCATCATAAAAGTGCATCTATCCATCATAAAAGTGCATCTCTCCATCATAAAAGTGCAATCAATCATAAAAGTGCATCTCTCCATCATAAAAGTGCATCTATCCATCACAAAAGTGCATCCATCCATCATAAAAGTGCATCTCTCCATCATAAAAGTGCAATCAATCATAAAAGTGCATCCATCCATCATAAAAGTGCATCCATCCATCATAAAAGTGCAATAAATCATAAAAGTGCATCTCTCCATCATAAAAGTGCATCCATCCATCATAAAAGTGCATCTATCCATCATAAAAGTGCAATCAATCATAGAAGTGCATCTCTCCATCATAAAAGTGCATCCATCCATCATAAAAGTGCATCTATCCATCATAAAAGTGCATATATACATCATAAAAGTGCATCCATCCATCATAAAAGTGCAATCAATCATAAAAGTGCATCTCTCCATCATAAAAGTGCATCCATCCATCATAAAAGTGCATCTATCCATCATAAAAGTGCATATATACATCATAAAAGTGCATCCATCCATCATAAAAGTGCATCTCTCCATCATAAAAGTGCATCCATCCATCATAAAAGTGCATCTCTCCATCATAAAAGTGCATCCATCCATCATAAAAGTGCATCTATCCATCATAAATGTGAGGTTTGTAACTCCTTTGCATAATGTCCACCCTATGCTTTTCATTGGCTGCCGGTTAACAATGTCTACTTTGCCCCGCCCTCAAAAAACTTGTAGCTGAGACTGCACAATAAAAATTTTAAAGTTGAGTTCACTTTTTTTTTTTTAATAAAGCAACCGGCTGCAAAACATTTGAGCATATTCAACTTCAGTGGTTGAAGTTGTGCCAAATCATATATGAAAGTTTGCTACTAGTTTAAGTTTGTTGAAAGAGGAATAAGGGGTTGATCATTCTAACTTTAAAAAATGAGTTGGCACAGCTATGTAGTGCTGAAGTGAACTAAATAAAGCATTTTTTAAAGGATTAGTTCACTTCAAAATGAACATTTCCTGATTATTTACTCACCCCCATCTCATCCAAGATGTTAATGTATTTCTTAAGTAGAAAAGAAATTAAGTTTTTTGAGGAAAACAATCCAGGATTTTTCTCCACATAATGGACTTCAATGGGAACCAACAGTTGAAGGTCCAAATCAATGCAGTTTCAAAGGAAGGGCTTCAGAGGCTCTGACCGATCCCACACAAGGAGTAGGGTCTGATCTACACAAACCATAAGACATTTACAAAAAAAATAAACATTTCTATACTTTTTAACCACAAATGCGCGACTTCTGTGTTGTTCTTTTTCATGACATTTGACGTCATCACGTTGGAAAGGTCACATGGCGTAGGTGGAAGTACCGACCCGGTGTTAAAACAAATTTGCAAAGATTAAATCAAACGCCCTTTACAAAAATAAAGGTAAAACGACGATGTTGTCACGTGTCTGTTTGTGTTTGGACTTTCTGTTTGCATTCTGATTCGTTCGTGTGCTCCTTTGTTCAGTTTCCCGCCACTCCTTTGTTACCATGGTTACCTTCATTATTAGTTAATTCTGTTCAGCTGTGTTTGCTCGTTACCTTGTTTGTGTTCCTCTACAAGTTCTTCCTTTTCAGTCACTCCCTGTCTGTTCACAGTCTTTGTTAGTGTGTTGCTGCCTGATCGTCTGTGTGCTGGGAATACTATTAAACCTGTTCATTTGGATTTATTATCTTCGTCTGTGTCTGCCTTCCTGCAACCAATGTGACAGATGTCGGACAATGTTAAAATTGGAGGAGAACATTAAATTCAGTGATGCAAAGTCCGATTCATTTCCGTGAAACGGTTCAAAAAGCCGATTCATAGGCTCCTGATGTCATCATGCAATGATGTCACTATGTATTTCTCAATGTCATGTTATATCAAGGAAACATTCAAATAAAGTAATCTGTGTCAATGCATATTGAAACAATGGAATAGTTATTTGCGTGAGAGTGCATTTTGCTGATTATTGCCTTTCATTCACTTAAGTTAATGGTGTTTGTGTTCACAGTTAATTCATTTATCCTTCACTTCGGATTCAACTGAAAATTGCAGCACACATTACATAGCCTGACAAGCCAGACCCACATCAAGATGTTGGGTCTGGGAACTCACCATTGGCAGGGCTCAATCCGAGGGGCGGGATAAACCGTTGTCTTTCAAATTCCCTCTGCACGCAATAGGATAGCACTACAACCAGCTAGAGAGCAATGTGAAGTGGAGCTAGTTGATTGATTAAACTTTCGGCAAAACTCAGAACTTCAGTGCCGTTCTTTTCTCAAAGAAAAGCTTAACTCAAAGTCTTCCAGAGTCGCGGCCAAAGCCGATTCGAAAGACCGCCGTTCGCCAGGTTCTTTGTTTACGAGTAGCACGCGGAACCAGCGCAACTCTGCCGTGATGTGCCGTCATTATGTTAAGCCCGTCCACCGACTCTATACACGATGTGATTGGCCTGACCAGAGTTTGGGTTTTCCAGCTCGCAGGTTTATCGAAAGTTGCTAGACTACACTCGCGGCAAATTAGATTTACTGCCGCTAGGGTGCGTCTAGATTTCTAGGCTACACATTACAGGCACTGATCAACAAACTTGGATATGTTACATGTCTAAAGTAGCCTAGCCTATACACTCACCTGAAGGATTATTAGGAACACCTGTTCAATTTCTCATTAATGCATTATCTAATCTACCAATCACATGGCAGTTGCTTCAATGCATTTAGGGGTGTGGTCCTGGTCAAGACGATCTCCTGAACTCCAAACTGAATGTCGGAATGGGAAAGAAAGGTGATTTAAGCAATTTTGAGCGTGGCATGGTTGTTGGTGCCAGACGGGCCGGTCTGAGTATTTCACAATCTGCTCAGTTACTGGGATTTTCACGCACAACCATTTCTAGGGTTTACAAAGAATGGTGTGAAAAGGGAAAAACGTCCAGTATGCGGCAGTCCTGTGGGTCGAAAATGCCTTGTTGATGCTAGAGGTCAGAGGAGAATGGGCCGACTGATTCAAGCTGATAGAAGAGCAACTTTGACTGAAATAACCACTCGTTACAACCGAGGTATGCAGCAAAGCATTTGTGAAGCCACAACACGCACAACCTTGAGGCGGATGGGCTACAACAGCAGAAGACCCCACCGGGTACCACTCATCTCCACTACAAATAGGAAAAAGAGGCTACAATTTGCACAAGCTCACCAAAATTGGACAGTTGAAGACTGGAAAAATGTTGCCTGGTCTGATGAGTCTGGATTTCTGTTGAGACATTCAGATGGTAGAGTCAGAATGTGGCGAATGAGAACATGGATCCATCATGCCTTGTTACCACTGTGCAGGCTGGTGGTGGTGGTGTAATGGTGTGGGGGATGTTTTCTTGGCACACTTTAGGCCCCTTAGTGCCAGTTGGGCATTGTTTAAATGCCACAGCCTACCTGAGCATTGTTTCTGACCATGTCCATCCCTTTATGACCACCATGTGCCCATCCTCTGATGGCTACTTCCAGCAGGATAATGCACCATGTCACAAAGCTCCAATCATTTCAAATTGGTTTCTTGAACATGACAATGAGTTCACTGGACTAAAATGGCCCCACAGTCACCAGATCTCAACCCAATAGAGCATCTTTGGGATGTGGTGGAACGGGAGCTTTGTGCCCTGGATGTGCATCCCACAAATCTCCATCAACTGCAAGATGCTATCCTATCAATATGGGCCAACATTTCTAAAGAATGCTTTCAGCACCTTGTTGAATCAATGCCACGTAGAATTAAGGCAGTTCTGAAGGCGAAAGGGGGTCAAACACAGTATTAGTATGCTGTTCCTAATAATCCTTTAGGTGAGTGTATATAGAAAGAATAAACTTAAATCTGCGTGCACAATAAACTACAGTAAAATGTATTTCAATCTCTCAACAGAAAGGTTTTTGCAGGTTTTAATCAAATGTTATTTAATAACAGTAGTCATAAGCATATTTACAGTAGCCTACGTGCCTCAGACTTGCGTCGCCAACTCAATCATCCTCGGTAATCCTCTGCAAACTTCGACAGATGTTCAGACCGGCTCTTTCCGTTCCTTTTTTAGTCGGACGTATTACTTCGGCTTTTGCGTCATCAAGCCGCTAAGCAAAGTTATGTCCAAAAGATGTCTTTTCAACGTCTTTGTCACTCGAGGTAACGTTGAAAAGATGTCAACTGAGGAGCCAGAATGAACGTTTTTATGACGTCTGTTTTTGACGTCCGATATAGATGTTCATGGAACCTCAAGGTTAAAAACCAGTTCAAATGTGCTCATTGTGGACATATTTTCCATTTGTAATTGCAAAGCAACTCACAGACAGTGTGGGTTTGTCCAGAAATCATGAAAATAAAAGAAACTTATAGCTCACACCTTTAGACAACCTAGCATCTGTAATTCACACATCTTTGGATCTTGAGAGAATTGTGGGATTCAATCCAGGATCTTCTTGCTGTGAGGAGACAGTGTTTCCCACTGAGACACTGGTGCTGCCCTTAAATCACAGACATAAGAGACGTCTACAGAAGCTCTTACTGAGAATTAACAGAGGTTTAGATGTTGATATTTATGTTTCATTTGAAGTCACCATTGTGGTGGGAAGCGTTTGCTTTAGTTTGGCTCTTGGTCCCGTACTTCTTGTGTTAGCTTTTCTTTGGCTGCTGTAACTGTGTGTTCGTGAAACGCAATAGTTGTGCCTGAGAAAGTGACATAAGGTGTTAGCAGCTCCTTGTTGATAACTAAATCATAAGAAAGCGAGCATCTGATGTTGTGTTTTAAGTTCTGTGTTCTTGTTTGGCACAATAGTCATTTGTTTATAGCCACTATAACCTTGTGAGTCTACTCTATTGGCACCAATAGCATTAAAATGATCACTTATCCTGAAGGATGATAAAACAGTATGTGCGCACAATGTTTTGAGCAAATTAATACATAATCACACACAGACATGAAGATTTTGCATATGATTCACAACAACGGTGACGATCAAAACAACAAAAGCTTCATGCTGCAGTGCATGATGGGTGGCTTGAGTACAAAACTCATGCTTGATTTGATTGCCACCGTTGTTGTGAATCATATGCAAAATCTCGATGTCTGTGTGTGACTATGTGGAATATTTGCTCAAAACATTGTGCGCATACACTCTAAAAAAAAAGGTTCTATATGGCACCAAAAATGGTTCTTGGCTCGTAATCATAGGGGAACCTTTTTAAGTGCTGTTCTTCAGCGGTTCTTCAGAGGTTCTTCACCGGTTCTTTGACTAAGGTGCTATATAGCACCGCTAACTATGGTGCTATATAGCACCGCTACCATATACAGAACATGTTAAGATATCGTGCTATAAAGCACCAAAAGTGGTTCCCCTATGATTACGACGAAGAACCATTTTTGGTGCCATATAGAACCTTTTTTTTTTTAGAGTGTATACTGTTTTACGTGCAGAACATGTCAAAAACAGACGTCATAAAAACTTTCATTCTGGCTCCTCAGTGGACGTCTTTTCAACGTACACTCTAAAAAAAAAGGTTCTATATGGCACCAAAAATGGTTCTTGGCTCGTAATCATAGGGGAACCTTTTGAAGTGCTATATAGCACCAATTTTGGTGTTTCAGTGGTTCTTCAGAGGTTCTTCAGAGGTTCTTCACCGGTTCTTTGACTAAGGTGCTATATAGCACCGCTACCATATACAGAACATGTTAAGATATGGTGCTATATAGCACCAAAAGTGGTTCCCCTATGATTACGACGAAGAACCATTTTTGGTGCCATATAGAACCTTTTTTTTTTTAGAGTGTATGCCTCTAGTGACAAAGATGTCTTTTGAACATAACTTTGCTTAGTGGGAACCCGTTTAATTCAGTTCGATTAATGAACCGGCTCAACCAGTTACTTGCTGAGAGCCGGCTCAAAAGAACGATTCGTTCAAGAACCGAACATCACTACACTCTAAAAAAAAAAGGTTCTATATGGCACCAAAAATGGTTCTTGGCTCGTAATCATAGGGGAACCTTTTTTAGTGCTATATAGCACCAATTTTGGTGCTTCAGTGGTTCTTCAGCGGTTCTTCAGCGGTTCTTCAGCGGTGCTATATAGCACCTTAGTCAAAGAACCTCTGAAGAACCGCTGAAGAACCACTGAAGCACCAAAATTGGTGCTATACAGCACTAAAAAAGGTTCCTCTATGATTACGAGCCAATAACCGTTTTTGGTGCCATATAGAACCATATAGGTGCCATATTTGGTGCCATTTTTTTTTTAGAGTGTACTGATCGTCTGTGTGCTGGGAATACTATTAAACCTGTTCATTTGGATTTATTATCTTCGTCTGTGTCTGCCTTCCTGCAACCACCGTGACAGATGTTAAATTTGGAGGAAAACATGAGATGGAGTTTTCCGGCACTGGGTCGGTACTACATCACACGTGACATGCATCTGTCCGTCAAATAACTGCTCCACGCAGCTCCGGGGTGTTAATAAAGGCCTTCTAAAGCGAATCGAAAAGTTTGTGTAAGAAAAATATTCATATTTAAAAATTGATTTCATTTTTTCCTATGGCTCTGCATCAGCCGTCCCCGCGCCATCACTTCCGGCGAATAAGGTCAAAATACATGCCCGATCATAGATATATACATAGATTCCTCATTAGTGCCTGTGCGGATCGGTCGAATGAGGCATCTACGTATATCTTTGATCGCGCCTGTATTTTGACCTTATCCGCCGGAAGTTATGGCGCTGGGAAAACTAGATGACGTTCGTCTGATAAGAGGTAAAAAAATAACATAAAAACTGTTGGATTTCTCGCAGAAACTGAAGATTTCGTGTCTTAAGACATCAGTGTGTCGCCACGAGCCGCATGGTTTAATAAGGATTCGTATGTCTGTGTTTTTACTCTCATTGCTCTCATACTCTAAAATCTCCCCATTGACATCATTATACGACTATCACACTGCAGCGGCTGGAGTTAAACATCTTCATTTGTGTTCTACTGAAGAAACAAAGACACCGACATCTTGGATGCCCTGGGGGTCAGCAGATAAACATAAACATTTCGTTTTTGGGTGAACTATCCCTTTAACAACTGTCGCAAGATTGGTCAACATGGTCAAAGTACGCTGGGTAATCAGCCAAACCAGCACTAACCGTCTTTTTTCCCCGGCAAGGTTAGCAGACACGCATTCAAAAAGAAACTTGAGGAAAAGTGCAACACAAGTAGTACATGCCATTAAAAGTGCTGCACTACGAAGTTTTAAAGTAGGCCAGAAAATACAAGCTGCTTTTCAGGTCATAGATAAATAAAATATGATATGATGGATTTAATAAAATATACTTTTTTTTCCCCCCAGATGCAAAAACAGTGAGGGCATGAAACGTTATATTTACTGTTCTGTGGTGAAACTGTGGAAAGATGATGTATTTGTAATATACATTAATATACATGTACTTTTCCAGCTCCATCAGATCGTTTTCTACCTCATTTTAAAATATCAAAAAGTGATTCATCCATCCATCCATCAAAGGTCCGTCACGCTGCTTTGAGCCGTAAAGTGGGTTTGTTATATTTACAGATAAACATATTTTCATCCTTTGAGCTAAATGGCTCCTTTTCATCTTCAAATGTATATGTTTGAGAGCTGACGCTGATGAACGGTTTCGCGGGGCATTTGTAACCCAGACGGAGTGAGGCCGGGGCCTCTTCAGAGGAAACTCACAAACTGTCATTAACTTCATCCATCTCTGCCCATTCATGGCGACCCACCAGCGCAAGCAGTCACGACAACAATGCCAATGTGGCTTTCCCATAAAATGACATAAAACAGGGAAAAAGCGCGAGAGAGAGAGAAAAGCGGGCCTCGAATTACAGGCCCCGAGCAAAACTGATTGTGCTCAGATCTAAAGGGAGCTTGAGGCCAAACTTCATCTTTAACTTATTATGTATCCAAGAGGAAAACCACATCTCAGAATGCCAATGTTGCTTCTGTCTTTATTTACATTCTAGCTTTGACGAAGAAGAAGAAAGAAATCTTTGGCGGCCAATCCACTTTCCCACATATAGTTAAGATGTAAAAAGCAGAGGACATGGAATCCAGAAAAATCAATAACAACAATTTACAAAACAGCAATTTTAAGGAGACTCCGTGGCATTTGCTTTGAGCACAGCATCATAACGGATTCATTTTTTCCTATCTTGATCAATAGAGTTGTGCTGTGGATAATGCATCTTGAATGAAACTTGTGAAAGCTCGAACGGTTAGCATTCAGACGGTGTAACTTAAAACTATGAGATTTCCCCCATGCAAAATAATCCAATTTCCAAGCATTCTCCTCTCACAAGTGTTAATAGGGCCCGCTTGGATGTAATTGCAAGGCAATGGCGATCCACTTGGAGTATGAGGGTTACTGCCGGTTATTTGATTACAGCTTTCAAATATGAATCAAGGCAATTTACATATTCAGCACCTAATGGGGAAGCTGCGCTTCATTCAAAGCAAAACAAAGAGCGCCGCGGAGTTCATCCTCTTGTGTAATGAACAGACACACTCCATCCTGTGAGAGAGCATTTAACCTCATGCCCAGTGAAACCCAAAATGATCATGCGTGTGTATTGCATCATCTATTAACAGTGCACCATTTTGTAATCTAACCAACGGCAAATGAGCTCTCGCTGAAGCTCATGAGGTCATTTTGACTCCTGAATAGCGCAGATTTATTCCTTCTTTCGGGGCTATGCGCTTTCCATCACAGCTAGCCTGAGCAGAGATGGATTAACCCACGCGCTGGAAAGTGTGAAGTCATTAGGAAATGCCCGGTTTTCTCTGCTAATGACTGGAGGAGTAAAACCCAGCGGTTTCGTGCTCACACAAGGACTCGTTTCTCTCAGACTCAGGCAGCCCGTGCCAAACAAAACAGCCTTGCTTTCTGAGGCGAGACGGGCTGAGCGCCCTCAGGTCCGTCCCGCAGGCTGATCTGGAGAGGAGATGTAATGGTGTCAGAATTTTTAGGCCTCATATTATGCGAACTGTCCATAAGAGCCGCCATCTTGACTGCGTGGACATCGGATCCCATAGACTTCCATTAATGGTTTCCTGTATGAGCATGTGTTGAACGAGCACAATACAGGCAGTATTTGATTCTTCTGAATGTTCCTGATTAGAGAATAAACTTGAATCCCACTGACAACTAATTGCACTTCATTGACCTCTTGGTAGGAGGCAGCACTGCTTTCAGTAAACTCAGTGAGCTGAAGCGGTTTACACATCCTGACCACTGTTTGTGTCACTTGTGTGAGTGTTTCAGAATATACTATGTGTGTGTGTGTATATATACTGTATATATATATATATATATATATATATATATATATATATATATATATATATAACAAATATACAAATATTGAACCAATAATAAGTAAGTCCTTTGTAAAATATTAGTTTATAAAGAAGTGAAAATATTACTATTTTGCGTAAAACGTTATTTTGTTATTATATGTTGTATTTTTTTTTTCTATGAGAAATAATAATAAAGGATTATGATATAATACTATATAATAAGGTTTTCCATTCAACAGTTTCATTCTTTTATTGATGCCTTTTTTCCTTCATTTTATGACTTTATGCCTCCACAAATCAAAAATGTATTTTAAATTGACTTCAAAAAAAGGAATATGTGTGTGTGTATAGAATATGTGTGTGTATGTATGTATATATATATATATACAAACACAGTGAGGAAAAAGTATTTGAACACCCTGCTATTTTGCAAGTTCTCCCACTTAGAAATCATGGAGGGTCTGAAATTGTCATCGTAGGTGCATGTCCACTGTGAGAGACATAATCTAAAAAAAAAAAATCCAGAAATCACAATGTATGATTTTTTAACTATTTATTTGTATGATAGAGCTGCAAATAAGTATTTGAACACCTGAGAAAATCAATGTTAATATTTGGTACAGTAGCCTTTGTTTGCAATTACAGAGGTCAAACGCTTCCTGTAGTTTTTCAGCAGGTTTGCACTGCAGGAGGGATTTTGGCCCACTCCTCCACACAGATCTCTAGATCAGTCAGGTTTCTGGCCTGTCACTGAGAAACACAGAGTTTGAACTCCTCCAAAGATTCTCTATTGGGTTTAGGTCTGGAGACTGGCTAGGCCACGCCAGAACCTTGATATGCTTCTTACAGAGCCACTCCTTGGTTATCCTGGCTGTGTGCTTCACGTCATTGTCATGTTGGAAGACCCAGCCTCGACCCATCTTCAATGCTCTAACTGAGGGAAGGAGGTTGTTCCCCAAAATCTCACAATACATGGCCCCGGTCATCCTCTCCTTAATACAGTGCAGTCGCCCTGTCCCATGTGCAGAAAAACACCCCCAAAGCATGATGCTACCACCCCCATGCTTCACAGTAGGGATGGTGTTCTTGGGATGGCCCTCATCATTCTTCTTCCTCCAAACACGTTTAGGAGAATTATGACCAAAAAGTTCTATTTTGGTCTCATCTGACCACATGACTTTCTCCCATGACTCCTCTGGATCATCCAAATGGTCATTTGGGGGCGGCAGTGGCTTAGTGGTTCATGTAGGTTGGCTACAAACCGGAAAGTTGGTGGTTCGATCCCCGGTTCCACCTGACCAAGTGTCGAGGTGTCCATGAGCAAGACACCTAACCCCAGCTGCTCCAGACGAGCTGGATGGCGCCTTGCATGGCTTACATGGTCCATTTACCATTGACAAACTTAAGACGGGCCTTGACATGTGCTGGTTTAAGCAGGGGAACCTTTCGTGCCATGCATGATTTCAAACCATGACGTCTTAGTGTATTACCAACAGTAACCTTGGAAACGGTGGTCCCAGCTCTTTTCAGGTCATTGACCAGCTCCTCCCGTGTAGTTCTGGGCTGATTTCTCACCTTTCTTAGGATCATTGAGACCCCACGAGGTGAGATTTTGTATGGAGCCCCAGTCTGAGGGAGATTGACAGTCATGTTTAGCTTCTTCCATTTTCTAATGATTGCTCCAACAGTGGACCTTTTTTCACCAAGCTGCTTGGCAATTTCCCCGTAGCCCTTTCCAGCCTTGTGGAGGTGTACAATTTTGTCTCTAGTGTCTTTGGACAGCTCTTTGGTCTTGGCCATGTTAGTAGTTGGATTCATACTGATTGTATGGGGTGGACAGGTGTCTTTATGCAGCTAACGACCTCAAACAGGTGCATCTAATTTAGGATAATAAATGGAGTGGAGGTGGACATTTTAAAGGCAGACTAACAGGTCTTTGAGGGTCAGAATTCTAGCTAATATACAGGTGTTCAAATACTTATTTGCAGCTGTATCATACAAATAAATAGTTAAAAAATCATATATTGGGATTTCTGGATTTTTTTTTTAGATTATGTCTCTCACAGTGGACATGCACATACGATGACAATTTCAGACCCCTTCATGATTTCCAAGTGGGAGAACTTGCAAAATAGCAGGGTGTTCAAATACTTATTTTCTTCACTATATATATATTTATATTCTTAAACATAAATGGAAATAATGTGTGCTTTAATAAAAATACAAGCTTCACATTTTTCCTTTAAACCCTTCCGGCCGTCCCAGCGGGTCTGCTGTAATCTTCTCCTGTGTGTTTTGCATTCACTTTCTACATAATGAGCTGTAAACATTATGTTTAAGAAAAACCCTTGAGGGAAATAAGTACATGTTTGCATTCATGTATAACTTAAATTTTTTTGAGGCTTACTTGATGCCCGATAAAGGTAAGAAAAAATATGTTACAGATCAAAATATTAAGTGAAAAAATTAAATTAAAAACCGGAATAATTTTTTGGGGGAAGGAAATAAGTAAATTCTGACACTTATTTTGAGCTTTTTAGGAGGCTAACATGTAAGTTGGTGCCCTATAGGCAAAATAATAATATAATATAATCCATTAATATAATATAATATTACAGTGTGTGTGTGTGTGTGTGTGTGTGTGTGTGTGTGTGTGTGTGTGTGTGTGTGTGTGTGTGTGTGTGTGTGTGTGTGTGTGTGTGTGTGTGTGTGTGTGTGTGTGTGTGTGTGTGTGTGTGTGTGTGTGTGTGTGTGTGTGTGTGCTAATTT
This sequence comes from Romanogobio albipinnatus, assembly GCA_023566225.1. Classification (NCBI taxonomy): domain Eukaryota; kingdom Metazoa; phylum Chordata; class Actinopteri; order Cypriniformes; family Gobionidae; genus Romanogobio; species Romanogobio albipinnatus. The sequence goes on along the minus strand of CM042261.1, from coordinate 4,546,656 downwards.
TCAGTTTAAAGCAAATGACGGATTGACCATATTTAGACATGCAAATTGTGATTTCAACCAGAGATGGTGCAGTTTTTATGCAATGTATTATCAATGATAACTATACTTTCTTTCTGTGTGAGTTACATTCAGAATACTCCAATGCTTGTCACGTGCCTGAATGGCCTCCGAGATCAGAACCCGAAAAAATGCAACACATCTGAAGGACGTCTGTTGATCTTGACTGATTGAACTGGACAGTCACTGATGGGATATCAGTCGTGTTTCTGCCTCATGACACCTTAATCCTGTCAGTCAGTCAGTCAGTGCATGAAATATGGCCTGAGATACACGTCACACACCTGAGATTGCTGACTGAACAGCTTTCATTCACATGTCCTCTCTTTTGTCACTGTCTCTCCCGTTCCGGGGTTCTGCATACGAGGCTTCTCTGCGGGCCTACATTAAAGCGTAATGTCAGCGCAGACGTTCGTATGGATGGAGGCTCAGCGTGTTCGCAGGTGAGGGCGGCGGAGGTTCACACAGCACTCATTACTCAAAGCCCTGCGATCTGACTGATTGCCGCTGCTCGTGTCACTCACAGTAAGTGTGAGGAGAATGGGAATTGAGGAGAATTGCTGGGAATTCTCATCCAAAGGACACACTATCATCACATGTCTGTCTCGTGCACTGTCCATGAGCACACGCTTACTCACATGCACTTACATACAAGTGCTCTAGGCAAAATACAGTGTTTACATTACTTATATATACATATACACCAATCAGGCATAACATTATGACCTAATATTGTGTTGGTCCCCCTTTTGCTGCCAAAACAGCCCTGACCCGGCGAGGTATGGCCTCCACTAGACCCCTGAAGGTGTGCTCTGGTATCTAGCACCAAGATGTTAGCAGCAGATCCTTTAAGTCCTGTAAGTTGTGAGGTGGGGCCTCCATGGATCAGACTTGTTTGTTCAGCACATCCCACAGATGCTCGATTGGATTGAGATCTGGGGAATTTGGAGGCCAAGTCAACGCCTCAAACTCGTGCTCCTCAAACCATTCCTGAAGCAACCGTTCTGAAGCTCACTTGCCACTGTTGGTGCTTTCGGCGGTGGACAGGGGTCAGCATGGGCACCCTGACTGGTCAGCGGCTGAGATGCTGAGATGCACTGTGTATTCTGACACCTTTCTATCAGAACCAGTATTAACTTCTTGAGCAATTTGAGCTCCAGTAGCTCGTCTGTTGGATCGGACCACACGGGCCAGCATCAATAAGCTTTGGCCGCCCATGACCCTGTGGCCGGTTCTCCACTGTTCCTTCCTTGGAGCACTTTTGATAGAGACTGACCACTGCCGACCGGGAACACCCCACAAGAGCTGCAGTTTTGGAGATGCTCTGACCCAGTCGTCTAGCCGTCACAATCTGGCCCTTGTCAAACTCGCTCAAATCCTTACGCTTGCCCATTTTTCCTGCTTCAAACACATCAACTCTGAGGATAAAATGTTCACTTGCTGCCTAATATATCCCACCCACTAACAGGAGATGAAGAGATAATATTCATAATATGGTCATAATGCCTGATCGGTGTACACACACACACACACACACACACACACACACACACACACACACACACACACACACACACATATTATAATCAAATCTGACATAAAAGTTTGTTCATATAATGTGTGTATATATCAGTCCTTCCAGAAAAATGCGGCTTTTTTTTGTGATTGTTGCGGGCAAAAATCCTTGATTATGCGGCACGTTTTCTTAAAAAATGCAATGAAAAATGCGGGATATTTATGCAATTTTATGCGATGAAATTGCAGGAACAAACTGAGGTTTGATGAAAAAGAGAAAAAAAGCACTACATCACAGAAAGACCTTAATAAACACACGGCTCAAATTTACAAAACATTGAGTCAAACAAGTTCTGTAGCTTTACAAAAGGAATATGCTACAACTTGAAAAATGAATAAATAACTTCCTGTTTTACAGAGGTAGCTTTACAAAACAGACATTTGAGTGCTTCCAATGCACAAAGTGCAATCTCTTAAATTCTGTTATTAATGACGTCCCCTGATGTCGCTGGACACCCGTCAGACAAAACAGGAACACAAATGAAGATATTTTAGTTGAATTCCGATGGCTCAGAAAGGCCTCCATTGGCACAATGTTCACTCTCAAGACCCATAAAAGGTACTAAAGACGTCGTTACAAAGTCCATCTCACTAAAGTGGTTCTACAGTAACTTTATGAAGCGACGATAATAGTTATTGCGCACAAAAAAAAACTAAATAACGACTTATATAGTGATGACCGATTTCAAAACACAGCATCATGATGCTATGAATCAGTGAGTCGATTCATGATTCGGATCGCGTGTCAAACTGCTGAAATACGTGACTTTGGCAATCCGAACCGCTGAATCGACTCACTGATTCATAACGCTTCAAACCGCTGAATCGACTCACTGATTCATAACGCTTCAAACCGCTGAATCGACTCACTGATTCATAACGCTTCAAACCGCTGAATCGACTCACTGATTCATAACGCTTCAAACCGCTGAATCGACTCATTGATTCATAACGCTTCAAACCACTGAATCGACTCACTGATTCATAACGCTTCAAACCGCTGAATCGACTCACTGATTCATAACGCTTCAAACCGCTAAATCGACTCACTGATCCATAACGCTTCAAGCCGCTGAATCGACTCACTGATTCATAACGCTTCAAACCGCTGAATCGACTCACTGATTCATAACGCTTCAAACCGCTGAATCGACTCACTGATTCATAACGCTTCAAACCGCTGAATCGACTCATTGATTCATAACGCTTCAAACCACTGAATCGACTCACTGATTCATAACGCTTCAAACCGCTGAATCGACTCACTGATTCATAACGCTTCAAACCGCTAAATCGACTCATTGATTCATAACGCTTCAAGCCGCTGAATCGACTCACTGATTCATAACGCTTCAAGCCGCTGAATCGACTCACTGATTCATAACGCTTCAAACCGCTGAATCGACTCACTGATTCATAACGCTTCAAACCGCTGAATCGACTCACTGATTCACAACGCTTCAAACCGCTGAATCGACTCACTGATTCATAACGCTTCAAACCGCTGATATATATATGCTAATATATATATGACTTTTTTTGCAACAAAAATGCGGGGATAATGAAATCATGCTAGCCCCGCATATTTTGCACACGGAAATAGGCAATTTATGCGGCGAAAGTGCGGCGTATTTGAAAAAATGCGGCCCCCGCATAAATATGCGGACTTTGGCTGATTATGCGTTAAATCACGCGATCGCATAATCACATTATTCTGGAGGGACTGATATATACACACACATACACAAATGGTCCCAAAGGCTGCATTTAATACAGTAAAAGCAGTAATATTGTGAAATATTAGTACCATTTAAAAAAGTACAAAATTTAAAAGCTTTTTTATGTTTACATCAATTTTTAAGTTTGAGGGGAGTAAGAGCATTTTGACATTTACTCCTGGCTTCTGTGTTCCTGCCTGTTCTGGAAATCTGATGTTTTCTTTAAACCAGTGCAGCCAAGACCTCACTGGAGCATGAGAACAAAGCAGAAAAACGAAAAAATTGCAACAATCTAAGCCAAATAGATCTCTGATAATCATTCAGTGGCGCTGAGGTATTTCGTGCTCGGCAAGGCCAACGCTGAGCACATCATGAGACAAATGTGAGTCCCTAATTCTGGATCTTTTCCAGAATTTTTCCATTTCGGCAGCAGCGATTCAATACAGTATATTGAGGATGTTAAGTAGTCATTTAGCAGATGCTTTCATCCGAAGCGATTTACAGTAGATTTATTACTGAGACTGTCTCCATGGAGCAATCTGGGGTTAAGTGCTTGCTCAATGGAGATGAAGCTCATGGCTTGCACCCTGTATTTCCAGTCAGCAACCTTCTCCAACACTGATCTTTCATGCAAAATAGTATAAAAATATTCATTCAAAAATGGATGCATTGCATATTCCACAAGCAGTTTCACTGCTGCCCCATTTAACCCTCTGGTGCTCTTCGTTTAGGGGTTGCATTAGTTGTCTTCCCGGTCATAAGTGACCGGACACCTAAAAATTAAACTTCCTCCACTCCAGTAAAACCAATGCAATTTATTTTTCTTCAATAATATTTTTTTCTTTTTAATTTTGTATTTTAGGATGATTTTATGGGATTTTTTTATATTTTATGCAATAATTATGGTCTATTTTTGCCATTGAATATTATACAAAAAAAACCTTTTTGTAATTTTTTTTATTTTTTATTATTTTTGGAGTATTTCAGGTTAAAATAGAGACTAGGCCTTCAAAATATATTTTTTTGAAGGCAGATTAGCGTCCTCTTTTAGAATTATTTAAGAAATCATGCAACCATGGGTGTCTATGGAGAGGCTTGAGAATTCTCTAGTTCTCTTTTGAACACATTTAATGATTTTTTTTTTTTTGGTTGATGGATTTGAATATATATTCAAAAAATCTCAAAGAATATTTATTATAAAGTTTTAGATATTTTTTTTTGTTAGAAATATAGATTTTGTCTGTGAATTTGTGTTTTTGCAGATTACCCATTCATTTCCTATGGTGTGGTTTTTGACCGAAGAGCACAAGTGGGAGTATTTTCTTACGACCACTTAGCATGCTCGAATCATGCCCTCAATTTTTTGTGTGTTTACATACCTAACGCTAGAAAAGTCACCAAGTTTCATATCATTCTGATGAAGCTGTGATTTTTAAAAATTCCAAATGTGGTTCATAGGTTCAGTTTTTCATAGGTGTGTGTGTGTGTATAAGTGTGCGTGCGTGTGTGTGTGTGTGAGTGGATGTGTCAATATCACACTCCTGATGTTTTAGAGTGTCACCCCTTTACTGCTGTGTACTTTTCTTCAGCATCGTGGCCGTTTGTAGATTGTACACACAAATATTCAGAAACTTTTTGTGTTTTTGACGATTTCCCATTCATTTCCTATGGTCGGTTAGCCTGACGTCGTCATACTCAATTCTAGTCAGAATTTGAGTCTGAGACTGCTCCGTTGGGCTGTGATTATTGGGCGTGTTTAAACCGAACCAGGAAAGACCTCCTACAACCAATCAGAGCAACGGAGCGACGCGTAACATTAGTTGTCAAATGTCAACAGAACTCAACTGCACTGTGTTGCCGAGTCCACGGGTTGAAGTGACCCCAATTATGTGATATACAGACCCAGGAATGCGAAATTTAGCATCAGTCCAGCCAAAATAACACATATTTTACCCCCCAAATGCCATTTTTCCCGGAGAACCCCCCCACCGGAAAGCTATTGAGCTTGTTTTTGGCTAGTTTTGAGTAGCAATTGGGCGAGTTTTGCTGTAAAAACTTGGCAACCCTGTCCGTGCGCGCTGGAATAAGTCACGTTAGAAGAAGAAGATGAGTGTAAACGATCTTTGCTGGTGTTGTAAAAAAGAATTTAAGGATACACAGAGTACTTACCAACACCATCATCATTTCTGAGAGAAATAGTAAAGGTGAATGCATATACGAACAAGTTCTCCGTTTAGGATTAGAACAAATTCAACCCAAGCGCCTTTGATGACGTGGATGATTACGTTACTGTTTATCATCTGTCCATCATCGTCTAAAGCCCGCCCTGACAATTTCATTGGTCCGAACAGTTTCTGTTCGGGCATAATTACTTCTCTATGGGTCAAGTCCAGACCGAACTGCCCGTGCAAAAAATTTTGTGGGCGGGGCTAAGTTCGTCTGGCATCCAGGTTAATGGTCGGTCATTTATAACCGAAGACAATGAAAGCTACTTTTGTTTTTTACAACCCATAGGCATGCTCGAATCATGACCCCAATTTTTTTGTGTGTTTACATACCTATTGCCAGAAAAGTCACCAGGTTTCATATCATTCCGATGAAGCTGTGATTTTTAAAATTTCAAAACAGAAAATTCTCCGGTCAGAGGGTTAAATCATTTAACATCTCCATTCTTGAACACAGACATGCAACGTCTTTTATCTGACACGTCATGTGAGGGTGACGGGGTCATGCTTCGATCAACATTTCTGTCAACCTGCTTTTATTTTTAAGCAGCACGACTGAAGTGTAACCCTCTCATGCATGAATTATTAAATCACAAACTGACAATGACACACAAAAAGGATTATAAAAGGTCAAAGGTCACGGTTTTGATGCAACGGTGAAAATGGCTTTTAAAAATGCTATACTGTAGTGGAAACCATGCATCGGAGGATGAAAGGCCTGAGACAGACACATACATATTTCATCAGTGATACCCAAGTTATGTTGGCACATGGGAATTCTGGGTTTTATAATGTTGTCAGAAACAATATAGTGCATTTGAATGCGTAATGAAGTGGGATTTTGTTTGGCATATGTGCATTTACTTTTAATCTGCAGTGTTTTGCGAAATAAAATATTTGTTTGGTCGTGAGAGCCCCAAATAAATCATGACATAAACCTGTGTAGCGCAGCAATTTATGCGGCACATAAATCAAACATCATCAGGAGATTAATTATCTCGACCGGATTAGGACAAGATTAATTATCTCACTCAAAAATGTGTTATCCCTTGAAAATATCTACATGCATTTCCTCTGAAAAGGAGGTAAACAATGTACACGCATGAGGAGAAATCAATTAAATCACCTCAGGAGACACCTGAGGACAAAAGTCAAAACGTCAAATGATTTGTCAGTGCGTCATGTTGTACATCTTTCCTGTGGCTGTGCTTAATTAAATCAAATAATTAGATATCAGTAACTAATGTAACGGTGTCTAATTAGTCCTTCCATTAGTGCATAACGGGTGCATCTGAATGTTCTAGACACAAAAAGCACAGTAATTGCTCTAAATAACCTGCCTCATTTTTTGCTTGTCAGGGCAATTATCACCTCTAGTTAGAGTCACGGGATGTCAATTAGAGTGTCAACTCAATGCCCAGCGGGAGGGAACTGTTGGCTGTGAGGATACTTGCGTTAATGACATTATATTTACTGCCTAAGGTTCTTAACATTAGGCAAATATAATGCTAATATATATATATATATATCTACAGTATCCTATGGGGCTGTTGAATGCTTGAATCTGATTGGTTGACGAACATTCTAACACCGTGTCCTAACTACACGCGACACGATAAGATTCCAGCAACAAGCCACTTGTCTGGGTGCGGAATAGAGGCTGACATTTTTCCGGGAATCCCACAGGATGGGAAACTAAATCACTATCAATCACGTGATTGGGACGGGAGCGGAAGTTTTTGTTACCGGGAGTGGGCGGGACCGGGAATCGTAACTATGTAACTACACTCCAAAAATTGTTGTATGATGCTGTTCACTTTATTTAAGCAATTCATCTTGATTTAACACAATTATTTCAGGTTTCTGGTTCAAAAGTAATTGATTCATGTTAAACTGACTTACTCTTTGACATAACTTGATGTTTTAATTTTGAAATAACATGTTTCAATCAGGGGCGTAAATTTCATCTAAAAGTTGGGGGGGACAATAAACATGAAATTTCTCAAGAGCAATTTTTGAAGGGGACACAAATAATGCAGCCAAAATCGTACTTGTAAGGATATGTGTACCACAAAAAAAAAACAAAAAAAAACTCGTACTTATTTGGCGTTTTGGTGCACTGAAAAATGATCTTAAGTTCCTTTTTTCTTTTCTCTGTCATTTTATCTGACCAACAACACAAAGCGATAGTAGTTTAAATACGATTAAGGTTCACCACGCAGTCATATTATAATTATTAAATTATCTTGCGTCCTCCACAGTATTTTATACTATGATATTCAGATATTTAGATATTCAACTGCAGCAAGCCTCTGATCTGCCACTTATTATTAACCTCCTCGGCTATCCTGGTGAACTTCTACCGCTGCGCAATAGAAAGCATCCTGACCAACTGTGTGGCAGTATGGTATGGGAGCTGCTCTGTTGCGGAGCGCAAGGCACTGCAGCGGGTGGTGAAAACTGCCCAGCGCATCACAGAGACTCCACTACCTGCCATCGAGCACATCCAGAGGAAACGCTGTCTGCACCGAGCTCGCAGCATCCTCAAGGACTCCTCTCACCCAGCCCACAGACTGTTTTCTCTCCTGCCCTCCGGCAGGCGTTTCAGGATCCTCCGGACCAGGACCAGCAGACTAAAGAACAGTTTTTTCCCCAGAGCTGTCTCTTTACTGAACTCAAACCCCCGTTGATCCACTTCCCTCATAAACTGCAAACTCTCCTACCTCACACCTACATTCACTTTGTTATTTGCACTACCGACTGTTTATTACAGTAACAACTGTTTACTTATGCATTTTGCACCACCATATCTTAACTGGAATATGCTCATTTGCACTGCCGACTGTATTTACAGTAACCATGTTTACATTTGCATTTTGAACCGTACTTCTAACTGTAATATGCAACCACTTTCCACTGCACTTTTACACTTTCTTTCGGATAGCTCTGTCCATAATTTATTGCACTACCTTAATCCACTGCTATATTCCTCATATTAGCCTAACATATTATTGTATACCTCTATCTGTAAAATTCTGTTCAAAGTAATAGCCATCTGTATATTATATTCATAGTACATATTCACCTGTACATTCTGTTTACATTCTGTTTATAGTAATAGCCATCTGTATATTTATATTTATTCACTGTATATATTCATCTGTAAATTCAGTTCTGTTTATAGTAATAACCGTCTCTCTACTTATACATATTTATATATATTCAGTACATTTTTATGCCCAGCACTTACGCAACCATTGTATATATCCTGCACTTGCTGCTATTGCACTTCTGGTTAGACCTAAACTGCATTTCGTTGCCTTGTACTTGTACTTGTGTAATGACAATAAAGTTGAATCTAATCTAATCTAATCTAATTATCATACTGAGCAAAACCCTACACAGATCTGACTGAACTTTCGTTTTAGATTTAGCCAATTTTTAGAATTTGGGGCGGGTTGCTTGAATTTTTGGGTTCATTAGCCTATTATTCGTAATGAAAAACACAACAACAAAACAGTGCAATGACACACTCCCTTAAATAGGCGCTTTTACGCTTTGAAACAAAATCTTCGATAATCTTGTCTGTCAGCGGTTTGCTCGTTCGGCTGGTGCTGTATTGAGCAGACACATTCAGTTTTTAATTGTTTTGTCAGTTCTCTAACTGAACTAAATGATGTTATTACTGTACAGCGGAGCGGGGCGGGGCGGCGGTGGGCAAGGGACGTTAACAGTGTTTTGCCTAATCTGTATTAAAGAGAAAAGAATCACTTCATCTGACATTTAAAGTGAATAAAAAAGCCTTGACAGCTTACTGGTGTTTCACAACTGCTGTCTGAAGAGCCTTGTTCTCTCCCCAAACTTGTGTGGTAGTTTTTCTACGGTCTATGGGTAACGTTAGTTGAGGTGCACGGTGGATCAAACCACTGTGAGGCAAGGGGGGAGGGGGGACTCAAAATGTTTCTGAACTTAAAACACATTTTTTGTCCCGTTTGCGTTTGTATTGTTTTACTACTTACACATTTATTTGAAGTTTATATTGTTATATTATTTACAATACTCAGCATGGTTTTTAGGGGGGGACAGCCCTCCGATTGGGGGGGTCCTGTCCCCCCCGCGATTTACGCCCCTGGTAACCCAATCAAACAAGACTTTCACTTCCCATCATGCTTTGCAAAGCAGCTGAATTTGGAGAGTAAATGTTTAAATAAAGTGCTATTTGATGCATTTTTAACAAGATGAGAAAATGGAGAGACTTTTTAATGCTTAATGTCTTATTTTGGTTTTTAAAAGGTTTTGTTAGTGTTTTTGTGGTGAGAGGACCTGCTAATTACAATTAAAGTTGTTTTAATAATAAAAATCAACTACTTTGGGCATGATTAATCTAGATTAAAATGGTTCATTTGAATTCTGCCGAAGGCATTCAGAATATGTGTGCTCGTGAGGGTTTGTCTTTTTTAGTTTGAATAATAAATAACTTCTGTCCCTTTAAGACCTGACGCACACATATCCAAACACTGTTCCTGTGAGCTGGTTACGACTGTGTTTACGTTAAAACTCACCAAGATGGGCATTGAGACATTTTTGAGTGTATTTGACCATTAATAAGCTGGAAAAAGGAGCTCATTTTTGCACTTTTATGTCAGAGGCGGCTTTATTACGGTATGTGTGTGTGTGCGATTCAGATGCGAGCGCGAAATCTGCGGGAATTAGTAGAATTAACATACTGCAACCCCGTACGAAATTCAGACCGGTCACACCAATACTAACACGCTGTCATGAGGAAAAGTCCAGCAGAACACCCGTTCGCAATGTTCAGAGGATTAAACGGACTGAATGAGAGGAGGCGGGTGCGTGTCACTCGCTGTCGGTCGGAGAGGAGAGCGCAGCTGATATCCATACTGTAGAACATGAGTATTGTATCGTTTCAGATATTTCAGTATCGATACATAGCGAAATATGGATATTTTTGACAACACTAGTAGGCATACACACAGGTTCGAAGACTCGTTCTCTCGCCCCCTACAGTGCAATTCGGCTAGGTGTACATCCGCGCTAAAATATCAAGGTGAAAGTCATCATAGTTTGCGTAGTATAGACCCAGCTCCCAACCCAACTTTGAGAATAGATTAACGGCGATTTTTTTTTTATCGCCCGATAAGAGTCTCGCGTTAACGCAGCACGTTAACGCCGATAACGGCCCACCACTAATAGCTATATATATATATATATTAGGGCTGTCAAAAGATTAATCACGATTAATCACATCCAAAATAAAAGTTTGTGTTTACATAATATATGTGTGTGAACTGTGTATAATTATTATTTATATATAAAAACACACACAAGCATGTATATATTTAAGAAAAATGTATTATATTTATATATAAAATATTTATATTTATATATAATATAAATTATATAAATGTATACAGTATATACATGCAAATATTTCTTAAATACATACATGAATATTTATATAAACATAATAATTATACAGAGTACACACAAATATATTATGTAAACACAAACTTTTATTTTGGATGTGATTAATCGTGATTAATCTTTTGACAGGCCTAATATATATATATATATATATATATATATATATTTTATATATATATATATATATATATATATATATATATATATATATATATATATATATATGTTGCAACCCATTCTCACTCCCAAGGTGTCAAAATCTGAAGCATTGAGAAGTGTCTTCCGCGCCACAACGAAGACGCTAAAGACACCCGTCACTATATCGACTCCACACAGGTGCTCCATTCATTTCAGTTGTTTACCCAATGCCTCAGATCAAGTCGTAACTTACGGGCTCAAAAACCTGCCTGGAACGCAGCATTACAATGTGCTTGGGTTCAACTACAACTTGCCTCCAGTGGATCTCTACATACACCATTTGTCATGGGATCACACACACACATCCTCCTGGACAATCACAGTCATAACCATTTCAAAAGACTGCAGTGCAGCATGGGTAATCCTATCAGTGCTTAAGCATGCTCTGTATCGAGTGTGTTAGAGACATCTGACGCGGTCTCCTCACTAAGGAAACATTTGGATAAAATTCCATTAAGCAGACAGCCAAGATTTTAATGAGCACGAGTCACGCTGATAATACAATAAAAGAGATTCGTAATGAGCACAAAGTATTCACTGAATATTGTGAAGAATAATTATTTAATTTTTTACCATGAACTTGCAAATTATCATTCATTTGTATTCTAGTGGGAGTCGAAATCGTAACGGTGGGCAGACGCAGCAGACGGTAAATTGGGTGACTGCACAATTTCACAGTGAATTCTCCAGGAAGATGCATGGCCAGATGGTGACGACAAATACTTGCAAAATACACTTTGTTGACATCTTTAAAAATAGAAAATAAGACTCAATGAAAGACATTAAACAGAAATTAATACTTGTATTCAGAAATGATGCATTCAATCGATCAAAAGTGACAGTAATGATATTTATAACGTCACAAAGATTTCTATTTCAAATGAATTATGATCTTTTGAACTTTTTATTCATCAAAGTATCCTGACAAAATGTATAATTTCCCACAAAAATATGAATACTTTAATATTGATAATAATAATGATATTTCTTGAGCAGCAAATCCTCATATGAGAGTGATTTCTGAAGGATCATGTGACACTGAAGACTGGAGTAATGATGATAAATTCAGCTTTGAGCATAGGAATAAATCACACTTTACTATATATTCACATAGAAAACAGATATTTTAAATTGTAATAATATTTCACAATATTACTGTATTTTTTTTATCAAATAATGCAGCCTTGGTGAGCATGAAAAATTCGAAATGTTCTTTCTTTTTTTTACAAATTATCATCAACCCCAAACGTTAAAATGATCGTGATTTTAACGGTAAAATACTGTAAAAATGCTACGGTGAAAAACAGTTAACTGGTTAACAGGAAGTTTCTGTACTATATACGGTGAATAACTGTAAAAGATCTAACCTTATACATTTAATGTAATTTTACAGTAAAATACCGTTAAATTTAAAATTTTTAGAAGTGAAAAAGACCGAGTCTTTGTGTAAAGTCACAATTCCCTGTGTGACACTTTATATTGGATGTATTTTCTTTGAAATAACTGTTTCTTCTTATTTTTTTCTCAGTTATGTACATTAGGGTTTTATGCTACATCTAAAGTTGTTAAATTAATGTTTATTGCGTTAAACAGCTTTTTCTATATATTAGTATTGTGCTCCTCAAAGCTTTGATTCATCATGTGACTCTCATCTCCTCTGTGATTGGTGGTTGTCAGTATATACCAACGGTACATGACAGATATTAGTATTTCAATATGTTGGTAATTTAACATTACTCCAGTTAATGAAATACGGTTATTTACTGTAAATTTAACTTCAATCTGTAAAACAAAAAATGTTGCTATCATATTTTTTACGGTAAATTTCTGGCAACCACAGCTGCTGTTTTTTTACTGTAAATTTACGGGGATTTCTTTTTACAGTGTATGTTAATTGTTTTTCAATAACTCAACACTACTCCTTTGTCAATTATTCCTAATGATTTATTTTCATGAGCAACCAGAATTGCTATCATGCTATCATGTAAAATAAAATAACGTTATTTACAGGGTTAATTTATCATCCTTCCCTGCTCTGGCCTAGACTACAGCTAGAGAAAACATCCTTTACACCTTTAACTGTAAATATTCTGTCCATCCATTTATTTCAAATACAACCTCTCATTGAGGTCCTGAACAAGCTGAAGCACTAACTAGTAGTGACTGTGTTTCTCCCATCAATAGTAACTCAACACGGCCTCTTTCTCCTCCCCGTTCCCGCCTCACGTGAGCAAGTTGCGACAAATTATGTTCATCCCATGATGTAGTCCTCGCAAACAGGGAACAAAGCTTCTCTGACAACTGTTTTCCATTTACTCATTAAATTATATTCTTGTTTTTCCTGCACCAACGCTAAAAGCTTGATCTTTTTCAGATAATGAGCTTGGCAACCTTTGCCAGTTTTCTGAGGTCTCAGTCAATTAAATTAGAGAGGTTTGGCCACAGCCACACTCGGACTGTCAGGAGGTTTAACCAGTGGCGCGTGTTTGGGGCGAGACGGGAAACCTTTTGAAAGCAGTAATTACTTTTGCAATTCTGTTAGGTGGTGATAATGGATCAAATTGCATGCACTATCTTAAAGGCATTGTTCAGCCAAAAATGAAAATTCTGTCAAACTGTAGAACATTTCCATATTTCAACTTTGCTTGCCTTTACAGATAATCATTCCAACTTAAGGGTTCACCCAAACTAACAGTTTTATATGTGAATAAAGCTTAAATTCAATCAGTTAATCATATTGCTGGATTAAAAATAACCCACGTTAGGTTGAAAATGGACTAACCCAGCAATTGGGTTGTTTTAAGCAAACATTTAACCCAATTGCTGGGTTAAAACAACCCAATAGACCCTTTTCACATTTCCGGGTTTCTCAGAGCGGAAGTCGTCATAGTTGGGTTAAATATTATAGCTGTGAAATATTTTTTGGTGTGCCCATTTGCTCACATAGCAAAAGAAAAACACCACAGTAGTGATTTCAGGGAGAGGGAGAAGAGGGAGAAAAATAGAGTGAGATTGATAACGGAAGTGAAAAGAGAGAAATATGTTCATTTTTACCATCACTCACACATAGACGCTATTACTAAACACCCTCACAGCAGCGGTAACTTTTTTTATTGTAATTTGATGCAAAAGTAATAAAATACAAAGTATTAGTGTTATAAATGTACATATATTTAAAAAATAAAATGAAAATACAAAAAACGTTGCAGAATTTACGATATTGATGACCGTTAAAACGCGTCATCACAGTCTGTGAAAAGGGTCTCTTGCTTGGTTAGTCCATTTTCAACCCAGAGTGTATAAAGTGATCGAGTCTCTTCAGAAACTTTGGACTAAACCGCTTGATTCATATGGATTACACTCTAAAAAATGTTAAAGTTAAAATAACCCAAGTTGGGTTGAAAATGGACTAACCCAGCAATTGACCTATCGGTAAGCCCCGCCCCCCTTAGTTACTGTTGCTAACTCGGACAAACAAACGGAGTTGCTATATCTTACAATGAAAGCTGTCAGTGTGAAAACCTTATCCCAAGATGTTTTTGGACACAGAATGTAGCGTATACCCCGTCTGAATGATGGCCAAACTTTACTGATGGTTTATCAAGTTTATTACGTCCTTTTTCACTCCAAAAATTCGTAATCATAAGAGCTGATCAAATAAAGCATAAGAACTGCACATTAACGTCTCATTCACAAACTAGCTCTCTCCGTTGCATTACCATTAACATACACAGCAAATTACACAAAAACACTCAAACAACTAACACTAAACAAACATAAACACAGACCGTATGCCTTTCGAAGGTGCAATTAATAACTGGTAAACTTTGTATATGCAAAACAACTCCGATAAACTGCGTGCGAGCTCTTTCTTTCACTACCCGTAGACTATAACACCCATCAAAATAGAAGTAGGACAGATAATGTAGATTAATTACAGATAATGTAATTAAATTAATTTACATATAACCAGTTTAATATGGAGAGGCACTGAAATGAAGACCTTCGTGTTTTTGACCTACAGTGTTACATGACGTGAGAACAGTTCGTTATTTCGGTTTGTATGTTAGCAGGGACTTTAATCGTAACTTAACGAGAGTATGACAAACAGAAAATCCTCTCCGGATCCCTGGAATCAGTGTTACAGCACCTCAGGCACGACATTATAGCATTTTTGTAGCATAAACACCATCAAACCGATGAGACCTTCGGATTTTCCAATGTTTCTCTATGGCACTGAAACCTAAAGATGTCTGAGTTCCGGTCCCAGCGCAACTGATACTCAACTGCTATTGGCTCATCTGCGTTCGAGGGGAGGGGCTTACCGATAGGTCAATTGGGTTGTTTTAACCCAGCGATTGGGTTGTTTTAAGCAAACATTTAACCCAACCGCTCGGTTAAAACAACCGAATTGCTGGGTTAGTCCATTTTCAACCCAACTTGGGTTATTTTTAACCCAGCATTTTTTAGAGTGTAGTTTTATGATCTCTTTATGAACTTTTTGAAGTCAAAGTGATAGTTGCGTGGCTGTCAATGGAGGGACAGAAACCTCTTCGATTTCTATCCCTTTAAAACATTCCAGGTTATTTATTTGTGGCATACCATGTGTTTACAACAGCAAATCTTTTAAACTTGTTTCTCAATTTGTGGGGGAAAAATGTGCAGTAATAGATTCCTAACTGTCAGGTGCATTAGAGATTTAAAAGCAGAAACATCAAAATTTTATTATTGAGAATATAGAGATTGCACTCGAAAAGAGCCAATGAAATATTTAGAGCTGAGAATACTGAAGTACTATATACATATACTATATTGGCAAAAGTATTGGGACGCTCCTCCACTGAAATCAGGTGTTCAATCCCTCCATGGCCACAGGTGTATAAATCAAGCACTAGGCGTGCAGACGCTTCTACACACATTTGTGAAAGAATGGGCCGCTCTCAGGAGCTCAGTGAACTCAAGTGTGGGACCGTGATCGGTGTGATAGTCCATTAATGAAATTTCCTCACTACTAAATATTCCACGCTCAGCTGTTAGTGGGATTATAACAAAGTGGAAGCAATTGGGAACAACAGCAATTGAGCCATGAAGTGGTAGGCCACGTAAAATCACAGAGCGGGGTCAGCGCATGCTGAGGGTCACAGAAGTCGCCAACTTTCTGCAGAGTCAAGAGCTCCAGACCTCCAAACTTATGTGGCCTTCAGATGAGCTCAAGAACAGTGTGCAGAGCTTCATGGAATGGGTTTCCATGGCCGAGCAGCTCATCCAAGCAGGTGCAATGCAAAGCGTGGGATGCAGTGGGGTAAAGCGCGCCACCACTGGACTCTAGAGCAGTGGAGACGTGTTCTCTGGAGTGACCAATCACGCTTCTCTGTCTGGAAATCCAATGGACGAGTCTGGGTTTGGCGGTTACCAGGAGAACGGACTTGCCTGACTGCATTGTGCCAAGTGTAAAGTTTGGTGGAGGGTGGATTATGGGGTGGGGTTGTTTTTCAGGGCTTGGTCCCTTAGTTCCAGTGAAAGGAACTCTTAATGCTTCACCAAGACATTTTGGACAATTTCATGCTCCCAACTTTGTGGGAACAGTTTGGGGACGGCCCCTTTCTGTCCCAGCATGACTGACCCGTGCACAAAGCGTCGCTCCATAAAG
Source organism: Romanogobio albipinnatus (assembly GCA_023566225.1). NCBI lineage: Eukaryota > Metazoa > Chordata > Actinopteri > Cypriniformes > Gobionidae > Romanogobio > Romanogobio albipinnatus. The sequence goes on along the minus strand of CM042261.1, from coordinate 4,529,788 downwards.
ACATGGATGAGCGAGTTTGGTGTGGAGGAACTTGACTGGCCTGCACAGAGTCCTGACCTCAACCCGACAGAACACCTTTGGGATGAATTAGAGCGGAGACTGAGAGCCAGGCCTTCTCGTCCAACATCAGTGCCTCACCTCACAAATGCGCTTCTAGAAGAATCCCCATAAACACACTCCTAAACCTTGTGGAAAGCCTTCCCAGAAGAGCTGAAGCTGTTAGAGCTGCAAAGGGTGGGCCGACTCCATATTACGGATTAAGAATGGGATGTCATTAAAGTTCATGTTCACGTAAAGGCAGGTGTCCCAAAACCCAAAAATGATTCACCTTCATGCCGTTCCAAACCTGTATGACTTGAAATATCGTATTAGTTCCAAATATTTCCAGGTTTTCCACAACCGTGGGAATTGAGCGTGTTGCAAAATATTCCTTTGACCGCTCAACCTTTCAATTCATTTGATACTAGTTTGTTCAAGTCCATGTTATTTAGCCCTGTTTCATTTCATGATTGAGAAGTAGATGTGCTCTGTGCGATCCTAATTCAGGTCATGCACATATTGAACAAGTCGTGTCTTCGCTGCAAATCAGACATTAGTCCATCTGAGGCAATGCATCAGAGAAGAGAAATCCCTGCTGGAGAGCCGCTCTCTCTTTCATCCCCGACACATTTAATGAAATATGGAAGTGCTGCACGTCTCGAGAGGGGAGGTGTGAAGCGAGAACCTAGAGTTCCTCATTCTCAGTTTCTCACTTTCTATGTGTCGGGGTATATAGTTCTGCATCTGTCTGTCTATCTCTCTCAAATTGTGCATTTAGCATGGTTCTGGTTGCAAAGAAATGGCTTTGATCTCCTTTGCTGGTGCAGACCTCTGCTTTTGTAATGGCTAATCCCACGGAGACCTGCAAATTGTGAGGACTAGCCTGCTACAGCCTGGGGTCCAAATGGAAAAGCCTGTTGCTGCTGTGCTGAATTACCCAGGGTTCCACTTTCCTTTCAACTCACCTTCGCCAGATTAGAAATTGCCCCGCGCTCTCGTATCAAGATACGACCCGGTTCTTCTGCTGCTGCGGGTCCAATCAGGACCGTGACTGCCGTCTGATTGGCTCTTCGCGTGAGCACCTCTCGGATACCTCGTGCCAGACCTGTCCATTAACATTTCAGAAACAGGAATTACAGTGGGCATTGAGCTCACGAAATGGGCATGTTGGGATAGACCAGAACCAAGCAGCTCCGGATCAACTGAAAAAACGTAGAAACAATATTTCGCCAATAAAACATTCAGTTTGTTTTATTTAATAGAAGGGTCATCACAATGTCCCTTTTTGACCCCTTCCTAAATTATAACGGCAGCTAAAACACTCTGTCAGAGTAAAATATTAAACATGATATTATAACAACAAAATCTTTTCTTTTTGTCATTGTACTGAAGAAAATTGTTTAAAAAGCATTATAGTAAGATTTTTTCTCTGTGAAACTGTATGCTGTTAAATAGTGCTGTATAAATACAATAACAAAACCATAATTCATTTGATTAGAATTTATTTTTCATTTAGTTTTTGTTCATTGTTATGGAAAAATGGGGAATAGGCAGATACTTATGTGCACATTTCACACTTGTTTGTATATCC